>JARQOD010000001.1:955975565-956032905 GCA_033576555.1 Oophaga sylvatica | reverse complement strand
TCCACTAATTAGAAAGGCTAGATGATGCAGGACAAATGGATTATTATTTTCTCGGGGACGGGTAAGGAATTTGGGGGTTTATTTTTTTAAATTTTTTTTTAAAGGGGAACCAGGTTTTCTTGGACTGGGGATATGGGGATATTTTAATTTTTAGTTTCATTAAAAATCTGTTCATTCTTTAAATTTAAAAGAACTTTTTCGGGGGTTGTGTTTATTTAAAATTTTATAATTAGTAATGGATGGCGGCAAACCCTCTCCAACTAACCGGGGACTTATACACGGGACAAAAAAGGTGAAATAAACCCCCACAAAAATGAACCCCGTTTGCCACCACACGGCAAAAGAGCTGACAAAGCGCCTCTAATAAGTGACTTTTTAGGGGGGGCAGGGGACTGCTATTTTTAGGCGGGGGCCCAATCCCCAGGCCCTCTTACCACCGGGAATCCAGCTCCCAGCTGTCGCTTTACGGGGACCCCTCTACTTATAACCACCTTTCTGAAGCTGACAGCCGAGGCAGCTGTCAGTTTTGCCTGACTTGATGTCACTGGACAATACAAAGGTGACATCAACCCTACAAATATGAACCCCACTCGCCACTGTCACAGGGCAAGTGGCAAGAGCCAGGCAAAGCGCCAGAAATGGTGCATATAATATATACACCATTTCTGGATGTCTGTGGGTTCCTATTTTTAGGCTGTGAAGCCAATATCCATGGCTCGTTACAAGCCTGACAATACCAGCATCCAGCTGTCAGCTTTAGACCTTTATTCTTGATAATCAGCTTTGCTAACTCTGAGAACTGAGGGCTGCAGCCCGCAGCTGTTAGTTTTGCCTGGCTGGTTATCAAAAATACGGGGGAACCCACGTAAATTTTTTTAAAATTATTTATTTATAGTGCAATTGATGGGTCAATTGATGCTACTTTTACTGGTGACTGCCTCTAATGTGAGCTGTTTTGGCAGCTTTTTGGGCCACATGAAGGTGTTTGTGCCTTTGGTTTTGCCTACCATTGAGTTCATTTGAGTTTGGATATGTTTGGCTAACATCTGGACATTCGCGAGCCAAACTGAACCAAGCCTTGAAAGGTTGGCTCATCTCTAGTTCTCATCAGCTTTTGATCATAAAGCATGCAGTCCAAATTGCACAAATGAATGTGTTGGTGGAGTTGATTATGGGCATATCCAAGAAGAGGGTCCATAACATATATGGACTTAACCCCTTAATGACCCAATTCGTAATATTGTGATATACAGTACAGACCAAAAGTTTGGACACACCTTCTCATTCAAAGATTTTTCTGTATTTTCATGACTATGAAAATTGTAGAATCACACTGAAGGCATCAAAACTATGAATTAACACATGTGGAATTATACATTACACTTTACAAAAAAGTGTGAAACAACTGAAAATATGTTTTATATTCTAGGTTCTTCAAGTAGCCACCTTCTGCTTTGATTACTGCTTTGCACGCAGAAAAGGTGAACTGCTGGACTCTACATGCCTAGTTCCCACCGTGAAGCATGGAGGAGGTGGTGTGATGGTGTGGGGGTGCTTTGCTGGTGACACTGTTGGGGATTTATTCAAAATTGAAGCGGTGAGCCGTCCAGCTCACCCCAAACCATCTCGATTTGGTTCAGGTCTGGTGACTGTGGAGGCCAGGTCATCTGGCGTAGCACCCCAACACTCTCCTTCTTGGTCAAATAACCCTTACACAGCCTGGAGGTGTGTTTGGGGTCATTGTCCTGTTGAAAAATAAATGATGGTCCAACTAAACGCAAACCGGATAGAATAGCATGCTGCTGCAAGATGCTGTAGTAGCCATTCTGGTTCACTATGCCTTCAATTTTGAATAAATCCCCAACAGTGTCACCAGCAAAGCACCCCCACACCATCACACCACCTCCTCCATGCTTCACGGTGGGAACCAGGCATGTAGAATCCATACGTTCACCTTTTCTGCGTGCAAAGCAGTAATCAAAATAAAAGGTGACTACTTTGAAGAACCTAGAATATAAGACATATTTTCAGTTGTTTCACACTTTTTTTGTAAAGTGTAATGTATAATTCCACATGTGTTAATTCATAGTTTTGATGCCTTCAGTGTGATTCTACAATTTTCATAGTCATGAAAATGCAGAAAAATCTTTGAATGAGAAGGTGTGTCCAAACTTTTGGTCTGAACTGTAGACAGATGTTGTCAGACTGTCTGCAAGGCACTGTTGTGTTGCGTTGATTGCATGGCACCACCCATGTACCCGCATATTTAGGAGATTCAGCATGACTGTAACAAATGCCAACAGCAAAATTTTGATGATGTAGATCAGAGAAACGTCTGTCATTTATCCCTTGTATCATGCATTCTATAGGTAAGCAGAGGAAACATAGGTGTGGTATAGGGCTGTGAATACTTCGGCCTTAAAGAAGACGTGCACAAAGAAATTGAGTTAATTAGCTCGCCTGATTCTGTAGCTCTTTTCTGGTTTGTGATGCATCACGGTGTTGCTAAGATATTACTATTTGTTGCTTTTTGAGGGCAGAATGAGAAATTTCTGCTTTGTCGTCCAACTGGGCGTTTATTCTGAGTCTTTTCTTGGGCATGTGCTTTCACCTCTCCAAGTTAATATTTCTGTAAACATAGATAAACAACAGAGCAGACTTCAAGGGTAGAAGCTGACTGGCCTATATTTGAGTAGTATAATTGTTTAACAATGGAGTTAGTTCACCTTACAATAGAATGGCAGTCAGGGCTGTTCTTTGATGTGCTTCAGAGACTCATACATGTACAGTTTCCTTCATTAATAGTGGGGTACAGTGGCAGTTCACCTTATGAAGGCCTTTTCAAGGTCTCTGTTTATCCCTTAAATGTTTGAGTTCACAATGAGGTCCACCAAGGCAACCTCTTTGTTGTCGGGGGCCTCCAAAGATACGTTCAAAGTTTCTTGAAGCTGTCTACAATGAGTTTTTGAAGCAGAATCTCTTTCAGAAAATTTTCTTTTTTTCTATTACTGGAGTGGTTTTGAAAGAGTTTTTCTTTCTTGGAGAGTTTTTTTTTGCAGCCTTTTCATTTGATAGTTTGGCTCAGTTTATATCAAAATCCACTTCAAAGAATTGACAGGCACTTTTTGGGTCCACCAGGTTTTTTTCAAAACTAAAAAGTGGAAAAATGCTAAAAACTCCTCATATGTGGATTCCCCATAGAAATAAGTAGGAAGACTTTTTACAAGCATTTTAAATTGTTTTTCCAGGAGTATATTGTAGCTAATCTGGTCAAATGAAACACTCAATGCTTGAAGCTCTTGTCGTAGTCATTTTGGGGCATTGCTAGTTATTTTTGTGGGACAGGCTGATCTTTTTTTAGACAGCTCAACATAACTAGTGGATGTCCTCATGCTGGTTGTAAATCAACAGTTATTCATTTTCCTCCAATCATGGGGTTTTAGTTTATTTTTTCTCAGCCTCATATTGGGTAGGGCACAGCTGATCTCTTTTGCAAAGTACAACCAATGCATTCAGTAACAGTGAAGAAAAATATTTAGAGTTGAGAGTCCTCAGTGGTTGATACCTTTTAATGGCTAACTGAAAAGATGGTAACAAATTGCAAGCTTTCCAGACTACTCAGGTCTCTTCATCAGGCTAAACTAATACAAAATCTGAAGAATCACATATTTATACACACACACACAGAAAAAATGCAATGGTAAGACAAGTGACGTAAAGCAGAACTGTCATTATGGGAGATAGAGATGAACATAAATATTGGAACAGTTCATAGATAAGGAGTGTGAAAGTTTTATTGCCCTCTGATTGGGGTCTGGTAATGTTTTGTGATGTTTTCACAGGGTCTTTGGAGTAAATTCCTTAATTGATGTAAAAAGTCATAAATCCGTGTGACAGGTTCATTCCAGCATTAAGAGTGTCAAAGGTCACCATCAGTTTGTATTCGCAAACTCTCCTCTGTCTCTGAGAGTTAAACTTACCTTTCAATACAAGTAATTTCATATCCCACATGCTATGACCAGGGGAAGAAAAATGTTTTGCCACAGGTAGATACATTATTTTTTATCTTATTGTGTGGCGATGAGAATTTTGACACTCTTAATGCTGGAATGAACCTGTCACACGGATTTATGACTTTTTACATCAATTAAGGAATTTACTCCAAGACCCTGTGAAAACATCACAAAACATTACCAGACCCCAATCAGAGGGCAATAAAACTTTCACACTCCTTATCTATGAACTGTTCCAATATTTATGTTCATCTCTATCTCCCATGACAGTTCTGCTTTACGTCACTTGTCTTACCTATTGCATTTTTTCTGTGCTGTGTGGTGTATAAATATGTGATTCTTCAGATTTTGTATTAGTCTTTGCCTGATGAAGAGACTTGAGTAGTCTTGAAAGCTTGCAATTTGTTACCATCTTTTCAGTTAGCCATTAAAAGGTATCAACCACTGAGGACTCTCAACTCTAATATATTTTTCTATCTACTGGCTAACACGGTACAAAGATATACATCTTTACTGTTTCAGTAACAGTGCACATTATTGTCTTGAGAACCAACACAAGTGGATCATGTGACCAAGTGATCCTGCTAAAGGACTGGTCCTCACATCCACAATTAAAACGTGATTTTTCCAGGTTCGGTCACAGTCCTAACAAATTGATAAAATCAGTATCAACATGTTTTCGAGGGGTGTCTCCACACCTAGCAGTAGGGCTGAGCTCTCCACACAGATGTTAACCTCCTATTTGCATACAAACAGGAGCTGGTTGTGCCGATGAGCATTCAGTAATGTTCAGGGCAGTATTGTGTGGGTGTCCAATATTTGCAGAGAAAGATGAATTAAATGCTAAAGCCTTTCTCCTAGTAACACATCTGCCCATGCATCCAGGCTTATTACATTCCCTTCATTCCTTACAGAACACATCTTCTAGACTTTTAGCCAAATTTTGCCAGGGTTAAAGACAAAGGTTGCATTTCTTTTCAAATAAAATGTCATAAACTCCCAGAGGCTTCATGTTCAAAGACTATAGAACTTGCGGTTTAATTAGAGAGAGTAGACTTTCAGAGTAATGAGGGGTGACTTGGCCTTTTCTGTTATTTAAGTTCAAGGTATGGCGTTCAGAAGGATCCAAAAATACTAGGGTGGGGGCGCCAGAGGACATAGAAAAGACAGTAAAAATCCAACAGCAATAACATGATTTTTTATGCACAGTCATGGCCAAAAGTGTTGGCATCCTTTAAATTGTTCCAGAAAATTAAGTATTTCTTCCATAAAATTATTGCAATTACACATGTTTTGTTGCAAACTGGTCCAAGTCACTCAGGCTGGGAAGGTCCCTGGTTATTGGGCCTTTCCCAGTCTAAAAATACCAGCCCGCAGCCACCCCAGAAGTGGAGCATCACATTAGATTTGCCGATTCTGGCGCTTCACTCTCCCCTGTTGCCTTGGTATGTTAGTAATCGGGATAATGGGGCTTGGGGTTGAGGTCAGGTGTGAATTGTCAAAAATCACAGCTGGCATCAAATCCTAGTGTTAGTAATGCATAGGTTTCTATCAGACACCCCCATTACTAACCCAGTATTAAAAACAAACAAAAACACACACCAAAAAAATACTTTATTTGAATAAACACTCCCCCCACACTTCCATTTTTTTTACAAATTTGTTTAAAAAAAAAAACCATGAAGGTCCGACGTAGTCCTGGGAATCCAATGTAGTCCACAAAAGGAAACCTGGAAAACATAATAAGAGGGAAATAAAAATAGTTCACCGAATCTGACATAGTCCACAAATGGATATCTGAAAAACATAAAAACATAGAAATAAAAACAATACACTGTTCTCGTTCACCAATTTATTAGAAAAAAATGGTCCGACGTAGTCCAGCTTTCCCTGAATCTGGTCCCGGAGACTGTGAATAGCAGTGATTTTAATAGAATGATGAAAGAGGGACAGTGTATTGTTTTTATTTCTATCTATTTGTGGACTACGTCAGATTCGGCGAACTATGATGGAACTGCATAAATTGGTGAACCAGGGAAAGTGTTGGGAGTGTTTATTCAAATAATGTATTTTTTTTGGTGTGTGTTTTCTATTTTTCTGGGTTGGTAAAGGGGCATCTCTCCATTACTAATACAAGTGCTTGATGTTAGCTGTGAGTTTTGACAAATCACAGCTGACATCAACCCCAATACCATTAGTCCGATTGCCCATGCACCAGGGCAAAGCACCAGAATTGGAGCATCTAATGTGATGCACAACTTCTTGGGTGGCTGCTGGCTGGGATTTTTAGCTGTGGATGGGCCCAATGAACAGGAACCTTCCCATGCTGATAATATCAGCTCACAGCTGTCTGCTTTACCTTCCTTTGCTGGTCAAAAATAAGGGAGGCTAATACGCTTATTAGCTTATCAATATAACAGTATAGGCTTATAACACAGAACATAATACACTACATCACGTCATCATCGTCACAATTATATATACACTTCTAATCATTATCTATCTATCTATCTATCTATTATCTATTATATCATATCATCCATATCTATCTGTCTATCATCTATCTATCTATCTATCTATCTATCTATCTATCTATCTATCTATCTATCTATCTATCGTCTGTTTATTTCACCGAGTTCACGTTTGAGGGATGTATTGACATAGATGGTGCAGAAAATAAACGGACATTTCTAAGTGTGGGTCACACGACACACAGTGTGAACTTGTAAAGGGACGGCCGCGGGGCCGATGCACTGGTAGCTGCTACGTATTTTACCTCTGTAGTCTCCATTCGCCTGGGGTGTTCTCCTCCAGTGAGGGAGCGTACAGAGCAATTAGAGTCAGAGTCTCAAATCACGTCAAACAGTTCTGCTTTATTTTCCTCTGGACACAGCACATCCAAGACACCAAAGCACGTCTTAATCGATACCAGCAATACATTCTTCACAATTCTGCCTCTTCTTCTCTGCTACACCAGAATGGACCACTAAGTATTGATGGGACGAGGAGCCCGGTGAAAACGGCACTTCGATCTCTTCCCATGGAGACACTTCAATCCAGCATAAGAAAGACACATCTACTAGGTCGTCCACCCTTCTCTGGTTATCCTGCCCAGATACTTCTGATGGCCCACTCGCTGCTACGCTTCAGCACGACCTCTTCTGCTGAGCGTTCCCACAGTGGTACTTCCACTGGACTACTGCTACGTAAACCCACTCTCTTTGGGCTCACGTTTCCCACGGTGAATCCTTTACCGGCTTCTTCAGGGGTTGCTGGTCCCCTCTTCTTCCTACCCTATGCTCAGGGCCCAGGAACGTAGGACGTCCTCACACTAGCAAGGTCCACCCCCGAACTGACTCTCGCTAAGAGGAAGTCTTCCTGACAGATTCCCACTTGGAGGCAATCTTTCCCTAGCAACAAGTCCCTAACTATTGTCCCTATAGGACTGGATGTGCTAAATGCCCCCCTCTAGTCCCAAACAAATACTGCATTTACATTATTTTTATAACGTTCTAACTGGATCTCTAACGTGCCCCAATTAGTGATTCCCTCGCAAGCTACACTTAACCCATAAATATGTACACTACCTTTAAAGTGCCCTCCTCTAGTGACCCCTAGGATGCACTATCTGTCTAACACTCAACCCCCACATATATTTATACACTATATATACATAACATATACAAGGCATATATTTACACAGATAAACACAATTAAAGGGGATGAAACCCTAAAGGGTTAATACCTTTTCATCTCCTTACAAACACATGGACATGTGAGCAGACCCATAGATTATAATGGCTGTGTGTGTGTTTCCGGGACGTGTGAAAAAAGACACCGCATGTACCTGAAATACTAATGTGTGAAGGAGGCCTTAGTGCTGTCAGAATTACCTCATTATATATACAATATATAAATATATTGTAATTAGATGGTAATTTTTTCACTGCTGTCCTGTCACACACATGAGCTGTGGAATATGTTCACTGTATTATGACTTTCTATCTTTATCCCTATGAGCTGTGATCTCCTCTCACTATCCAGATTCATTATAAAGTAGCTGCTTCATTCCCTGCCTCTGCTTTTATGCAGGCTATTATAATCCCTCCTCATTGGTGCAGGACTGTGTGAAATGATAGATAGATAGATAGATAGATAGATAGATAGATAGATAGATAATAGATAGATAGATAGATAGATAGATAGATAGATGCAGTGCAGTGCAGTGTGAGGTGAATGACTAATGCAGTATCATGTCAAGCTGCAAGGCATTATGAGGAAGCTGAGGTCAGGTGAACATCTCTGGCTGATGCGTTTTCTACATTTTGTAAAATGGCGTTGATCATTTTTGGTAATTTGTGCAAAACTAAACACAAATTGTTTGACATTGCCTGGTCCTGCTAATTTCCAAAAATTCGACCCAAATTGTATTTGTTTTGAAACAATTCCCCATATATAATTTCAACCTTTTGGATCAGCCAAGCGTGCATGTGCTCTCAAAAACTAAAGGGGAGGAAGACACAGCCAGACACTATTATGTGTGGTCTATGTCCCCTAGAACAAAAGGATCAGTCTGTAGAAGACCAAGTAGTTGATTTATCATCCCAACACATTCTACTATGGGGAAAAGTTGAGTTGCTCTGATGAAAATAGTGGGTTAGGCCAATGTAAAGCTAATTTTCATAGTCAGCTTAAAGGGGTTGTTCATCCCCTACTGATTTTAATAGGGGGTAGATGTACAGTACCCATCCGTGACCACTATACAGCAGTTCCAGCCGCCATGGCCACATGGAATAGCTGATCGGCGGGAAAGCCGGGTGTTGTACCCACACCGATCAGACATTGATGACCTATCCTAAGGATGTACAATCAATGTTAAGGTCCTGGAAAACCCCTTTAACTCCACTTTTGATAGACCGGATAGTGCTGGGTTTTCCTGGTATGACAGACAGAGCTGAGTTAGTTACTGGCTGGACACAAAGCTGTATACATGGTTTTTGCAGATAACACCATAAATTGGAAAACTCCTGATCCATTGGAATTTCTTTGATTTTGATATGGGGCATTATTTTATGTTTTTTAACACCTAAAAGGGTTTTCAATGCTGCAAGTTCTGAAAGAGTTAAGAACCTAACAAACTCCATAGAAAACCTATTTCCTGACTAATGAATTGAAAATTTGTTGCTTGTTCATATTTTGTTTCATCAACTGAATGAAATTCGCTGCAGGCTCTCATTATCTCCATTTCCTGATGTGAGATTTTGTTTAGGGAATTAGAACTGTAGCATGGCGAGTCCTGGCAGCAGGGGCACACAAGGCTACTTGAAATGTAACTCACTTCTCCCAATCCAGCATTGATGTCTTGCTCATGACTGTGTCAAATATTTCCACTATACTGTATAACTCTGGCAAATTATTCATATACAGGGTATTAATACAATATTAGCACAAATTACAAGTTGCAGTATGGATTCTCTATCCTATCCGTCTATTTCCCAATAGTAGTAGTGATGCCCGAATGTCACTTGAGTGATTACTTCCAAGGATGGGGCTCACAAGTATAAGACCACACGGAATGTCTCTTCAGCACATTTCCACTTAGGTTATAGGTGCCATCGCAGGTCACTGGTATCGCCCGCTAGGCCACAAGTCTTATTGACAAAGTCAAGTAATGCTCTCTGGGCCCTCTTCACTCTGGCTGGTCCTTTTCCCATCTGCTGCACAGCCCCTGGACCAAACCCTAAACTATATGTCAATATTGGAAGTAACGGCCAGGTTCAATCGCGACTCCTTATCAACACAGCAGACATCGACTTCTGGATGGCATCCCACACTCAGTCTTGGGAGCTTGACTATCGGGCCATGATGGATAAGGGCTGGGCCTCCGGTCTTGACTGGCGTAGTCTGGATCCCAGGCCTTGACTGGCGTTGTCCAGATCTCACTCACTGGATCACAATGTACCGCCTATTTATTCCATGTAAATCCTGGTGACAAGCTCCCTCTACGCAGACATCCCACTGGTTTCACTTAATGGCGCTAACTGACTTCCCACCTTATCACTCCAGCTTTTTATATCAGGTAACTGTGCCACAGGTGTCACCTGACCAGGTGCTCTCTTTGATTCACCCTTCCTGAAACACTTCTCTCATCCTTCAGTTCCGTTGGGTTCAGTTTGGACAGTAGGTAGCAATCTCTGGTCACAAATGCTGCACATCACTGATGAACCGCATTCTTCACGGTGCACACTCTTACATATTTACGGAAGAATCCAGCTTAAAGAGGTTGTCCATTACTTGGACAACCCCTTCTCCTACCCTGTCTTTGGCCCTGATAAAATAAAAAAGCTTATACTTACCTCCTGTGTCGGCGCTGTTCCAGTGATGTCGGCACTTGTGTTTCTGGGACTCACCGCTACAGTCTCAGTCCACCCTTTTGGATGTATATGTAATCAGGAGGAAGTGAGACAGCATCCACAGCTCCCATTACCTCTTAATGAGTTATACAGTTAGGTCCATAAATATTTGGACAGAGACAACATTTATCTAATTTTGGTTCTAGACATTACCACAATGAATTTGAAACAAAACAAATCAGATGCAGTTGAAGTTCAGACTTTCAGCTTTCATTTGAGGGTATCCACATTAAAATTGGATGAAGGGTTTAGGAGTTTCAGCTCCTTAACATGTGCCACCCTGTTTTTAAAGGGACCAAAAGTAATTGGACAAATGACTCCAAGGCTATTTCATGGACAGGTGTGGGCAATCCCTTTGTTATGTCATTCTCAATTAAGCAGATGAAAGGGCCGGAGTTGATTTTAGGTGTGGTGTTTGCATTTGGAAGGTTTTGCTGTGAAGGAAACATGCGGTCACAGGAGCTCTCCATGCAGGTGAAACAAGCCATCCTTAAGCTGCAAGAACAGAAAAAAAAACATCCAAGAAATTGCTACAACATTAGAAGTGGCAAAATCTACAATTTGGTACATCCTGAGAAAGAAAGAAAGCACTGGTGAACTCATCAATCCAAAAAGACCTGGGAGCCCACGGAAGAAAACAGTGGTGGATGATCGCCGCATACTTTCTTTGGTGAAGAAGAACCCGTTCACAACATCAACTGAAGTCCAGAACACTCTCAGTGAAGTAGGTGTATCTGTCTCTAAGTCAACAGTAAAGAGAAGACTCCATGAAAGTAAATACAAAGGGTTCACATCTAGATGCAAACCATTCATCAATTCCAAAAATAGACAGGCCAGAGTTAAATTTGCTGAAAAACACCTCCAGAAGCCAGCTCAGTTCGGGAAAAGTATTCTATGGACAGATGAGACAAAGATCAACCTGTACCAGAATGATGGGAAGCCAAAAGTTTGGAGAAGAAAGGGAATGGCACATGATCCAAGGCACACCACATCCTCTGTAAAACATGGTGGAGGCAACGTGATGGCATGGGCATGCATGGCTTTCAATGGCACTGGGTCACTTGTGTTTATTGATGACATAACAGCAGACAAGAGTAGCCGGATGAATTCTGAAGTGTACCGGGATATACTTTCAGCCCAGATTCAGCCAAATGCTGCAAACTTGATTGGACGGCGCTTCATAGTACAGATGGATAATGACCCCAAGCATACAGCCAAAGCTACACAGGAGTTCATGAGTGCAAAAAAGTGGAACATTCTTCAATGGCCAAGTCAATCACCAGATCTTAACCCAATTGAGCATGCATTTCACTTGCTCAAACCCAGACTTAAGAGGGAAAGACCCACAAACAAGCAAGACCTGAAGGCTGCGGCTGTAAAGGCCTGGCAAAGCATTAAGAAGGAGAAAACCCAGCGTTTGGTGATGCCCTGTAGAATGTAAGCCCGAAAGGGCAGGGTCCTCTCCCCTCTGTATCAGTCTGTCATTGTTAGTTTGTTTACTGTAAGTGATACCTGTAATTTGTATGTAACCCCTTCTCATGTACAGCACCATGGAATCAATGGTGCTATAGAAATAAATATTAATAATAATAATAATAATGTCCATGGGTTCCAGACTTAAGGCAGTGATTGCCTCCAAAGGATTCGCCACAAAATATTGAAAATAAAAATATTTTGTTTGGGTTATGTTTATTTGTCCAATTACTTTTGACCTCCTAAAATGTGGAGTGTTTGTAAAGAAATGTGTACAATTCCTACATTTTCTAACACATATTTTTGTTCAACCCTTCAAATTAAACGTTACAATCTGCACTTGAATTCTGTTGTAGAGGTTTCATTTCAAATCCAATGTGGTGGCATGCAGAGCCCAACTCGCGAAAATTGTGTCACTGTCCAAATATTTCTGGCCCTGACTGTATGTATGAAGGAGGATATAGTGACACCAAAGGTGATTGGTCGTCGAGCCCACGTGTCACAGCAACCGCACGGGACTCATGGAAACCCAAGTGCTGACACCGCTGGAATGGTACCGGCACAGGAGCTGATTAAAAGCTTTTATTTTATGGGAGCCAAACGTGGGGAATGAGAAGCAGTTGTCCTTGTAGTTGACAACCACTTTAAAGCCCTGTCAATCACTAATCTGGGGACAGAACACTGTTATCTGGTTGTGAAAGTCTTCACGTCTGAGAATGAAAAATGGGGAATTTATTACATCCTTTTCCCCGTGGCTGCTCTAGACACAATTTGAGATTTTCTATTACATCTCTATATTTATGGTTTATATCTCGTCTTAGGAAAAAAAAAAATCTTTTGATATTTGAGTTCTTTAGTTTTTCTATGCATATTCGTGAGTGTAGTTTTAACACTATTCTTGGCAAGTGTCTATATATTTAACATATGGTATATATTGACTAATAGTATAATAATTACAAATTGTACCTGTGCAGTTCCTGTGCCATCTGGTGCTCTTCAATAGAATTGCAGGATTTTTTACTTCTCTTAAGATAATGCTACATTTTCTTTAGATGAAGCGTCTTGGCATGTGATATCAGACATAATGCACCATTTGGAAGAAGTATTGTGTTGTATTGTTTTTTTCCTGTAGTAGATCAGAGATGCACATTTTGGGAGCACTGAAATCCTAATGTGAAAAAGAATAACTTTTACTATGCATTCCAAAAACAGTGAGGGCCTGGATTGTCCAGCAAGTAAGGTGGTTGTTCCTACAGAGCTTTGGAAAAACTGACTATTAATTGCCTACAGGCAAATGAAGTCCAGGTCTTAAAGGTCACAAAGTGAAGAATAGAAGAGGAGCCCAAACAGTAAGTTAGGCAACTGAAGTGAAGACTCATGACCAGCTTCATTGTACAGGTGTTCTGTAGGTGAACCTAACACACTGGATGCCTAAAATGCTAATGCAAAATTTTGGAAGACAGGTTAAGCCCTAGAAAAATTATGCCTGGGACGATCCCTGAAATGGTGAAACAGAGTAGTTTAAAGTGATATTCCAAAATTAGAAAAAAATTAGTCAAAAGGAAGAAATGCAACAAAAAAAACCAACAGATATGTAATGCTATTGCCAGCGCCCCTACATGGTATTCCCCTCTCCGTCCCGGCATGCTCTTGATTCATGTCACTTCCTGGTGTGCATGGCGCATTTGTTTCGGCTGCGTGCCTAGTGTCCCCTGGCCCTAAAGGGGCAGTTCGCACATGGTGAATGCCTGCAGCTGACAAATGGGAGGCATTTAGTTATTGTGTTCACCTTTCAAGGTGTCTCCCAGCCGATATCTATGAGGCATCCTGTATAAAAGGCACTCTCCCCAATTGGGAGGTGCCTGAGCAGCCCCCATAGTTACTGTTAAGGAAAAAAAAAGGAGGGGGATCCTCCAGCCATGAAACCAGTGAAGCCAATTTAAAAATTGAAAAAACTTTATTGGAACTATACAGGGACATAAAAACTGGACATCACCCTACTCCTGGATGGGCAAACCAATGCGTCCCAGCAAATAGCCTTAATCATGTTATGTATAGGTGCCAATGGTTGGGATTTTTATGAAGAGTGAGAGCATATAGCACATGTGAAGAAAATCTGGCAATTAAAGCCTCAGAAAATTAACTCTTCAGAGTACAAAGAGACTGAATCCCTAAAAATCCCAATGTAAACAAAAGAATAAATGGACACAAGTAAATATGAAAAGACATGTGAATGAATAAGATATCTAACATCTGAGCGCATTAAAGACAAAACAGAATATACACACAACTACATCAAAAAAGAAAATGGCGGAATTGTTAAACCTCAATAAACTCACAATTATATTGCAGTATAAGGCTGGGGACACACATGCAAAATTTTGAATTTTTTTAGGGTTTTGTTTTATTTTTTTGTGCTTCTAAGACCGGGGTCACACATGCGAGAAACTCGCACGATTCTTGCACGAGTCTCTCGCATGAACACCCGGCACTGCCGCCGGTACTCGGACCGGAGTGTGCGGCTGCATGTTACATGCAGCCGCACACTCCGGTCCTAGTGCCGGAGGCAGTGCTGGGTGTTGATGCGATAGACTCGTACGAGAATCATGCGAGTTTCTCGCATGTGTGACCCCGGCCTAAGAAGCACAAAAGAAAAATAAAAAAATTAAAAAAAATTTTTTGGCTTCTTATACTGCACAAAAAAATGTTGAATTTTTTTATTTTTATTTCTTTATTTTTTTCTTCGTCTTACACAGCAATATGATTGTGAATTTATCCAGTGGGATACCAGCAGTAGGACCATTGTCATTGTCCATAAGGCTTCTTCATTGACCTCACAACACTGATCTCAAAGGCAATCACGGTACAGTCAAAGACAACAATGGGGATTGAAATCAAGATCTATCCCCTTAACTGATGATTCTGAAATAATGTAAGAATCGAGGAGGAGCTAAGAATGTCACCACGGACCAGAGACAGATCAACAGTTGAAGGGTTTATTTACAGAGGAGGGTATCTCCTCGCAGGGAGAAGCAGTAAGGGTTAAACTGACAGAGAAAATGTAACTTCAACAGTATACTTAAGCTAAGCAAGATTAACCAACAGTTCAGCCAAACAACAGAAGAAGAAAAAAGGTATTCTGGGAACTTATCAGTTTGATGAAACCTTGATTGTAGAGGTGGTCTTCTCCAACGTAGGCACTGTCAACAGCGGCACTTGTGGTCTCCGAAGTCTCTCTCCTCTTCTTGGGAACAACGGGAAAAACTCTAGGGTTGAAACAGGAGAAATGCTATGGAACTGAATATCTCCTGCTCTGAGTCTCTTTGTGTCTGCTAACAGTCTCTCTGCAGAAACGATGATGCGCAAGCTGTGAAGTCTCTCTCTGGAACACTCAGGGGCTCCGGCCTGTCACGGGGGAAAATAGGGCCAGCGCGTACGGGTCACTGTCTCTGTACTTTCCTGTGAGAAGCCTCATCCAGTCACCAGGGCTTCCGCGTTCACGCAACTCACAAGTAGCACTCCCTATGTCAAGTACTACTAAGTCAGAGCACTGCCCGGGAGTCCTCTCTTTACTGCAGTGCAAAGATGCCCACTTCACTCTCCATGATGCGCGCTGCTCTCTGCTCTCCATGTGCTGTTTTCGTGCCTTCCGCCCTTCTAGCTTCCGGTCCACCGCCCCTGCACGTCCCCCGCATACCTGTCGGTCACATGGTGCGGTCGGTCCAAGTCAGACAGTCTTTCCCCCGGCAACCCTGCTGCCCCACCAAATGGTTCTGGTCACGGAGCGAGGGAGTTAACTTCCTTCTGTCTGTTCTTGCTCTTCACCCCCTTACAATTCCAGCTTTTGTCTTGGATGCAATGATTGATCTAGATACCACATGGGTAACAGCATGAAGTGGCTTTCACAGGAGAACTGAATCTACTACTGGAATTATATGTTTGACCAGAGTCCTATACAAGCCTTTTTTGTGTGCAATTTTATTACTAAGAAATAACCCTATCCATGAATTAGTAGAATGTCAGTGACTGTCTCATCAGTATTTTGCACCTGTGATGCCTCCACCTTTATTAAGGGGGTTTACTGCATCCTGTTAGTGTACTAGTTTCTGTGACCTGGGCAGGTAAATACTGTTTGTCTTTTTGCTGGATTAATCACCTCTGCTGGCTGTCTTGTATGCTGCAATATATCCTAATAGTATACACTCATTCATTGAAAGCAAACAGCTGAATGGTACAATCCCCACCTCTGCTGGCTGTCTTGTCTGCTGCAATATATCCTAATGGTATGCACTCCATTCATTGAAAGCAAACAGCTGAATGGTACAATCCCCACCTCTGATGGCTGTCTTGTATGCTGTAATATATCCTAATGGTATGCACTCCATTCATTGAAAGCAAACAGCTGAATGGTACAATCCCCTCCTCTGCTGGCTGTATTGTATGCTGCAATATATCCTAATGGTATGCACTCCATACTTCTGCTTGCTGTCATCCGCTGCTTTACCATCTTGCTACATTTTTTAATGTGCCTGCTAAAGCTTTGGTATAATTCATATATTGCACTGTATTTAATACTTATTGCTTTATATCCATGTGACTGAGGCCTCTCTAGATCTTATCAGGTGGAAGGTGCTATAACATATAGATGTAGCCAGGTCTAGTGCCTTTGATGATCTAACCACCCCTGGTGTGCTTGCCCCAGCTGCCAAATTATCCCAAACCAGCTCCCACAATCCATCTCTTCTTTCCCTGTCGTGTGGGCTATATATTTAGGAGTAGTCTAAAGGGCACACGCATCCCAGAAAGCAAAGCATCACAGAAGATAAGCATCATGTGAACGGCAGTTATCCATAACAGTTAATCAGTGCAGGAATCAGGTAACCAACACTTTGCTTTTCCTTTTAACCATGTGCTTTACTTCTATCCTCCTGTGTTCCCTTGCCATCCACATTCACCGCCCCATCCCCCCTCCATCACGACTCATACACATCAGCCCCTCTATACTTCCCTCTCCCATGTGCAGCTCCCATGCACTTCTCACCTTCTTGAAAAACCTCAGCCCATCTTGCCCAAACACATCGCAGAAAAAAACTACTTACATTCCAAAAACTACTTGCTCTTTATCTTCCTACTCCTACTGATTTCAGGGGACATCTCCCCCAACCCTGGTCCACCATCCCCCAACCTCAACCCCTACCCTACCTCATATTGAAACCATAATAATTTTATTACTATTACTTGCACTCACTCATCTCCTTCTTTTAATTGTGCCCTCTGGAATCCACGGTCTGTATGCAACTAGCTTCCCTTCCTGCACAACTACTTTCTGAACAACTCTCTTCATCTGTTGGCCCTCACTGAAACCTGGATTCAGGATTCTGACACTGTTTCCCCTGTTGCCATTTCCTATGGTGGCTTACAGTTCTCCCATTCCCCGAGACCCGCAAACAGACATGGTGGTGGAGTCGGAATACTCCTGTCCCCACAATGCACTTTCCAGGTCATCCCCCCAATTCCATCACTCTCATTCCCTTATTTTGAGGTCCACACCATCAGGCTCTTCCGTTCCCTCTCCCTCAGAGTAGCGGTCATATATCGGCCCCCAGGCTCGCCCACCCAGTTCTTTGACCACTTCTCAGCCTGGCTGCCTCACTTCATGTCCTCAGAACTACCAACCCTTATCCTTGGAGACTTCAACATCCCCATTATCAGCCCTTCTTCCACATCTGCATCTCAGCTTCTATTACTAACCACTTCTCTAGGCCTCTCACAGCTTTCAACCTCTGAGACACACAAGGACGGTAACACCCTTGACCTGGTCTTTGTCCGGCTCTGTTCAATCTCCCACCTAAATAACTCACCGCTTCCACTCTCTGACCACAACATTCTCCTTCACGCTCACAAATCCTGGACCACCTCAACGCACTCCTACCTACCACACATTCAGAAATCTACAAGCTATTAACCCTCAGACACTTTCAGACTCCCTACACTCATCGCTGTCCCCAATCTCCTCTTTTTCCTGTCCTGATCTGGCTGTTCATCACTACAATGACACTTTTAGAAGCACCCTTGACCAAGTAGCGCCGCTCACCCTCAGAACTTCAAAAAACACAGTAAAACAGCCCTGCTCACATTGCAAACTCAACTTCTCCAGCGATGCTCTAGGAGTGCTGAATGCCTTTGGAGAAAAACCCGCACACCAGAAGACTTCATCCACTTTAAATTTATGTTAAGAACTTATAACGCTGCCCTTCACCTCGCCAAACAGACCTACTTCACCACCCTGATCTCCTCACTAGCCAACAACCCCAAGAAACTTTTTGACACTTTTCACTACCTCCTCAGACCAAAAGCACAAGCCCCCATCACAGACATTTGTGCTGATGACCTGGCCTCCCACTTTATAGAAAAAATAGATACTATCCATCAGGAAATCTGCTGTCAACCACCAAGTTCTGTGACTCCCATCCCTCCCTGCATTTCCCCTGACTCACTTTCCACATTTGATCCCATCACAGAAGAAGAAGTCTCCAGACTCCTCTCTTCCTCTCATCCGACTACATGCACTACCGACCCCATTCCCTCACATCTCCTCCAGTCTCTCTCTCCAGTTGTCACAACTCACCTAACTACAATCTTTAACCTC
This sequence comes from Oophaga sylvatica, assembly GCA_033576555.1. Taxonomy (NCBI): domain Eukaryota; kingdom Metazoa; phylum Chordata; class Amphibia; order Anura; family Dendrobatidae; genus Oophaga; species Oophaga sylvatica. Next base: position 956,014,357 of record JARQOD010000001.1, on the reverse strand, counting down.
TCACTCTCCTCTGACATTTTTCCATCCTCCTTCAAACACTCCATCGTTACTCCATTACTAAAGAAACCCCTCTCGACCCTTCCTGCACAAACAGCTACAGACCGGTCTCCAATCTCCCCTTCATCTCTAAACTTTTGGAGCGCCTAGTCTACTCCCGACTTACCCGCTACCTCTCAACTCACTCCCTTCTAGACCCTTCACAGTCCGGCTTCCGACCCCTACATTCGACTGAAGCTGCACTCATCAAAGTGACCAATGACCTTCTGACAGCAAAACGTAACGGTGACCACTCTCTGCTCATTCTTCTCGACCTTTCTGCAGCTTTCGACACAGTTGACCACCGTCTCCTACTGTCTAGGCTCCAGTCGCTAGTAGAGTTGAGCGATACTTTCCGATATCCTAAAGTATTGGAATCGTAATGGTATCGCCGATATCACTAAAATATCGGCGATACCCGATACCGATACCGGAAGTCCCATGTAAGTCTATGGGAACAAAATATCGAAATTAAAAAAAACCCATTCTTGCCTTGTTGGTTAATTGTACATGAAGGAAAACAAGAAAGAGTAATGTAGAATGTATTGGGGAGGTTGAGGAGACATTAAAGGCATAGATGTTTGACCCAATCCAATGGAATAGCATTAATTTTTTTTTTTTAGGAAATACGTTCGGATTGACGAACAAATTGACAATGTTGTTAACCTTTTTTCTATTTTGTCAAATATGTCTGTTTCACAACTTCCATGGTCTTCACCTTTTTAACTTTTCACACACTTTCTCCTTCATAATTTTCAGCAGCATCATCTTTCTCATCAAATTATTCTTCATCTTCACCTTATTAATCTTCTAAAACTTCTTGCTATTCATCTTTTTGTTAACATTACTTATATTGTTCTTATTAAACAGTTATTATTCTTCATATTCTACTTCTTCATGTTCTTCCTATTCATCCTTTTCATCATATTCTTATTTGTGACAGACATTCCTGTACTTGTAATCTGTAAAACTCTGAATTTTCATCCTTCCGTTCTTGCTGTCACGAAAGATTTTAATTACAACAGTATTTGTCCGCGTTCAGTTTAGCCTGCAGCAGCATCAGGCATTTTCCAGGGGCACCACGAGGAGGAACGGACTCACCCCCATACACTGCTTAGTCTTCTTCTGCTTAGAATTTAGAGCATATATTTTGCTCTTCATTTTGGTCTTATACTTAATGTTCTTCTGCTTTTTGATCTTCTGCTTATTGTTCTTCTGTCTCTTGTTCTGTATCTTGTAGTTTGTCTTAACCTTCTTTGTCCTGTTGGTGATGGTACAAAAGCCAATGGAAGTAACGAGGACCAGCTGACTGTGCTGGAACCCGGAGGGTCAGCAGAAGGAAAAGAGCCAATGGCACAACCGAGGACCAGCTGACGTTACTGGGACAGGGTTACTAAGCAGGAGGTACCTGTGCTCCAAAGCACTACCAAGGACCAGCAGACGTTGCTGGAACTCGGATACCGACATGGAGGCACCTAGGCCAAAGGCACTGCGGAGAACCAGCTGACGGTACTGGAACCCGGATGGGTAGCAGAAGGTACAAGAGCCAATGAAAGTAATGAGGACCAGCTGACTGTGCTGGAACCCGGAGGGTCAGCAGAAGGAAAAGAGCCAATGGCACAACCGAGGACCAGCTGACGTTACTGGGACACGGTTACTAAGCAGGAGGTACCTGTGCTCCAAAGCACTACCAAGGACCAGCAGACGTTGCTGGAACTCGGATACCGACATGGAGGCACCTAGGCCAAAGGCACTGCGGAGAACCAGCTGACGGTACTGGAACCCGGATGGGTAGCAGAAGGTACCCATGGAAATTAAAGTTGAGGCAGCAGGACTGTTTGCCGTTCACACAGCAGGGGAACAGCTGACATTACTGAACCCCAGTAACACAGGAGCAAGTGTAGACTGTGCTAACAGCACTTCCGAGAAACAACTGGCGGTGTTGTAACCCAGGGATCAGAAGAGAACATGGTGGAGGCAGCAGGACTGTTTGCCGTTCACACAGCAGGGGAACAGCTGACATTACTGAACCCCAGTAACACGGGAGCAAGTGTAGACTGTGCTAACAGCACTTCCGAGAAACAACTGGCGGTGTTGTAGCCCAGGGATGAGAAGAGAACATGGTGGAGGCAGCAGGACTGTTTGCCGTTCACACAGCAGGGGAACAGCTGACATTACTGAACCCCAGTAACACAGGAGCAAGTGTAGACTGTGCTAACAGCACTTCCGAGAAACAACTGGCGGTGTTGTAACCCAGGGATGAGAAGAGAACATGGTGGAGGCAGCAGGACTGTTTGCCGTTCACACAGCAGGGGAACAGCTGACATTACTGAACCCCAGTAACACAGGAGCAAGTGTAGACTGTGCTAACAGCACTTCCGAGAAACAACTGGCGGTGTTGTAACCCAGGGATGAGAAGAGAACAGGGTGGAGGCAGCAGGACTTTTTGCCGTTCACACAGCAGGGGAACAGCTGACATTACTGAACCCCAGTAACACAGGAGCAAGTGTAGACTGTGCTAACAGCACTTCCGAGAAACAACTGGCGGTGTTGTAACCCAGGGATGAGAAGAGAACATGGTGGAGGCAGCAGGACTGTTTGCCGTTCACACAGCAGGGGAACAGCTGACATTACTGAACCCCAGTAACACGGGAGCAAGTGTAGACTGTGCTAACAGCACTTCCGAGAAACAACTGGCGGTGTTGTAGCCCAGGGATGAGAAGAGAACATGGTGGAGGCAGCAGGACTGTTTGCCGTTCACACAGCAGGGGAACAGCTGACATTACTGAACCCCAGTAACACAGGAGCAAGTGTAGACTGTGCTAACAGCACTTCCGAGAAACAACTGGCGGTGTTGTAACCCAGGGATGAGAAGAGAACAGGGTGGAGGCAGCAGGACTTTTTGCCGTTCACACAGCAGGGGAACAGCTGACATTACTGAACCCCAGTAACACAGGAGCAAGTGTAGACTGTGCTAACAGCACTTCCGAGAAACAACTGGCGGTGTTGTAACCCAGGGATGAGAAGAGAACATGGTGGAGGCAGCAGGACTGTTTGCCGTTCACACAGCAGGGGAACAGCTGACATTACTGAACCCCAGTAACACAGGAGCAAGTGTAGACTGTGCTAACAGCACTTCCGAGAAACAACTGGCGGTGTTGTAACCCAGGGATCAGAAGAGAACATGGTGGAGGCAGCAGGACTGTTTGCCGTTCACACAGCAGGGGAACAGCTGACATTACTGAACCCCAGTAACACAGGAGCAAGTGTAGACTGTGCTAACAGCACTTCCGAGAAACAACTGGCGGTGTTGTAACCCAGGGATCAGAAGAGAACATGGTGGAGGCAGCAGGACTGTTTGCCGTTCACACAGCAGGGGAACAGCTGACATTACTGAACCCCAGTAACACAGGAGCAAGTGTAGACTGTGCTAACAGCACTTCCGAGAAACAACTGGCGGTGTTGTAACCCAGGGATGAGAAGAGAAACAGGGTGGAGGCAGCAGGACTTTTTGCCGTTCACACAGCAGGGGAACAGCTGACATTACTGAACCCCAGTAACACAGGAGCAAGTGTAGACTGTGCTAACAGCACTTCCGAGAAACAACTGGCGGTGTTGTAACCCAGGGATGAGAAGAGAACATGGTGGAGGCAGCAGGACTGTTTGCCGTTCACACAGCAGGGGAACAGCTGACATTACTGAACCCCAGTAACACAGGAGCAAGTGTAGACTGTGCTAACAGCACTTCCGAGAAACAACTGGCGGTGTTGTAACCCAGGGATCAGAAGAGAACATGGTGGAGGCAGCAGGACTGTTTGCCGTTCACACAGCAGGGGAACAGCTGACATTACTGAACCCAGTAACACAGGAGCAAGTGTAGACTGTGCTAACAGCACTTCCGAGAAACAACTGGCGGTGTTGTAACCCAGGGATGAGAAGAGAACATGGTGGAGGCAGCAGGACTGTTTGCCGTTCACACAGCAGGGGAACAGCTGACATTACTGAACCCCAGTAACACAGGAGCAAGTGTAGACTGTGCTAACAGCACTTCCGAGAAACAACTGGCGGTGTTGTAACCCAGGGATGAGAAGAGAACAGGGTGGAGGCAGCAGGACTTTTTGCCGTTCACACAGCAGGGGAACAGCTGACATTACTGAACCCCAGTAACACAGGAGCAAGTGTAGACTGTGCTAACAGCACTTCCGAGAAACAACTGGCGGTGTTGTAACCCAGGGATGAGAAGAGAACAGGGTGGAGGCAGCAGGACTTTTTGCCGTTCACACAGCAGGGGAACAGCTGACATTACTGAACCCCAGTAACACAGGAGCAAGTGTAGACTGTGCTAACAGCACTTCCGAGAAACAACTGGCGGTGTTGTAACCCAGGGATGAGAAGAGAACAGGGTGGAGGCAGCAGGACTTTTTGCCGTTCACACAGCAGGGGAACAGCTTACATTACTGAACCCCAGTAACACAGGAGCAAGTGTAGACTGTGCTAACAGCACTTCCGAGAAACAACTGGCGGTGTTGTAACCCAGGATGAGAAGAGAACAGGGTGGAGGCAGCAGGACTTTTTGCCGTTCACACAGCAGGGAACAGCTGACATTACTGAACCCCAGTAACACGGGAGCAAGTGTTAACTGTGCTAACAGCACTTCCGAGCAACAACTGGCGGTGTTGGAGCCCAGGGTCAAGGAGGATGTTTAAATACTAGATCAAGTATTTTCCTTGTTACGTGTCAATTAAAAATGTCTATACTCCAAACAAGAGAAATATAACCTTTAGTACCATAAGATGATGATTTTACTTTAAAAAATATATGTAAATTAATAATTGACAAACATAAACGCATACATTAACATGTTGAAAAGCAATGCAAACCACAATAAAAATCGGTTAAATAATCTGCTATACGGTTTTAAATAAAAGCATACAAGTACATATCAGAATCCATTAATGATGGATAAGTAACAGTATGTACACCATTTTCATTTGCTGAATAATATCACTAAAAAGTTTTTAAAAATATCTAAAATTTTCCATCATGTAATACTGATAATATGTGCCAATCATTTATATTAACAAAAAAAACCTTTAAAAAGTGCATAGTGAAAACAGCTATTTATGCCTGACTGTGGACTTGCAAGCATGACAACGGATAGATAAGGTATATATAGATGAGTCTGCATAGCCACAGATGGTGAATGGCGATGTAATACTGTACCTCAATAAAGTGTGCGTTACTACTACATCCTTTTTTTTATATAGCTTTATAAAAGGGTACGTGCATGTATGCTTGCGCCTTTGTTTGGACGCACAGACTGGCTTCCTGCTGTGACGCGTTGGGTATTGGAGCGTCTGTGCGTCTTATGACGCAGACTAACATTCACGGTGCGCATCGTTCATCATCGCAAGCGTACCGACAACACAAAGGCGTTGTCATGACTGCTTTACTCAGTAAACATGCACCTATGATGAAACATACACGCATGTGCCCTATTACATAACAAGCTACAAGAAAAATGCGTGTGAGGTGTGACACAGCTGTTTTGTTAAGGTACAGTATTATATCGACATTGTACAGGTGTCGCTATTCAGTCTGATAAATAGATATCATTCACCTATTCTATCAGTTGTCGTTCTTTCAGCACCACTTACAGGTATATATTTTGCTATTGTGACTATGCACTATTGACTTTACCAAGGTAATGCATGATTTTTGTTAGCGATTATCATGTTTACATGAAGGACCTTTATGATATGGGCTGTTAACTTTCTAATCAAATATGTATTTTTTAAAATGACACAAATATAAGTAATGTTGAAGAGGACTATTCCTACATGCATTGTTTGCACAATATTACAGGTGTACATCACGTCCCTTAATCAACATTGGATATTATATTTACTTGTATGCTTTTATTTCAAAGGCAAGAACACTGAAGTATAACCTTCGCACTGCAGCAGTTGTCAAAGTTCAACCCACATTATGCACTTCCAACATTGCAGTATTTGAGTCATCATGATGTGAGTTGGATTTGTCTAAGCTATGGAGTGACAAGGTTGACCATCAGTATCCTATAGCATAAGTAGGCTTTTGTGTTTGCATTTGTTTTCGACATGTGCATATCTGTAATAATATGTCACAATTATTTTGTTACCGATTTGTGACAGACAAATCATTTTATGGTTTGAAAGTTGACGTTTCAAATGTTTACAGCTTAGAAATCATGGTGTAGCCTCATATCTATGTGTAGCACTAGACACTTTGAGATGTCATGTTTTTTTCACCATGATTAGGTAGCTAGCAGTAATTTTTGCCGGACACACAGCAGGGGAACAGCAGGCGTTACTGAACCCCACAAACACATCAGCGATTGTTTTCATCTGTGCATCTAACACTTCTGAGCAGCAACTGGCGCTGTTGAAGCCCAGGGTCAAGGAGGGTGTAGGCAGAGGCCTAGTATGAGACGTTTGAAGTTGAAGTTGTAGTTAGCAGCAGTAATTTTTGCCAGACACACAGCAGGGGAACAGCAGGCGTTACTGAACCCCACAAACACATCAGCGATTGTTTTCATCTGTGCATCTAACACTTCTGAGCAGCAACTGGCGCTGTTGAAGCCCAGGGTCAAGGAGGGTGTAGGCAGAGGCCTAGTATGAGACGTTTGAAGTTGAAGTTGTAGTTAGCAGCAGTAATTTTTGCCAGACACACAGCAGGGGAACAGCAGGCGTTACTGAACCCCACAAACACATCAGCGATTGTTTTCATCTGTGCATCTAACACTTCTGAGCAGCAACTGGCGCTGTTGAAGCCCAGGGTCAAGGAGGGTGTAGGCACAAAATATTGAGTTATTGCCTTGTTACGTGGCCATTGCAAATGTATGTACTTCAAACAAGAATAAATGAAGTTTTACTACGACAATAAAATGATGAATTTCAATTACAAGAATAGAAAAATATTTATACTTGACAGTCCTCTGTGGTTGATAACGTTTAATGGCTAACTGAAAATATGGTAACAAATTCAAAGCTTTCGAGACTACTCAGGTGTCTTCATCAGGCTAAGAGTAAAGCCAAAAATGAAGAATCACATATTTCTACACACAACAGGACACAGGAATAGCTAAGACAAGTGAGGGAGGGACAAGTGAGGGGAGACCGGCAACAAAAAGGAGAACAAGGATGAATTATCAGCGCCACACAATCACAGATAAATTAATGAATTTACCTGTGGCAAAAGACTTTTGTATGCCCGGTCATAGCATCATGGATATGGAATTACTGGTATTAAAATATAACTTCAAATATGAGAAACGTACAAAGGTTTCAGAATATAAGCTCATCATGACCTTTGACACTGTTAGTGATGGAATGAATAGATCACATGGATTTATGTCATTCTATATCAATTAAGGAATCTGCGTCTATGACCTTCCAGGGTCATGAAAACCCAAAAAATACGCCAATGAGAGGGCAATCAAACTTTCTATCCTTATCTAGGAACTGTTCCAATATTTATGTTCATCCCTGTGAGATAATGACAGTTCTGATACACGTCACTTACTTGTCTTACCTATTGCACTATTCCTGTGTCCTGTTGTGTATAGAAATATGTGATGCTTAATTTTTTTAGTTAGTCTTTCCCTGATGAAGAGACGTGAGTAGCCTTGAAAGCTTGCAATTTGTTTCCATCTTTTCAGTTATCCATAAAAAGGTATCAACCACTGCTGACTCTGAAGTCTAAATATTTTCTATCTACTGGCTAACACGGTACAAAGATACACATGTTTTCTAATTTCAAGAAGGAAAAATAAAGAAAATACAAATATAAACGCATATATGCACATGCCAAAAATAAATGGAACAACACAACACCCAAAAAATTGGTAACAAAATATAGTGTTGTAAATTTAAGAATAAAAGTAAATGTTTTTTTTTATGAATAATGCTTAAGGAACGCTATGTTAAACCATAACATAGTGAAGACAATGGATTTTGTAATAGTCACTCATCATCATCATCGCAAATTTTATGTGACAGTCACAGACAATTCAATTATTTAAGTTCATAAAATCGTAACTTTCTATAGCATGTATGACATGTCCAGCATGGACTCATCAATGTGATTGATGACACAATAATGTACAATAAAAAATAACCATTTAAAAAAACATTAGGCATTGTTTGTCACAATTTAAGTGTGTGCCTGCAAGTGTAGGTGAAACAAAGGCTACGGATAGCAAAGGTATATTCTATGTCTGTATCAGACAGTGGACAGCCTCTGATGGGTAATGCCGATGTTATACTGTACGTCAATAAAGTCTGCGGCTGAAATCATGCATTTTTTGCTTGTAGAGTGTTGAAGAGGGTAAAAGAATGTCTGGTTGCGCAAAGCTTTATCCGTCAACACTACCTTCCTACTGTCACGCGTAGGGTAGGGTAGCGTGTGGCAATTAGCTGACTATCAAATGTGAGGTTAGGCTGCGTTATTGCGCACTAGGGACGCAAAAAAAAATACAGCAGTAATAATTTAATGTGTAATACTACACCTATGACAAACCAAAAAATTACGTTCCCTCTTTAACAATGTACAAGACTAACAAGCCTAATGGTTGACGCTGACTTAATTGAGATACAGTATTACATCAACATTGTCCATGAGTAACTATGCACTGTGATACCTATATACCAGTATTAATTTATATCTCTTGTGGTTGTTTCAACAGCACTTGCAGGTATAAGTACCTATTGTCAGTATGCATGATGCACTTTCTAGATGTAATAATTTATTATTGGACATTATTACCATGTTTACATGCTGGCCATTTCATATATGGTGTTTGAAGTTACAGTTGGCATCAGTATGTGTATTTTATAATGTCTGTCATAAATAAAACTCGTGATGATGATGATGAGGATTTAATGATTCGTACATCCATTGAGTGCATTATCTTACAGGTACAGATAAAGTTCCTTAAAAAGCATTAATTCATAAGTCTGAAATGTACTTTTATGCATTAATTTAAAAATGTGAAGAGTAGACTATGTTTTATTTTTTGTTACCATTTCTAATAGACATGTGCAGATATGCGCTGTGATGACAAATTATTATTTGTCCATATTTGTCATAAAAATTTATCATTCTAGGCCTGCAAAACTTCACAATTTCATGTTTTCAGCATAACAAGCAGGGTGACGGCTCTTCCCTATTTGGAGCATGTTGGTCATGTGTTTTTCTGTCCATGTGTCGGGAACAGGACACTTCTTGCCGTTGACACAGCAGGGGAACAGCTGGCGTTACTGAACCCCACTAACAGTAGAGCTTGTGTTTTGTTCTGTGGACACGACACTTCTGAGCAGCAACTGGCAGTGTTGGAGCCCAGGGAGTAGAGTTCAGGTGGTAGAAAGATGAACATAACAGGAGACATGGATAACGTTGCGAACCAGTTATTTAATCTGAAAACGGACAGAGAAATTCTGGCGAGATCCATGCCTTGTTCATTTTCAGAAAAGTAAGCCGGTCTACATTATCGGAGGATAGTCGCATGCGACGGTCTGTTAGTACACCACCTGCAGCACTAAAGACGCGCTCCGATAATACACTGGCAGCAGGGCAAGCCAGCACCTCCAATGCATACTGGCTAAGCTCTGGCCATGTATCCAGCTTAGAGACCCAAAACTTGAATGGGGAAGAGCCATCTGGGAGTACACTGAGAGGCAAAGCCAAGTAGTCTGTCACCATCTGACGGATACGTTGCCTCCCGCTGACTGGAGCCCTCTCGGATGGTGTAGACATTTGTGGCGCTGCCACAAAACTTTGCCACATTTTGAACATACTGGTCTTTCCCTGTGCAGAGGCACTGCGTGTGCTCCCTCTTGTTGCAGAGCTCTCTACACTGCCTCGACGCACAGAGCTGCTTTGTAAAGCAGTAGCAGCAGCAGTGCTCTCGGCAGTAAGGTAGAACATTAGGGATTGCACCAGTGTGTCTTGGTACTCCCGCATTTTACGCTCCCGGTTCAACGGTGTGATGAGGCTTTTGACGTTGTCCCGGTAGCGAGGGTCTAGGAGGGTGTACACCCAATAATCAGACGTCGTGAGAATGTGGGCGATGCGGCGGTCGTTTCTTAGGCACTGCAGCATGAAATCAACCATGTGCTGCAGACTCCCAACTGGCAAAGAAACGCTGTCCTCTGCAAGAGGCGTTATCTCTGCCTGCTCTGCATCACCCCACCCTCGCTCTACATACTGACTAGAGCGTTGTGTACCTCCCTCTGGAGCGATGTCTTCCTCCTCCATTGACTCCTCCTCCTCATCCTCCTCACAAAGTGAGCCCTGCCCAGCCCTTTGTGAGGAACCACGTTGCGCTGACTTTCCAGAAGGTGATGGAATTTGTGACTCCTCATCCTCCACCTCTTCCAAAACCTCATCCCTTATTGCTTGCAGTGTTTTTTGAAGCAGGCAGATAAGGGGGACAGTCAGGCTGACTAGTGCATCATCTGCACTCGCCATCCGCGTTGACTCATCAAACGCACGCAAAACGTGGCACATGTCCTTCATAGTGGCCCACTCATTAATGGTGAAGTGTGGACGGCGCAAATTGCGTGTTGATTGCGCCTGATGCAGCTGATACTCCATAACTGCTGGCTGCTGCTCACACAACCGCTCCAACATATGTAACGTTGAATTCCACCTGGTGGATACGTCACATATGATGCGATGTTCAGGAAGGCGCAATCTGCATTGCAGAGCTGCAATGCGCGATCTGGCCATGCTGGAACGTCGCAAGTGAGCGCACTCTAGGCGGACCTTGTGCAGCAGTGCATCAAGATCCGGATAGTCCCTCAAAAAACTCTGCACGACCAAGTTGAGCACATGTGCCAGACATGGTATGTGAGTGAGGTTGCCAAGGCCCAGAGCTGCCACCAGATTTCGGCCATTGTCACACACTACCAAGCCTGGCTGGAGATTCGCTGGCAAAAACCACACGTCGCTCTCCTGCTTGATGGCATTCCAGACCTCCTGCGCTGTGTGGCTTCGATTCCCCATGGGAATTAATTTCAGAACGGCCTGTTGCCGTTTGGCCACGGCTGTGCTCATATCGGTCGCATCAGGTAAGCGTCCACGGGTCCATGTGGAGGTAGACCGTGACGGCTCCTGCAGCGATGATTCTGAGGAACTGGAGTAGGAGGAGGAGTCAATGTGGACAGACTTGATTCCGGCAATCCTTGGAGTTGGCAGAACACGTACAGCGCCACTCGCAAGATCTGTACCCGGCTCCACAACATTCACCCAATGGGCAGTGAGTGAAAGGTATCGTCCCTGGCCATGGGTACTGGTCCACGCATCGGTGGTCAGGTGGACCTTGCTACTGACGGCGTTTAGTAGCGCATGTTTAATTTTTGCCTCAACATGCTTTTGCAGACCAGGGACGGCTTGCCTGCTGAAATAAAATCGGCTGGGCACATTGTATTGTGGGACTGCCAATGCCATTAATTCACGGAAACTGTCAGTCTCCACCAGCCTGAATGACAGCATTTCAAGGGACAGGAGTTTTGCAATGCCAGCATTCAGAGCCTGTGCTCGTGGATGGTTTGCCGAGTATGGCCGTCTTTTATCCCATGCCTGTGCTACCGATGGCTGTTTTGTGGCCTGGGTGTGTGAGGATGACAGGGAACTTGCAGCTGTGGGTGGAATAACACTGTGTCTCTGGACAACAGTGACAGAGGTTCTTCCATGGCGATCCTTTGAGGAAGCCTTACCAGCTGTGTGTGAACTGGAGGAAGAGGCTCCAACAGGAGCTGAAGATGTAGGTGCTGCTGTAGGTTGGCCTACATCTCCAGTGTGTCTTTGTAACTCAACAAAGTGCTTTGACCGCACATGTTTCCACATATTTGTTGTATTAAGGTTACTGACACTTTTACCTCTTTTAATTTTTTGATTACACAGCTTGCATTTTACATAGCAAATATCATCTGCAACTGTATCAAAAAAGGACCACGCAGAGCAAGTCCTGGGAGCGCCCGGTTTGGCTGTTGTAAGAGAACTGCTCCGAACGGGTGCCAAACTGGAGGCTACAGGCAAGCGAGTCTGCAGCCTACCTCTCCCTACTGTTTGGACCGTTGGTGCAATCTCTTCCTCAGAGCTGCTCCCACCACCTTCCTGTTCCTCACGCCATGTTGGGTCTTGGACCTCATCATCTCCACCACTACCCTCTTCCATCACCTGCTGTTGTTGGGTGGTCTGGCCAGCACCATGCTCAACAGAAACTGGCAACTGAGTCTCATCATCATCAGATGCGTTCTGCGGTGTGCTGACCATCGGCACTGGCTCACCCGCCTCTTCAGATTCAGAGAGACACAGCTGTTGCGCATCACTGCATACTGCCTCTTCTTCACATTCCAGAATGCTGCTTGGCTGGGCCCCTGTTTCCAAGCCAACATATTCTGAGAACAGAAGCAGAGACTCAGCTGGCTCCTGTACAGAGCTCTCTGACTGCCTGGGCAATTTGGCAGGCGGTGAAGAGACTGATGGTTGTTCAACAGTGCTGTGGTCCTGAGAGGAGGTGGAAGGTATTGAAGTCGATGCATTGGCTGCCATCCAACCAACAACGGCTTCAATTTGTTCTTCACGCAGCAGGGGGGTACGCTGAGCTCCTACAAAAGTGCGCATAAAGGAACGCTCACGGGGAAAACTGGTGGATGCTGTGTCACTGGGTGCGGCAGCAGCCACAGAATCCCCACGTCCTCTCCCTGCTGCAAATCCACGGCCTCGACCACGACCACGTGCCTTACTCACTGACTTCTTCATCTTGGTAGATTGATAAAGAAAGTCAGAAAAGTTAAGGCCTAAGTGTGGTTATTCCTCACAGACTACAGTGAACCCTGCAGACAACTGTTCAGTATCTGTGAAAGGCCCCTTTGTGTACTTCTATAGTGTTTGCAACCAATGTATTGTATACGGATGGAAGCGCGTCACACTAATAGATTAGATTTTTTTCCACTAAAATGGAGCAGCACCAATTAGAGAAAAATGTGAAGGATGAGGCAGTGACACACGCTCAGCAGACTACAACCGGCAGTGGTTGAAGTACAAACTGGAGCGTAATCTGCACTCACAAAATGAAAAGCTCACAGACTACAGTGAACACTGAAACACAACTATTCACTATCTGTGAAAAGCTCCTTTGTGTACTTCTATAGTGTTTGCAACCAATGTATTGTATACGGATGGAAGCGCGTCACACTAATAGATTAGATTTTTTTCCACTAAAATGGAGCAGCACCAATTAGAGAAAAATGTGAAGGATGAGGCAGTGACACACGCTCAGCAGACTACAACCGGCAGTGGTTGAAGTACAAACTGGAGCGTAATCTGCACTCACAAAATGAAAAGCTCACAGACTACAGTGAACACTGAAACACAACTATTCACTATCTGTGAAAAGCTCCTTTGTGTACTTCTATAGTGTTTGCAACCAATGTATTGTATACGGATGGAAGCGCGTCACACTAATAGATTAGATTTTTTTCCACTAAAATGGAGCAGCACCAATTAGAGAAAAATGTGAAGGATGAGGCAGTGACACACGCTCAGCAGACTACAACCGGCAGTGGTTGAAGTACAAACTGGAGCGTAATCTGCACTCACAAAATGAAAAGCTCACAGACTACAGTGAACACTGAAACACAACTATTCACTATCTGTGAAAAGCTCCTTTGTGTACTTCTATAGTGTTTGCAACCAATGTATTGTATACGGATGGAAGCGCGTCACACTAATAGATTAGATTTTTTTCCACTAAAATGGAGCAGCACCAATTAGAGAAAAATGTGAAGGATGAGGCAGTGACACACGCTCAGCAGACTACAACCGGCAGTGGTTGAAGTACAAACTGGAGCGTAATCTGCACTCACAAAATGAAAAGCTCACAGACTACAGTGAACACTGAAACACAACTATTCACTATCTGTGAAAAGCTCCTTTGTGTACTTCTATAGTGTTTGCAACCAATGTATTGTATACGGATGGAAGCGCGTCACACTAATAGATTAGATTTTTTTCCACTAAAATGGAGCAGCACCAATTAGAGAAAAATGTGAAGGATGAGGCAGTGACACACGCTCAGCAGACTACAACCGGCAGTGGTTGAAGTACAAACTGGAGCGTAATCTGCACTCACAAAATGAAAAGCTCACAGACTACAGTGAACACTGAAACACAACTATTCACTATCTGTGAAAAGCTCCTTTGTGTACTTCTATAGTGTTTGCAACCAATGTATTGTATACGGATGGAAGCGCGTCACACTAATAGATTAGATTTTTTTCCACTAAAATGGAGCAGCACCAATTAGAGAAAAATGTGAAGGATGAGGCAGTGACACACGCTCAGCAGACTACAACCGGCAGTGGTTGAAGTACAAACTGGAGCGTAATCTGCACTCACAAAATGAAAAGCTCACAGACTACAGTGAACACTGAAACACAACTATTCACTATCTGTGAAAAGCTCCTTTGTGTACTTCTATAGTGTTTGCAACCAATGTATTGTATACGGATGGAAGCGCGTCACACTAATAGATTAGATTTTTTTTCCACTAAAATGGAGCAGCACCAATTAGAGAAAAATGTGAAGGATGAGGCAGTGACACACGCTCAGCAGACTACAACCAGCAGTGGTTGAAGAACTAACTGGAGCGTGATCTGCACTCAAAAAATCAAAACCTCACAGACTGCAGTGAACACTGAAACACAACTATTCACTATCTGTGAAAAGCTCCTTTGTGTACTTCTATAGTGTTTGCAACCAATGTATTGTATACGGATGGAAGCACGTCACACTAATAGATTTGATTTTTTTCTAATATAATGGAGCTGCACCAATTCCACTAAATAAAATAAAAAAAAAAGAGTCAGTGACACGTGCAGATGCCTACAAACAGCGGTGGATGCAGAGCAAACTGCAGCGTCACCTGCACTGTCACACACACACCTTGCACAGAGCTGTTAAAACAACACTGGCAAAATGAAGCTTTACACAGCGGTTGGTAAACTAGCCTGCCTCAAGCACAGTAGTACACAAAATCGCAATATCTAACTGTCCCTCAGAGTGAGCAGAGTAGCGTTCTGTCCCTTACTGAGTTCACAGCACAGTGACGCTAAAATGGCGGCGGCGCCTTTTATAGTGCATTCTGACATCATTTCAGCAGCCAATCACAGCCATGCCATTAGTTAAGATGACCGCAGCATTACAGGATGTGCCCACACTTCGTAGGATTCCTCATTGGCTGACTAAAATCACATTGCCTCTCAAAGAATTATGGGAACTTCCGATTCCGGTATACGATATGGAAAAAGTATCGGAATTAAGTATCGGAATTCCGATAACGCGAATATCGGCCGATACCCGATACTTGCGGTATCGGAATGCTCAACACTAGTCGCTAGGCATTAAGGACACTGATCTCTCCTGGTTCTCTTTCTATCTTTCTGACTGCTCCTTCAGTGTTTTATTCTCTGGCTCCACGTCATCTCCTCTTCCTTTCGCTGTCTGTGTACCCCAGGGCTCCGTCCTTGGCCCCTTTCTCTACTCTCTCTACATGGCCCCAATTGGACAGACCATCAGCAGATTTGGCTTTCAGTACCATCTTTATGCTGATGACACACAACTATACACGTCATCCCCCGACCTTACCCCCACTGTACTACAGAACGCCACAGACTGTCTATCCGCAGTCTCCAACATCATGTCCGCTCTCTATCTGAAACTCAACCTCTCCAAAACTGAACTTCTTCTGCTCCCGCCGTCTACTAACCTCCCTAAATTTGACATTTCCCTCTCCGTGGGCCGCACCATAATAACACCCCGGCAGCAGGCTCGCTGTCTTGGTGTTATGTTTGACACCAATCTCTCCTTCACCTCCCATGTACAATCTCTTGCCCGCTCTTGCCGCCTACACCTAAAGAACATCTCTAGAATCCGCCCTTTTCTCACCGTGTAAACAACAAAAACCCTCACTGTAGCATTGATCCACTCCCGCCTGGACTACTGCAATGCTTTATTAATTGGTCTCCCCCTTACTTGACTTTCCCCTCTCCAGTCCATCCTTAATGCAGCTGCCAGGGTCATCCATCTGGCTAATCGGTACTCGGATGTGTCATGCTCTTCGCCAGTCCTTACATTGGCTGCCCATTCATTATAGGATTCATTTCAAAGTACTTGTTCTCACCCACAAAGCTCTCCACAGTGCAGCACCCACCTACATCTCCTCCCTCATTTCCATCTATTGGCCTAACCAATAGACTTTCGACTAACCTCTGCACTAATCCATACCTCCCACTCCCGACTCCAAGACTTCTCCTGTGCTGCACCAATCCTCTGGAATGCTCTACCCCAAGTGTGATGAACGGGCACGCGGTCCGCCACACGGTAGCCCGGGGTATCACGGCTTGTGATCCCTCCGTGCTGCAAATGTGACGAAAACGCGCACACACACGACGGCTGCTGCCGTCCGACCCAGTAAACTGCAGGGATTTATAATTATCCCACTTCCACTTAGGAACTTGCAGCTCTCTGGCGCCCCCCTTACCCTCAGGTCAGTCAGGGAACTGCACCTAGGATAATTAGTCGCCAGACGGGTCACTTGGATGTGTGCTGGCTATTGGGCACGCGGCAGTGAGGGAATTATAATTACTCCGAGCCGCAGCCAGGCAGTACCCTTATAAACCCCGCTCCGTCACTGCCAGCGTCACCCAATAGATTAACACTTTACACCCCTTCCTTTTAGCTGCCACCAGCTACGGCTTTTGATGAACAATTTATCAAGAGGGTCCGTAGCAACCCCAAAACAGTAGCGTAGAACTTCAGGCACGTGCAAATTCGTTTATAGAGCAGGAGAAACAAACTAATAAATTTATAGGTTTATTCCTTAAAAAACAGCAGTGCTTATATAATATAAAAAGATGGAACAAACTGAGACAATATCGTTATGTACAGATGCAGTTATAAAATAAAATGGGATTAAGAATGAAAGACTCACATGGTTGTTAGATCATTACAGGCAAGCCAGGCTGGGGGAAGGAGCCACACGTCATAATTCATTGGCAGATCTGTTAGTCAGGACATCCCAGCAGAAAGTGCCTAAGGAACTTCACTGCAAGACTTATGCATGTCAGCTTCTGACCTCACAAAAAGGGCTGGTTTTCTGGCCACCTCCCCTGGCTGCAAGCTATGGTTTGAGCTCTGCAATATCATAAGGTCCATAACTCGTCCTGTGAACCTAGCAGAATAACGGCAGACCTATCAATGATCTTACTCTAAAATGACGGTTCCAATGAGCCCACACTTGGGTGGGCTAGTTCATGGGGCACCCGAGAATTCCATTTCTCGGGTTCTGTTGGAGTTACGGGTTTACCAGTACCACGGGAACGATGCCCGTTGGCGCATGGTTCAACACAGTAACTTTCGTGTTTCTAGCGAATGCTCCCACCGTGTTATTAACCAAAAAAGAATGAATTCTCCAAAATGGCTGCTATAGGAAGAAAGCACGTGTGCAGACAATGAAGGACCCCTGCGGTGAAGCGGCAAAACTTCCAGCACTGGTAGCTCAGGTTACACTGAGCTTGACTGCAGGTTGACAGGGGGGAAGGGAAGCGTGAGCTGCAGAGAAAAGGAGGGAGGGTAGCTTTGCCCTGTGCTTGCAAACGGTGGGGGTTGTAGTTCTAGCAACAGCACAAGACATGAAGCTTGCAATATCATCACACCAAGAAATTAGGACTATCCACAATTTGCATGGTTTCAGGCGCTCCCTCAAAACACATTTGTTCAGAGCGGCCTATCACGTTCACTAATCAAAGTCATTCTATGTGTAAGTGTGTGTGTGTAGCCCATTCACTATCTCCATCCCTCACTCCCTCAAGATGCCTGGACCATCATTGTAAATACACCATTGTATATTCACACCTGTTGTGAATGTTTTGGAGACGACTTTGGAGCTGAAGCTCCCTCTGGTGGTTGCTGAGGGTATTGAACCTATGTTGAACACCAAGAGTCCTACACCTGCAGATAACGAGTGGTTGTCAAGTGGTACTGACTGACCTGATATAAGTGAGCTGACCTGCCATAATCCTCGCCGGTGATCAATTGTTCTTCCTGGTCTAAGTTGGAATTCAGCTTGCTTTTCTGCTGTCTCCTGCTTGCTTTCAGATAAGTCTCTTTCAGTTTTTTTTTTTTGTAGTTTGAATTCCTTGCTTTTTGCTGCATTGTTTTTTGTCTTCAGCCGGGTCCCCTTTGGGGGACTTTGGCTGGTCTCCGTTCGTTTTTTGTATTTGTTCTTTTGCTCAGTTCTTGTGATATTTTACTGCTGGGTTGCTACGTGTCCACACCAGAGATCTGATATAGGTGGTCGAGACCGTGTGGTCTCAGTGTTTTTGGATTCAGAAGTGTTGGAGTTTTTCCTAGGGTTTTTTGGGTTGCAGACAGTATTCTCTCCTTTGCTGTCCTTTTTAGACAGTTTTGGGCCCCAGCGTTTGCTCAATCTATTTTCTGTCTGTGTTCGTATTTTCATCTTGTCTAACCGCAATTATATGTCTGGGGCTTCCTATTCTTTTGGGGTCTACTCCGGGGCAGTTAGCTTTCCTCTTTCCATCTTCAGGGATAGCTATCTCTCCGGCTGTGACGAGGCATCTAGGGCACCGTAGGAATGTCCCACGGCTACTTCTAGTTGTGCGGTTAGTTTAGGGGTCTGCAACCTATTAGTTTCCAACCTCTCTGGTGTTCGGCTGCCTATGCGTTTTTTTGCTCCTGCCTCCTCAGCTACCTAAACATAACGCACACCTGTACTTTGTATCTCCTCCACCTCATTGTAGATTGTAACCTCTCACGAGCAGGGTCATCTTATCTTGCTTTAATTATTGTATTGTTAACGTTGTTACTAGTGTTGAGCATTCCGATACCGCAAATATCGGTTATCAGCCGATATTCGCTGTATCGGAATTCTGATTCTGAGAACCGATATTTTTTGCATATCGGATACCGGAATCGGAATTTTCCTGTAAAGTATATGGGGAGTTCCTGTGCCACAGAAGTAAGTATGTGTCATGGGTGTATCGCCACAAGGATCGTCGCGATTACACACTCTGACTTCTCACAGCTGAGTTGTTGTTTCTTTGTGTTTGGTAATGAGGGAGTTAATTTTACCTAGCTCTTTGCTAAGACTAGGTCCAGCCTCGCCCGGCTGCTTTTGATTATGTTCTAATTAGATTCCTTCATATACCTGCCAGTCTGCTTGTTAGATGCCGGTGAAAGCATTCATGTAGTCTAGCAGACTGGATCGGTTCTGAGAATACTTAAGCTAAGAGTTCCTTAGTTGTTTTTACTCTTATAGCTTATAGTTTATCTCTGAGACCTTAGGTGTTCCTACAGTGTGTGAGTGTTGTATGTAAGACTTTATTTACTTTATTTCTTGTCTTTCTTGTATGTCTTTCTGTTTATTAACCGTTACCTGTTCATTCCCTTTGGTGGTAATCAGGGTCCTTCTTAGGACTAGATTACAGTTGGCAGGGATTGATAGGAGACAGGGTTTACGCTGGTGGCCTGGACCTCTGTACCTTTAACAGTACCTCCAGGTAGAGGGATTAGTTAGGACCCAGTTTAGGGTCAGCATAGACCCCGGTCACCCTCTAGCCGGAGACAGCGTATAACGAATTCCGTATTGACCCACTGGACATTCTGTCAGGTAATTCTATGTTATCATATATCTATGCGCATGTTATTATAGTATGTTGCCCTTTTGATATAGATTACTGTCATCACATATATATATCTACTATACAGCGTGACATTTTCACCGGCCATACTAAAGATTCTCTCCAGCTGTCATGGATCCAGTAGCCCAGCTGGCCCGGCAGTTGCAGGGGTTGTCCATGGAGTTTGCAGACATTAAGTCCA
This sequence comes from Oophaga sylvatica, assembly GCA_033576555.1. Classification (NCBI taxonomy): domain Eukaryota; kingdom Metazoa; phylum Chordata; class Amphibia; order Anura; family Dendrobatidae; genus Oophaga; species Oophaga sylvatica. The sequence continues at coordinate 955,994,374 of JARQOD010000001.1, read as the reverse complement.
AGGTTTTGTTCCCCCCGGAGCAAACCAGATCTGAACCTAAGGTTGCTCTCCCGGACAGGTTCACTGGTGGGCGGGACAAATTTTTTACTTTCCGGGAGGCATGTAAATTGTACTTTCGGCTGCGGCCTCGGTCATCTGGGAGTGAAGAGCAGAGGGTGGGAATTGTTATATCGCTCTTACAAGGGGACCCTCAATCTTGGGCGTTCTCTATTCCTCCAGGCTCCCCAGATCTCCAGTCAGTGGATCGATTTTTTACTGCCCTGGGTCTGGTATATGATGATCCGGATCGAGTTTCCCTTGCTGAAACAAAGTTACGTAAAATACGGCAAGGAAATCGTCCAGCGGAGGAATATTCTTCTGAGTTCCGTAGATGGGCAACAGATACTCAGTGGAATGACCCAGCTCTTAGGAGCCAGTTTTGTCAAGGGTTGTCTGACAAATTAAAAGATGTGTTGGCTCAGTATGATTCTCCTCCATCACTGGAGGCTGCTATGGCCCTCGCTATTCGCATGGATAGACGAATTCGGGGAAGACGCGAGGTAACTCCGCCTCCCGTGATGACTCACCTACTACTAAAGTCCCTTATACTGAGGTTCCCCTGGTCTGTTCTGAGGAACCCATGCAGTTGGGAGGGACATCTTTTTGTAGGAGGCAGTTGGCGGTGCACCGCAAGACTAGAAGGTGTTTCTTTTGCGGGAGAGAGGGACATTTTGTTGGGGGGTGTCCATCCCGGGCCTCTTTGAGCAAAGGAGTTAACCTGGGAGTGTGTATTTCGTCCCCAAATTCCTCTCAGTTTCTCGTGCCTGCGGAGGTGGTGATTGGTACTAGAACTGAGAGGATTTCTGTTTTTCTTGATAGTGGGTCCGGGGCTAATCTGGTGGACGCTCGGTTTGCCCAGGTGCATGGTATGCAACTGAGTGTATTGGCCAAACCGGTCCCTATAGTCTCTATTGATTCTAGACCTCTCGGTCAAGGTAGCTTGGTACAAGCTGTTCATAACATAGATCTTCGAGTAGGGGCAAGACATAAAGAGCAATTGTCTTGTTATGTGTTGGAGGGTCTACCTACTCCTATTGTGTTGGGACTTCCTTGGTTGGCTAAACATAACCCAGTGATTGATTGGCAATCCGGAAAGATAAGCCAGTGGGGTGAATTTTGCAGGAATAACTGCATGAGCACGGTCATCGGTGCGGTTGTGCCTAGGACTTTGTCTCCTTTTCTGGAGGACTTTGGGGAGATGTTCTCAGAGGAGGGGTGTAAAGAGTTACCTCCTCATCGCGCATATGACTGCTCAATAAAGTTGCTTCCTGATGCCTTATCTCGTACTTTCCCAGGGGCCGGGAAGACGGATGATCCGGTTCCTATTCCTCAGGAGGGAGTTGTAGTGTCAGCTGTATGCTCTGAGCTTGAGGGGGAGGTATTGGGGGCTCAGGGGGACGCCCGGTGGGACTTCCAGGGAGACTGATAGTTCCAGATCGGTTAAGACTGAAGGTTACGGGGAACCGTTACAAACGGATGGCTGATAGGGGGAGAGTTTTCGGTCTAGATCTGAAGGTGAACGATCTAGTTTGGTTGTCTACCAGGAATATAAAACTTAAAGTTTCCTCCTGGAGGTTGGGTCCCAGATTCATCGGGCCGTACAGGATCAGTTCCATAATTAATCCTGTGGCATTTCGTCTGGATCTCCCTCCTACGTTTAAAATTCATAATGTGTTTCACAAGTCATTACTTAAAAAGTATGTGGCACCAGTCATACCGTCACCTCTACCTCCGCCTTCAGTGGTGGTCAATGATAACGTGGAATTTCATGGGTCGAAAATCATTGACTCACGTCTCAGTCGCCGATCCCTTCAGTACTTGGTTCATTGGAGGGGGTATGGTCCTGTGGAGAGGACGTGGGTCCCTGCGTCTGATGTTAACGCAGATCGATTGGTTCGGACCTTTCACACAACTCACCCGGGCAGACCTGGCCCTGAGGGTCCGGAGTCCCCTCGTAGAGGGGGGGGTACTGTCATGGGTGTATCGCCACAAGGATCGTCGCGATTACACACTCTGACTTCTCACAGCTGAGTTGCTGTTTCTTTGTGTTTGGTAATGAGGGAGTTAATTTTACCTAGCTCTTTGCTAAGACTAGGTCCAGCCTCGCCCGGCTGCTTTTGATTATGTTCTAATTAGATTCCTTCATATACCTGCCAGTCTGCTTGTTAGATGCCGGTGAAAGCATTCATGTAGTCTAGCAGACTGGATCAGTTCTGAGAATACTTAAGCTAAGAGTTCCTTAGTTGTTTTTACTCTTATAGCTTATAGTTTATCTCTGAGACCTTAGGTGTTCCTACTGTGTGTGAGTGTTGTATGTAAGACTTTATTTACTTTATTTCTTGTCTTTCTTGTATGTCTTTCTGTTTATTAACCGTTACCTGTTCATTCCCTTTGGTGGTAATCAGGGTCCTTCTTAGGACTAGATTACAGTTGGCAGGGATTGATAGGAGACAGGGTTTACGCTGGTGGCCTGGACCTCTGTACCTTTAACAGTACCTCCAGGTAGAGGGATTAGTTAGGACCCCAGTTTAGGGTCAGCATAGACCCCGGTCACCCTCTAGCCGGAGACAGCGTATAACGAATTCCGTATTGACCCACTGGACATTCTGTCAGGTAATTCTATGTTATCATATATCTATGCGCATGTTATATAGTATGTTGCCCTTTTGATATAGATTACTGTCATCACATATATATATCTGCTATACAGCGTGACAGTACGTGACACAGGAACTTCCCGAAAGTGTCACTGTCAGTGTCGGTCGGGTCTGTCAGGAGTCAGGACTCAGCACTTACCTGGCAGAAGATCCCGGTGGTCACATCATGGATGGCTGCCATTACCCTCTCCCTGGCGGTCACGTTAAGCTTCTCTCGATAACTGCATGTGACTGCCGGGTACTGGGTAATCTCGGCGAGCTGTACTCTCACGACAGCTGGCCGTGAGAAGTCCAGATGACATCACCGCCGGGGAATCTCCACAGGTAAGCAGCTCTGCTGCGTCGGGATGTCAGGCTGAGCCTGGCATCCAGATGTAGCAGAGCTGGACTCGTCGTGGGACACTCGTGATTTTGGACTACATCGGACAGGGAGTATTTGTGTTGGTTTGTTATTTTTACAGGAGATAGATGGCGTCGCAGGATGAGCGTGCAATAAAAATAATGAAAACTGTGTTGTGTCTTATTTCATTAAAAGACTTTATTCTGGCTGTGTATTTTTTTAAAAATTTACAAACTTTATGATTAATAATGGATCGGTGTCTTATTGACGCCTCTCCATTATTAACCGGGCTTATTGTCACCGCTCAATCAAAGGTGACATTAACCCCTTATTACCCCACTTGCCACCGCTACAGGGCAAGTGAGAAGAGCCGGGTAAAGTGCCACAATTGGCGCATCTTTGGATGCGTCAATTGTGGGGCTGCTGCAGCCTGGTATTTTTAGGCTGTTGAGGGGCAAAATCCATGGGCCTTGACAGTCTTTTAATACCAGGCCGCAGCAGTCTGCTTTTTAATTGGCTGGTTAACAAAAATAGGGGGACCCCCATGCCTTTTTTTTTCGAAGGGATCCCCTATTTTTGCTAATCAACCAAGATAAGCATAATGCTGTGGCCTGGTATTATCAGGCTTGCAAGGTTCATGGATCTTGGATCCTTAACAGCCTTAAATACGAGGCCTCAGTAGTCTGCTTCATCTGGCTGGTTAACAAAAATAGGGGGACCCACACCATTTTTTTAGGGGATCCCATATTTTTGTTAATCAGTTCAGTTCAGGTCAGCCGGGATTCCCTCTGACGTCACTGATGCTGTGCGGTGTCCCCGTCTGACCTGAAGTGAAAGTGGGAAGCAATCAATTATGCTTCCCACCAAGCTAAGCAGACTGCTGTGGCCTGGTATTATGAGGCTTGCAAGGTTCATGGATATTGGATCCTTACCAGCCTGAAATACCAGGCCTCAGTAGTCTGCTTCATCTGGCTGGTTAACAAAAATAGGGGGACCCCACGCCATTTTTTTTCGAGGGGATCCCCTATTTTTGCTAACCAACCAAGATAAGCAGAATGCTGTGGCCTGGTATTATCAGGCTTGCAAGGTTCATGGATCTTGGATCCTTAACAGCCTTAAATACGAGGCCTCAGTAGTCTGCTTCATCTGGCTGGTTAACAAAAATAGGGGGACCCCACACCATTTTTTTTAGGGGATCCCCTATTTTTGCTAATCAGTTCAGTTCAGGTCAGCCGGGATTCCCTCTGACGTCACTGATGCTGTGCGGTGTCCCCGTCTGACCTGAAGTGAAAGTGGGAAGCAATCAATTATGCTTCCCAAACTAATCACTTCCTCTCCTGTCAGCCAGGAGAGGAGATGATTCATTCGGGGGTTTACTGTGAGTCTGCCAGCATTAGCTGCGGTCCCTGCAGTAAACATTAACCATTTCAGAAGGATTACATCGGGGGACCTGACTGAACACCGGATAGGTAAGAATAATGTTGCTTTATTATTTTATTTTTATTACAGGTGAACAAGGGCTTCGAATGGATTTACCTGGAAAATAAAATATGGTCAAAAACTGTTTCATTATTTCATTAAAATGATTTTTAATTAAAGTGTGTGTGTTTTATTTTTATTTCATACAATAGGATTAATAATTGACAGTTGTCTAATTGACAGCTCTCAATTATTATCCTGGCTTAAAGTCACCTTTCAATAGCAAGGTGGCTTTAACCCATTATTAACCCATTCTCCACCACTACAGGGCAATGGGAATAGATGGGCTAAGTTCCAGAAAGGGCGAATCTAATTATAGATTTGCCTTTTCTGGGGTGTCTGGGGGCAGATGTTAGTAGCCGAGGGGGGGGCAAAAATAATGGTCCCTCTCTGGGCTATTATTATCTGCCCCCACTCGCTGGCTTTGTCTGTCTGGTTGAGAAAATAGCATGGGTGCCCACACATTTTTTTTCAAAAATTTTACACCTCATATATATATATACACATGTCATTGTGACACATATATATATATATATATATATATATATATATATATATATTTATAGTACATACACTTCTACATAGTATAATAGCTGCTAATTCAATTGCTGGCTTTTGTGAAATTACAGACCCAACATGAAATAACACATGGTTTACATAGAGTTAACCATGTGTCATTTCATGTAGTTTGATATATGGTTTTCACTAACAATTACATGAGTGTATGTGTGCAAAATTTTACACATGTAGGGGTTAATTAAAGGTGTAAATGTTAGGGTTTGAGTTCCCGCACAAGGGGAGTCTCGAACCAGTGCCGCTGCGGTCTCCCATTCATCTCCGGCCGCAGTGGAGCCTGCTCAGCAGAGACGTCGTTCCAAGCGTCTTGCCCACTCCACTACTGGGCAGTGACTTGCTGCTGCCTTTCCTGGATCTGCTATTGTAGCCAGTTCTGGAGCAGACGTCTTTGGGATAAAGTCCTGCATTTTCCCTTCTGAGCGTGCCCAGAGTGAGATCTCTCATTGGAGATCAGGGGTCACATGCTCAGGTACTGCAGCGGCTCCTATTGGCCCGCCAGGAAGGCCCTGTTACTACTAGTCTTCTGAACAGGTTCTCATTGGTCCTTGCTCCTGGAAGGTCCTGTGGCTGTTGCTATAAAAGGGTAGCATGGCTGGGCCGCCATGCGCTAATATCAACCATTGTATGCTACGCGCCAGTGTGGTCATGCGTGTGTGTGGTTAGGGACCCGGCTGAAATAAGCCACTAGAATACCGACTTAATCGGTGAGGAGTTTGGTGTGCTAGCTGGTCAGGGTCGGTGTCCTAGATGCCCTAGATTACCGGCATAACCGGTGAGGAGTTTGATTGCCGTATTCAGGGTCTGGCGTTCAGACGCCATAGATTGCGGGTGACTCCGCGAGGACATTAGCGCATGACCACGTATTATGCTCGCTTAGCAATTAACCGTGTGCCTGAGAGCCTGACAGGACACGGTGTTTGTTCTCAGCGGCTCTGTGACGTAACAGGGTTCGCTCTCGACGCTAGACAGCGCCCTAGCGTTTTACTTTGCGGCTCACTGAAGCTAAGTGAGTTCGCACATATCGCCATATAGCACTGTGGCATCCGTTAGCGGCTCTGTGAATTAACAGAGTCTGCACTTACTGCCACAACGCGCTACGGCGTTTATTTTAGCGACTCTGCGGATAACAGAGTTCGCTACTTTCGTCATCTTACTAGCAGCAGGCTTTGCTTGCACGGTGGACCCCGGGCTGCGAACGCACCTCTCCACTTTATATATTTGGTGCGTTCCGCAGACCCTAACATAATATTAGCGCCAGGGTCTGGCTAGTAAAATGGCGGACGAACAGCGTCTATTGCAGTACATCCAGCAGCTGAAGGGTAGGTTGGAGGCTCTTGAGAGCACAACCTCAGCTGTGGATGTTACCGCAGTCGCTGTTCAGGCTGCTAGCGTGGCTGCAGCCAGTTTGTCCTCTGCCACCTCTGCCCCTACATTATCCCACCTCCCGCTTCCTGACAAGTTTGCCGGTGATAGCAAGCAATGTCGGGGATTCGTGAGTCAGTGCTCTATACATCTCGAGCTTCTGGCTGCACGTTTTCCCACGGATCGGGCACAAGTGGGTTTTGTACTTTCTCTACTCTCGGGCAGAGTGTTGGAGTGGGCAACGCCGCTGTGGGAGCGCGATGATCGTGTGGTGCAGAGTGCTCCTCGTTTCTTGGAGGCTCTTAAAAAGGTCTTTTTAGGACCCCAGGTCACCCACGATACGGCGCTACAACTGCTGGCATTTACACAGGGTTCGTCTTTGGTCAGTCAGTTTTCCGTCCAGTTTCGGACTCTGGCTGCTGAGCTAGATTGGTCTGATAAAGTTCTTATTCCTATCTACTGGCGGGGACTGGCTGACCATGTTAAAGACGCTTTGGCTACCAGGGAGATTCCCGCCACACTGGAGAAGCTTATCTCCATATCTACCCGCATTGACCTCCGTTTTCACGAGCGGAGGTTGGAGCGGGCCCAGTGTAGGCAGAGGTTTCGGTTGGCTCCTACCTTTGCCAAACTCTCGAATTCCCCGATCTGGCGTCCGAACCTCAAAAGGCCAGAAGTTCCTCATGCAGGACCTAAGTCTCGGTCCGTCCGAGTATCTGTGGTCTGTAACCATTGTCAGCAGACAGGACACTATGCCAACAGATGTCCACAGCGATCGGGGAAGCGATCGCGTCTAGTGGCCCTGGGAGGAGGTTCACTAGAGACAGCGGCATTTTCCTCCAAGATAACATTTAAAGGGACAATCACTGTTGGTACTTCCATTCTCACCGCCGACCTTTGCGTGGACTCAGGAGCAGAGGGGAATTTCATGTCCTCTAGCTTTGCTCACCGTCATGCAATACCTCTGGTGGCGCTTGACAAATCAGTGACTGTTCGGGTAGTGAATGGGTCGTCATTGCCCTCACAAATTGCACACCAGACTGTCCCACTTGCATTGTCTGTATCTCCTTCCCATCAGGAATTTATTTCCCTACTCGTCCTTCCCGAGGGAATAGACGAGATCCTACTAGGTATACCTTGGCTCCGTTTCCACTCCCCACATATAGAGTGGACTTCGGGTAGGATACTGGGTTGGAGTGATGCATGTACAGGCAGATGTGTCAAAAGTTGCGTTCAGGTTACCATTACTGAGTTACCCGCAGATCTTACTCCACTTCCCAAGCACTACTGGTCATATGCAGACGTGTTCTCCAAGAAGGCTGCGGAGACTCTTCCGCCTCATCGCCCCTATGACTGTCCTATCGACCTCTTGCCTGGCGCAGAACCTCCTCGGGGAAGGGTCTATCCCCTCTCTCTTCCTGAGACAGAGGCCATGTCGCAATATATTCAGGAGAACCTGGCAAGAGGGTTTATTAGGAAGTCGGTGTCACCGGCAGGGGCGGGATTTTTCTTCGTGCAGAAGAAAAACGGAGAATTGCGTCCGTGTATTGATTACAGGGGTCTTAACGCCATCACCGTTAAAAACAAGTACCCGTTGCCCCTGATCTCTGAGCTATTTGATAGGCTTCGGGGAGCAAGGGTATTCACTAAACTAGATCTGCGCGGTGCTTATAACCTGATTCGCATCCGTGAGGGGGACGAATGGAAGACGGCTTTTAATACCAGGGATGGGCATTACGAATATCTGGTGATGCCCTTTGGGCTCTGTAATGCTCCAGCCGTTTTCCAAGACTTTGTCAATGACATCTTCCGGGATATGCTCTCCACCTCGGTCGTAGTCTATCTGGATGATATACTCATCTTCTCTCCAGATATTGACTCCCACCGGAGGGATGTTGGCAGGGTCTTCGACCTCCTACGGGCAAATTCCCTTTACGCAAAGTTGGAGAAATGTGTGTTTGAGCAGGAGTCCTTACCTTTCCTGGGCTATATCATCTCCGCCCAGGGATTGGCTATGGATCCTGCCAAACTACAGGCGGTGATGGACTGGCAAGAACCCCACTCTCTAAAGGCGGTGCAGCGCTTTATGGGGTTCATTAATTACTACCGTCAGTTCATTCCCCACTTCTCAACTTTGGTAGCTCCCGTGGTTGCCCTTACCAAAAAGGGAGCTAATCCCAAATTGTGGTCTGAAGAGGTCTCCAAGGCCTTCACGTCTATTAAGTCTCATTTCGCTAGAGCTCCCATCCTACATCGCCCCGATGTTGATAAGCCATTTATATTGGAGGTGGATGCCTCGTCCGTTGGTGCTGGAGCAGTCCTCTTCCAAAAGGATGCTCAAGGTCGGAAGCATCCATGCTTCTTTTTCTCTAAGACCTTCACACCAGCAGAGAGGAATTATTCCATCGGGGACAGGGAGTTGCTAGCAATGAAGTTGGCCTTCTCGGAGTGGAGACATCTGTTGGAGGGAGCTCGCTTTCCCTTCCAAGTCTTCACGGATCACAAAAACCTGGTATATCTTCAGACAGCCCAGCGGCTTAATTCTCGCCAAGCCAGATGGTCCTTGTTCTTCTCCCGGTTTCATTTCACACTGCATTTCCTCTCGGGAGAGAAGAACATTCGTGCCGACGCTCTCTCTCGCTCTGTGGTGTCCTCGGAGGAGGAGGTGGAGGAGCCTCGGCTTATCGTCCCCACAGAGAGCCTGAGAACAGTGGCCCCGGTTTCGCTAGAGTCTGTGCCCCCGGGCAAGACTTTTGTGCCTACTAATTTGCGACCGGAGGTACTCTCTTGGGCACATTCGTCCAGGGTGGGTGGACACTTTGGGGCAAAGAGGGACATCTGAATTGCTGGCGAGGACATATTGGTGGCCGCATATGGTCCGTGATGTTGGGGGACTATGTTCGAGCGTGTGTCTCCTGCGCCAAAAATAAGTCTCCACGACAACGGCCAGCTGGGTTACTTTACCCTTTGCCGGTGGCAGACAGGCCCTGGGAGATGGTTGGATGGACTTTGTGGTGGGCTTGCCCAAGTCTCGGGGTTGCACCATCATTTGGGTAATCACCGACCATTTCTCTAAAATGGTGCATCTGGTGCCACTACCACGGTTACCTTCTGCACGGGCTCTGGCAGCGTTGTTTGTTAGGCACATCTTCCGTTTACACGGCATGCCGGACAAGATTGTCAGTGACCGAGGTCCCCAGTTTGCGTCTCGGTTCTGGAGAGAGCTTTGTCGTCTACTCAGTATTTAGTTAAATCTCTCTTCAGCGTACCATCCTGAGACGAATGGGTTGGTAGAGAGGGCCAACCAGACCTGGTCACCTATTTCGACATTTTGTCTCAGCCCGGCAGGATGACTGGGCATCCTTGCTACCATGGGCTGAGTTTGCATTAAACAATGCTGTGGCTGATTCCACCGGACAGACCCCATTCCTCCTGAACTACGGTCAGCATCCCGGGGTACCAGTGCCTATGCCCGTGTCTTCCGCCGATTCCAGGGTGGCAGACTGGGCTGTGGAGGCACGGGACATTTGGGACCGCACGCAGGATGCCATTCAGGCCTCCAAAGAGAGGATGAGGTCTTCGGCCGATGCCCATCGGCGCCCCGTCCTACATTTGCTCCTGGGGATTTAGTGTGGCTCTCCGCCCGTAACATCAGGCTGCGAGTTGAGTCACTAAGTTGGCACCCCGCTACCTGGGTCCTTTCAAGGTCCTCGAGCAGGTTAACCCTGTGGTATACCGTTTAGCTCTTCCCCACGCCTGGGTATCTCCGACACCTTTCACGTGTCCCTCCTGAAAAACCCGTGCTCATGTCCCGGTTTTCTGAGTCATCTGCCGGGACATCGGGTTCATCTGCGGATGACCATGAGGTGAACGCCATCGTGGGGTGTAAGGTGGTACGGGCAAAAAGTTTTATTTGGTGGACTGGAGGGGCTATGGGCCTGAGGATAGGTCTTGGGGAGCCTGCCGAGCATGTTCACGCTCCGCAGCTCGTCGCTGCCTTTGAACGCAGCGAGGCCAGAGAAGGGGGGGCCCTAGGAGGGGGGTAATGTTAGGTTTGAGTTCCCGCTCCTGCACAAGGGGAGTCTCGAACCAGTGCCGCTGCGGTCTCCCATTCATCTCCGGCTGCAGTGGAGCTGCTCAGCAGAGACGTCGTTCAAGCGTCTTGCCCACTCCACTACTGGGCAGTGACTTGCTGCTGCCTTTCTGGATCTGCTATTGTAGCCAGTTCTGGAGCAGACGTCTTTGGGATAAAGTCCTGCATTTTCCTTCTGAGCGTGCCCAGAGTGAGATCTCTCATTGGAGATCGGGGTCACATGCTCAGGTACTGCAGCGGCTCCTATTGGCCCGCCAGGAAGGCCCTGTTACTACTAGTCTTCTGAACAGGTTCTCATTGGTCCTTGCTCCTGGAAGGTCCTGTGGCTGTTGCTATAAAAGGGTAGCATGGCTGGGCCGCCATGCGCTAATAATCAACCATTGTATGCTACGCGCCAGTGTGGTCATGCGTGTGTGTGGTTAGGGACCCGGCTGAAATAAGCCACTAGAATACCGACTTAATCGGTGAGGAGTTTGGTGTGTAGCTGGTCAGGGTCGGTGTCCTAGATGCCCTAGATTACCGGCATAACCGGTGAGGAGTTTGATTGCCGTATTCAGGGTTCTGGGTTCAGACGCCATAGATTGCGGGTGACTCCCGCGAGGACATTAGCGCATGACCAGTATTATGCTCGCTTAGCAATAACCGTGTGCCTGAGAGCCTGACAGGACACGGTGTTTGTTCTCAGCGGCTCTGTGACGTAACAGGGTTCGCTCTCGACGCTAGACAGCGCCCTAGCGTTTTACTTTGCGGCTCACTGAAGCTAAGTGAGTTCGCACATATCGCCATATAGCACTGTGGCATCCCGTTAGCGGCTCTGTGAATTAACAGAGTCTGCACTTACTGCCACAACGCGCTACGGCGTTTATTTTAGCGACTCTGCGGGATAACAGAGTTCCGCTACTTTCGTCATCTTACTAGCAGCAGGCTTTGCTTGCACGGTGGACCCCGGGCTGCGAACGCACCTCTCCACTTTATATATTTGGTGCGTTCCGCAGACCCTAACAGTAAATTCGTTGAAAAAAAATGCGTGGGCTCCCGCACTATTTTCTCAACCAGATAGACAAAGCAAGCGAGTGGGGGCAGATAATAGTTAGCCCAGCGAGGGACCATTATTTTTGGTCCCCCTGGCTACTAACATCTGCCTCCAGACACCCAGAAAAGGAAATCTATAATAGATTCACCCTTTCTGGCATTAGCCCGTCTATTCCAATTGCCTGTAGCGGTGGCGATTGGGTTAATAATGGGTTAAAGCCACCTTGCTATTGAAAGGTGACTTTAAGCCAGGTTAATAAATTGAGAGCTGTCAATTAGCCAACTATCAATTATTAATCTTATTGTATGAAATAAAAATAAAACACACACACTTTTAATTAAAAATCATTTTATGAAATAAATACACATATTTTTTGACCATATTTTTATTTTCCAGGTAAATCCATTCGAAGCTCTTGTTCACCTGTAATAAAATAAAATAATAAAGCAACATTATTCTTACCTATCCGATGTTCAGTCAGGTCCCCCGATGTAATTCTTCTGAAAGGGTTAATGTTTATGCAGGGACCGCAGCTAATGCTGCCCTCGCAGTAAACCCCCGAATTAATGATTTCCTCCCAGTGACAGGAGAGGAAGTGATTAGTGTGGAAAGCTTAATTGATTGCTTCCCTCTTTCACTTCAGGTCAGCCGAGGACACCGACAGCATCAGTGACGTCAGAGGAATCCCGCTGACCTGAAGTGAAAGTGGGAAGCAATCAATGAAGCTTTCCACTAATCACTTCCTCTCCTGTCAGCTGGGAGAGGAAATCATTCATTCGGGGAGCTTACAGCTGAGCAGGCAGCATTATCTGCACTGCTTGGCTGTAAGGCAGTTAACCCTTTGTGAAGGATTACAGTGTGGGACCTGACAGAGCGGCGGATAGGTAAGAATAATGTTGTTTTATATTTTTTCTTTATTACAGGAGACAAAGGCTTCGCAGGATTACAGTTAAATAAACGATGGTCAAAAAAAATTTTTTTTATTTCATTAAAATTATTATTTTCTTTGGGGTTTTTTTTTATTTCCTTCAATAGGTTAATAATTCTTTTTTGTAAATTGACAATCTCAATTTTAAAACCGGGGCTTAAAGTCACCTTTCAATAGCAAGTGGTTTAACCCTATTAACCCATTCGCCACGCAAGGAAAGGGGGAATGAGGGCAAAGGCCAGAAAGGCGAATCAATTTATTTTTGCCTTTTCTAGGGGGGTGGGGGGGGAAATGTTATACCGGGGGGGGGCACAAATAAATGCATCCCCGGGGCTTTATTTTTCGCCCCCACCGCGGCTTTGTCTTCTGGTTAGAAAATACCGGGGGAGCCACCATTTTTTTTAACGAATTTACACCAAATTAACCCCCCACAGAAATGAAATTTTTGCACAAACATTTTTTAAAATTTTAAAAAAAACCATTTCAAACTACATGAAATACATGGAACTGAATGAAAACCATGTTTTCATGTGTGGTTCGAATTTAAAAAAACCCGGAAAATTAAATTTTAGCCTATTTTACTATGAGAATGAAAAACTATAAATATATTAATTTTGTTCAATGACAAATATTTTTTATGTGTGTAATCTGTGTTTACAAGGAAAAAAGGGTTTTTTTTAATTCATATTTCGTCCCATTGACTTGCATTGGGTTTTCCCGTACGGAACGGCGATACCCGATCTTTTTGGATCGGTCCGACCCAAAACCCCCCCATACTTCTTAATCGGGAAAACCCTCAACACTATACTTTTTTTTTAAACTGTTAACGTAAACCCTGCGGAATAATTGGCGCTATAAATAAAGATTTTATTTTAATTCTTAAATTTTTGGGGGAATTTAATTGCTTTTTCTGGGCTTTGCTTTTAATTTTAGTTTTTAAAAAAAAAAAAAAAATAAGAATGGGGGGTCTATAAGGGAAAAAATAAATGACTAAAGGTGAAAATTTTGGAAAGTGGGAAAAAAAACCAAATGAATAGTGAACGCAGACCAAGTGACAATCAAAAATATTTTCCTGTATATACAATAGTGGCAAGAGATAAAAAATTTAAACCCAAAAACATCTAAGGTATAAGAAATAAGTAGATCAATATGCACATACCGAAATGTGCGTCGGGGGGGACGCCCAAAGGGGGGACGTCACTATGATAATCATGCAGGTATTGTAGACTTTCACCCCTCCCTTTTGTCCACATGCCCCATCATGGGGGTCTGATATTTTTACATTATAGCTCCATTTATTCATGTTATTTCCTGGCAATTCTGAAAAAAATGGTTAATGGCATTTATGCACGTGCCCTTATAATCTTCTGGTTAGCCATTTTATACATACCGATAATTTGATAATCCCCAGTGTCTATTATATAAAACCTACAATTTTGGGGAAATTTTTTATCATTTGTCACTAGACATCATTTTTTTCCCTTTATCACGTATGCCTTCATTGTTCTCTAATATATTGGTAGAATTTTTAAAATTTCCCCCTTATTACATTTATTCTCTACCACACTCATATGTATGTATTGATCCACAGTATTTCTTATCCCTTTAAAGTCTTTCTGTTAAAAAATACTCTCTTGCCCTATTGAATATACAGAAATTTTGCCTGGATTGTCCTTGGTTTGTTTGCTTTTCCACTGGTTATTTTTCCCTTTTTTCCAATTTTTTTCTTTTTCTTGATTAATAAAGTCAAATTTTTTTTCCCTTTGGCTGCCATTCTCTTTTTTTGGGGAAATTGATGTTTTTTCCATAATTCATCATTTCTTGTCCATCACGCATGTGTGGTGATCGAGAACTTTCTCACTCATAAAACCCATTTTGGGATACATACTTCCTGCTCTGTTTTTTTTTTACTTTTGAGGGGTTTGATTTAACTTTATTTAGTGTATTGGGGGAAAACCCCGAAAAAAAACTGAAAAAAAAAAAAAAGTAAAAAAAACAAAAATTATTAATGAAAAAAATTGCAGTAATAAAAAAAAAGTGGAATAAGGGTCAAAAGAAAAACCATGATTTTGCATTTTTCAATGTTAAATAACTGGAACTTTAATTTTAAAAATACATCATGGCTGAAAATGTTGGACCCTTGAATTTTTTTCCGAAAATAAGTTTTCTCCCAAAAATTAATGCAATTAACTTTTTTTTTCCCCTTTTATTTCCTTTGTATTCAAAAAAACACAAAAAACAAGAAAAAAAAAGGAAAAATTTTAAAAATTTTTTCACAACTCCAAAATTTGGGGACGACAAAATTGTTGCTTTTTCCAAAAATGTGGGTAAACAACTTTGTTTCCAAAAGTGAGCTCGTTCAAGTTCGCATGTCAAGTATAAAAAAGGGTGGCAATATGAAAATCACACCTAAACCGATAAAAAAAGGGGGGGAAATGGACTCAATGTTTTCATTCTGTGTCCCATTTCAGGAGAATGAAAAAGGAGACTGAGGACTTGAAACCAAAATTGGGGTAAACAACTTTTTTTTAAGAGTGTATGCCGTTTTTAAAATCACCTGTGGCAATATAGGTGAAAAAGTTTGGTTGGGGATTGCACTGAAAAAATAAACAAAAAAATGCAATCGAACCCGGGTCACTAGCAGGAGTAACCTGCGTAAGTGAACAAATGATTGAACAAGGCAGAAAGATCACCTTAAAAAACTGGTTTTTAAGCCCCCAGCATGAAAGAACGCAGAATACCAACTCGTTACTCACGAGATGTAATGAAAAAGGGTTGAAATCGTCTGTAAAGAACAGTATTAAAAACACACTAGAAAGAAAAAAAAATGCGAACAAGAAAAAAAACTAAAAAAAACCAAGGGAAAAACCCGAGAACTCCAGGGAGCAAAAGCCTTATGGGGGACTTCCCCCAGACTGACCTGTCTAACCGCTCACGTCCCCCAAAAAGGTCCCCAAACCAAGCGGGGCCAAAAAACCCTGCCTAAGAAGGTAGCTAACACACACCTGCAGACAAGGACTAAATACTTCCTCACCACAATAACATAAAAACGGCGTGCCCGGGGGTGTCGTGGGCCCCTTTTTTTTCAAAAGCCCTCCCAAAACACCCACTGACATCGCCCGCGAGCCAATCCGGATTTTTCATATCCCAAGCCCCGCCCCGGGGGACCAAATTTAAAATGCCACATCAAAACCATCCTTAAGGGGGATTTTTGGGGGTTTGGCTCCCCAATGAAAAGGTTCCTTTGTCATAGACTTGGTGGAAGCCACCGTAACCAAAGGTACACGCGATCTGAGAAAACCCGGGACCGATTTTTTGTGCGAGAACAGCCGAGGGGCCCGGGCATATGAAACCCCCGGAAACCGGGGAATCCCCGGGACTAACCGTGCAGCAGAAAAACCCCCGGGACCAACAGAGGAAAAAGGGAAAAAACACCTAAAACCCAAAAAAAAAGGTAAGAAGTGATCAACTTTGCTTTTTTGGGGCCACAAAAGCATGGAGAACAGAAAGGGAAAAAAAACTGTCTGAGGACTTGGAACCAAAATTGGGGTAAACAACTTTTTTAAACATTAAATGCTCATTAAACAAGACTGATTTGGGAACAATTTTGTGGCAATTACAATTACATTAGTACATAATTATTAAACTTTAATTATTGCTAAAAAATTAAAAATTTAAAAATTTTTAATAAGTATCACAAGTTTTTCCTGCCCTTTTAATTGCTTTTCCACAGCAATCCTGTCCATAAAATGGTGCTGAGGAGGAGATGTGATCCCCCTGTCCATCCCTCCACTAATAAAAAAATCATTTTTTTCCAAAAGTGAATAGAAGGAGGCGGATGGACATTTTAAAATGGGGGTTCCCCTGCCAGCAGTCTTTTATGGACGGATTGCTGTAGGCGGCTGCCTGCTAAGTAAAACCTTTAATATCTATACTTATATTTGGGCCCCAAAAAATGATGTCCCCAGAATTTTTGTTTTAGTAAAGAAAAGACCTACCACTTTAATAAAAAAAGTTTAAAATAAATTTAAAAAACAAAGAAAATTAAATAAAAATTTGCCCCTTCCGAAAGATTTTGGTCCATTCTACCTGTTTTTTAAGGCACAAAAACCACACGCAAGTTTAAAAAGGAAAAAAAATGATTCGGCTACGCTTTTTCCCCAAAATTTTTACAAGTGCGAAGGGGGGAACAGCATAAGAACAAACACAGCAGATTCACAAAGTAAGAGGGCCATGTTCGGGGTAACCATACTTCAATAAATAATTGATCCCAAAACCTTGAAGCTTTAATTGGGGATTTCAAAGGGGGAAAAGAACACAGTTTTGGAAAAAAAAAAGCAATTTTGACAAACTTTCAAGAAAAAATGCAATTCAACAAGACAAAAGCCTAGCTCTCCCAGGGGGGTGAGCAGGGAAACAAAAGACCGAATCTGCACATGAGAAAATCTTTTAAATTTTTAAAGTTCAAAAATTTTCGCTTTTTTGAGTCCCCAAATCTCAAAACCGGTAAATCTTTAAGATTTCAGGCGTATTGAAACTTTTCAAGCTCTTTTTTGAAGTACAGCCTATTTTCCC
The DNA here is from genome assembly GCA_033576555.1 of Oophaga sylvatica. Lineage (NCBI taxonomy): Eukaryota > Metazoa > Chordata > Amphibia > Anura > Dendrobatidae > Oophaga > Oophaga sylvatica. Next base: position 955,977,292 of record JARQOD010000001.1, on the reverse strand, counting down.
CAATGACCTGAAATATCGGGCTATGGTTAAAAAACGTTACCATTTTACCCCTTCCGTTACATATAGGAATGTGGACTGTCTCACCCGTTTCCACCCCGGGACAACAGAAGTGATGAGAATATCGTTTTTCTTTTTGATAAAAAGTAAGTATATCTTTAGGGATGGCTACCGTGTTCTCCCCTGAAGATACAAGCTACGAGTTAAATGTGAATAAATTTTTTCCCATAGTTTCCTTGCTATCCCCAAAATTTAAAAATTTCCCTGTGGAACTGCAGTAAAACAACGGCCACAATTGTCACTGTTGAATGTAGGTGAAGGGGAAATTTCCCGAACCAGCGGCATAGAGGGAGAGGGTTAACAACCACCAGATTGGAAAGGGCAAACTGAGGTTTTTGAAGTCAAAGGTGAAAAGTTAGTGCAGGACAGTAGGTGAACTGTCAACAGCACAGTTTCCAGCATTGGCTGTAGGGAAAATGTGGCCAATATTGGGGGGAGGGGGTTCCCAAAAACTGTTCCATCTGATACGTCTGCTCCCCGGGAAAACTTGAGATGGATGTCGGGGGGGCCTTGGGGGGCACTCATTTTTGAAAACTACAGGGAAAGTGGTCTCAGACAAATAAGGGGAAAGGGTTTTCAATCTAAACACTGATAAAAGAAGAGAATAATCCCTTTCTAAGAAGAAGAAAGGGGATACCCAAACCCAGCCCCAGGGCTAAATTTTTCTGGTACCAGGGGGAAAGACATAACCCAGGGGCCCCTTTGCTCTATGCCTGTTTGTAAAGACTGCTATTTGCCAAAAAAGTTTTTTTTTTTTAATCCGTGTCCCCCCGGGGTTATTCTGCCAAGTTCCCCAAAAGGAGGAAGCCTGGAGCCCCAAGGAGGCCTGCAGCCCGAAATAAAAGTGAGCACTCCACACACAGCAGTACAACCAAAAGGGGCCCTGTTTTTTGAGGTGCAAAACGAGTGGGAAAAAGCCACCCCCATACTTACTTGGGATCTTCATATCTCGTAAGTAATTATGGTGATATACAGTTATAAGGTGTTTTAAACATAAATTTTATAACATTGTAAGTTAGGTAGAATAAATCGAAAAAGGAAATAGGTGTTTCCCCTTAGATAGGGGAAAGGTTTTTAAAAAAAATTTGGCCCAGTGGGGGGAGGAAAAGGGCTGAAAAAAGGGGGGGTTCCCGGTTTGGGGGGTTTTGTCTCATCGTGAAGTGTTAGTGAACCCCCAATTCAGGGGGGGGGGTTTTAAGGGGGGATGGGCCATCCATTTGAGGAGTATGGGCTAAATGGAGCTCCTTGAGGACATTCAAACAGCATGTGGGCCAGGGCTCGGGCCGGGGCCAAGGGTGGGGGCCCGGGGGTTTTGCATCATGGAAAATTGGGGGATGTGGAATTCGTGGGGAGCACTGCCGGGTGGACAATGAAATCCCCCAGACTGATGTAGTCACTGCGCTTGGAAAAAGCCGAAAACAAGACGGCAGAATAGAAGATTTATACAAAAAAATTGCGTGCCCTATTGAACCTATACCACCTGATGAACTTGCCGGTTTAGTAAAAGTTTAACGTTGCAAAGAACCCGGGGTTTTTCCTGATTGTTGCGGGGCCCTGAGGACAAATCCCAAGGGAAAAAATACCGCAGCCTCAAGGGGAAATGATGCATCCGCACCTTACAGCACCCCAAAAGACTGAGAATCCTGTCGTAAAATGGTAGAGCAAACTGG
>JARQOD010000001.1:955944580-955975465 GCA_033576555.1 Oophaga sylvatica | reverse complement strand
TTAATAATGGATCGGTGTCTTATTGACGCCTCTCCATTATTAACCGGGCTTATTGTCACCGCTCAATCAAAGGGACATTAAACCCCTTATTAACCCCACTTGCCACCGCTACAGGGCAAGTGAGAAGACCGGGTAAAGTGCCACAATTGGCGCATCTTTGGATGCGTCAATTTGGGGCTGCTGCAGCCTGGTATTTTTAGGCTGTTGAGGGCAAAATCCATGGGCCTTGACAGTCTTTTAATACCAGGCCGCAGCAGTCTGCTTTTAATTGGCTGGTTAACAAAAATAGGGGGACCCCCATGCCTTTTTTTTTCGAAGGGACCCCCTATTTTTGCTAATCAACCAAGATAACATAATGCTGTGGCCTGGTATTATCAGGCTTGCAAGGATCATGGATCTGGATCCTTAACAGCCTTAAATACGAGGCCTCAGTAGTCTGCTTCATCTGGTGGTTAACAAAAATAGGGGGACCCCACACCATTTTTTTAGGGATCCCATATTTTTGTTAATCAGTTCAGTTCAGGTCAGCCGGGATTCCCTCTGACGTCACTGATGCTGTGCGGTGTCCCCGTCTGACCTGAAGGAAAGTGGGAAGCAATCAATTATGCTTCCCCCAAGCTAAGCAACTGCTGTGGCCTGGTATTATGAGGCTTGCAAGGTTCATGGATATTGGATCCTTACCAGCCTGAAATACCAGGCCTCAGTAGTCTGCTTCATCTGGCTGGTTAACAAAAAATAGGGGGCCCCCCACGCCATTTTTTTCGAGGGGATCCCCTATTTTTGCTAACCAACCAAGATAAGCAGAATGCTGTGCCTGTATTATCGGGCTTGCAAGGTTCATGGATCTTGGATCCTTAACATCCTTAAATACGGGGCCCTCAGTAGTCTGCTTCATCTGGCGGGTTTTAACAAAAATAGGGGGACCCCACACCATTTTTTTTTAAAGGGGATCCCCTATTTTTGCTAATCAGTTCAGTTCGGGTTTCAGCCGGGATTCCCTCTGACGTCACTGATGCTGTGCGGTGTCCCCGTCTGACCTGAAGTGAAAGTGGGAAGCAATCAATTATGCTTCCCAAACAATCCTTCCTCTCCTGTCAGCCAGGAGAGGAGATGATTCATTCGGGGGTTTACTGTGAGTCTGCCAGCATTAGCTGCGGTCCCTGCAGTAAACATTAACCATTTTCAGAAGGATTACATCGGGGGACCTGACTGAACACCGGATAGGTAAGAATAATGTTGCTTTATTTTTAATTTTTATTACAGGTGAACAAGGGCTTCGAATGGATTTACCTGGAAAATAAAATATGGTCAAAAACTGTTTCATTATTTCATTAAAATGATTTTTAAAATTAAAGTGTGTGTGTTTTATTTTTATTTCATACAATAGGATTAAAAATTGACAGTTGTCTAATTGACAGCTCTCAATTATTATCCTGGCTTAAAGTCACCTTTCAATAGCAAGGTGGCTTTAACCCATTATTAACCCATTCTCCACCACTACAGGGCAATGGGAATAGATGGGCTAAGTTCCAGAAAGGGCGAATCTAATTATAGATTTGCCTTTTCTGGGGTGTCTGGGGGCAGATGTTAGTAGCCGAGGGGGGGCAAAAATAATGGTCCCTCTCTGGCTATTATTATCTGCCCCACTCGCTGGCTTTGTCTGTCTGTTGAAAAAAATAGCATGGTGCCCACACTTTTTTTCAAAAATTTTACACCTCATATAAATATATACACATGTCATTGTGACACATATATAAAATATATATATAATATATAAAATATATATATAATTATAGTACATACACTTCTACATAGTATAATAGCTGCTAATTAAATTGCTGGCTTTTGGAAATTACAGACCCAACATGAAATAACACATGGTTTACATAGAGTTAACCATGTGTCATTTCATGTAGTTTGATATATGGTTTTCACTAACATTACATGAGTTATGTGTGCAAAATTTTACACATGTAAGGGGTTAATTAAAGGTGTAAATGTTAGGGTTTGAGTTCCCGCACAAGGGAGTCTCGAACCTGCCGCGCGGGCTCCCATTCATCTCCGGCCGCAGTGGAGCCTGCTCACAGAGACGTCGTTCCAAGCGTCTTGCCCACTCCACTACTGGGCAGTGACTTGCTGCTGCCTTCCTGGATCTGCTATTGTACCAGTTCTGGAGCAGACGTCTTTGGGATAAAGTCCGCATTTTCCCTTCTGAGCGTGCCCAGAGTGAGATCTCTCATTGGAGATCAGGGGTCACATGCTCAGGTACTGCAGCGGCTCCTATTGGCCCGCCAGGAAGGCCCTGTTTACTACTAGTCTTCTGAACAGGTTCTCATTGGTCCTGCTCCTGAAGTCCTGTGGCGTTGCTATAAAAGGGTAGCATGGCTGGGCCGCCATGCGCTAATATCAACCATTGTAGCTACGCGCCAGTGTGGTCATGCGTGTGTGTGGTTAGGGACCCCGGCTGAAATAAGCCACTAGAATACCGACTTAATCGGTGAGGAGTTTGGTGTGCTAGCTGGTCAGGGTCGGTGTCCTAATGCCCTAGATTACCGGCATAACCGGTGAGGAGTTTTGATTGCCGTATCAGGGTCTGGCGTTCAGACGCCATAGATTGCGGGTGACTCCCGCGAGGACATTAGGCGCATGACCACGTATTATGCTCGCTTAGCAATTAACCGTGTGCCTGAGAGCCTGACAGGACACGGTGTTTGTTCTCAGCGGCTCTGTGACGTAACAGGGTTCGCTCTCGACGCTAGACAGCGCCCTAGCGTTTTACTTTGCGGCTCACTGAAGCTAAGTGAGTTCGCACAAAATCGCCATATAGCACTGTGGCATCCCGTTAGCGGCTCTGTGAATTAACAGAGTCTGCACTTACGCCACAACGCGCTAAAGCGTTTATTTTAGCGACTCTGGGGATAACAGAGTTCGCTACTTTCGTCATCTTACTAGCAGCAGGCTTTGCTTGCACGGGGGACCCGGGCTGCGAACGCACCTCTCCACTTTAATATTTGGTGCGTCCGCAGACCCTAACATAATATTAGCGCCAGGGTCTGGCTAGTAAAAAAGGCGGACGAACAGCGTCTATTGCAGTACATCCAGCAGCTGAAGGGTAGGTTGGAGCTCTTGAGAGCACAACCTCAGCTGTGGATGTTACCGCAGTCGCTGTTCAGGCTGCAGCGTGGCTGCAGCCAGTTTGTCCTCTGCCACCTCTGCCCCCACATTATCCCACCTCCCGCTTCCTGACAAGTTTTGCCGGTGATAGCAAGCAATGTCGGGATTCGTGAGTCATGCTCTATACATCTCGAGCTTCTGGCTGCACGTTTTCCCACGGATCGGGCACAAGTGGGTTTTGTACTTTCTCTACTCTCGGGCAGAGTGTTGAGTGGGCAACGCCGCTGTGGGAGCGCGATGATCGTGTGGTGCAGATGCTCCTCGTTTCTTGGAGGCTCTTAAAAAGTCTTTTTAGGACCCCAGGTCACCCACGATACGGCGCTACAACTGCTGGCATTTACACAGGGTTCGTCTTTGGTCATCAGTTTTTCCGTCCAGTTTCGACTCTGGCTGCTGAGCTAGATTGGTCTGATAAAGTTCTTATTCCTATCTACTGGCGGGGACTGGCTGACCATTTTAAAGACGCTTTGGCTACCAGGGAGATTCCCGCCACACTGGAGAAGCTTATCTCCATATCTACCCGCATTGACCTCCGTTTTCACGAGCGGAGGTTGGAGCGGGCCCAGTGTAGGCAGAGGTTTCGGTTGGCTCCTACCTTTGCCAAACCTCTCGAATTCCCCGATCTGGCGTCCGAACCTCAAAAGGCCACAGAAGTTCCTCATGCAGGACCTAAGTCTCGGTCCGTCCGAGTATCTGTGGTCTGTAACCATTGTCAGCAGACAGGACACTATGCCAACAGATGTCCACAGCGATCGGGGAAGCGATCGCGTCTAGTGGCCCTGGGAGGAGGTTCACTAGAGACAGCGGCATTTTCCTCCAAGATAACATTTAAAGGGACAATCACTGTTGGTACTTCCATTCTCACCGCCGACCTTTGCGTGGACTCAGGAGCAGAGGGGAATTTCATGTCCTCTAGCTTTGCTCACCGTCATGCAATACCTCTGGTGGCGCTTGACAAATCAGTGACTGTTCGGGTAGTGAATGGGTCGTCATTGCCCTCACAAATTGCACACCAGACTGTCCCACTTGCATTGTCTGTATCTCCTTCCCATCAGGAATTTATTTCCCTACTCGTCCTTCCGAGGGAATAGACGAGATCCTACTAGGTATACCTTGGCTCCGTTTCCACTCCCCACATATAGAGTGGACTTCGGGTAGGATACTGGGTTGGAGTGATGCATGTACAGGCAGATGTGTCAAAAGTTGCGTTCAGGTTACCATTACTGAGTTACCCGCAGATCTTACTCCACTTCCCAAGCACTACTGGTCATATGCAGACGTGTTCTCCAAGAAGGCTGCGGAGACTCTTCCGCCTCATCGCCCCTATGACTGTCCTATCGACCTCTTCCTGGCGCAGAACCTCCTCGGGGAAGGGTCTATCCCCTCTCTCTCCTGAGACAGAGGCCATGTCGCAATATATTCAGGAGAACCTGGCAAGAGGGTTTATTAGGAAGTCGGTGTCACCGGCAGGGGCGGGATTTTTCTTCGTGCAGAAGAAAAACGGAGAATTGCGTCCGTGTATTGATTACAGGGGTCTTAACGCCATCACCGTTAAAAACAAGTACCCGTTGCCCCTGATCTCTGAGCTATTTGATAGGCTTCGGGGAGCAAGGGTATTCACTAAACTAGATCTGCGCGGTGCTATAACCTGATTCGCATCCGTGAGGGGGACGAATGGAAGACGGCTTTTAATACCAGGGATGGGCATTACGAATATCTGGTGATGCCCTTTGGGCTCTGTAATGCTCCAGCCGTTTTCCAAGACTTTGTCAATGACATCTTCCGGGATATGCTCTCCACCTCGGTCGTAGTCTATCTGGATGATATACTCATCTTCTCTCCAGATATTGACTCCCACCGGAGGGATGTTGGCAGGGTCTTCGACCTCCTACGGGCAAATTCCCTTTACGCAAAGTTGGAGAAATGTGTGTTTGAGCAGGAGTCCTTACCTTTCCTGGGCTATATCATCTCCGCCCAGGATTGGCTATGGATCCTGCCAAACTACAGGCGGTGATGGACTGGCAAGAACCCCACTCTCTAAAGGCGGTGCAGCGCTTTATGGGGTTCATTAATTACTACCGTCAGTTCATTCCCCACTTCTCAACTTTGGTAGCTCCCGTGGTTGCCCTTACCAAAAAGGGAGCTAATCCCAAATTGTGGTCTGAAGAGGTCTCCAAGGCCTTCACGTCTATTAAGTCTCATTTCGCTAGAGCTCCCATCCTACATCGCCCCGATGTTGATAAGCCATTTATATTGGAGGTGGATGCCTCGTCCGTTGGTGCTGGAGCAGTCCTCTTCCAAAAGGATGCTCAAGGTCGGAAGCATCCATGCTCTTTTTCTCTAAGACCTTCACACCAGCAGAGAGGAATTATTCCATCGGGGACAGGGAGTTGCTAGCAATGAAGTTGGCCTTCTCGGAGTGGAGACATCTGTTGGAGGAGCTCGCTTTCCCTTCCAAGTCTTCACGGATCACAAAAACCTGGTATATCTTCAGACAGCCCAGCGGCTTAATTCTCGCCAAGCCAGATGGTCCTTGTTCTTCTCCCGGTTTCATTTCACACTGCATTTCCTCTCGGGAGAGAAGAACATTCGTGCCGACGCTCTCTCTCGCTCTGTGGTGTCCTCGGAGGAGGAGGTGGAGGAGCCTCGCTTATCGTCCCCACAGAGAGCCTGAGAACAGTGGCCCCGGTTTCGCTAGAGTCTGTGCCCCCGGGCAAGACTTTTGTGCCTACTAATTTGCGACCGGAGGTACTCTCTTGGGCACATTCGTCCAGGGTGGGTGGACACTTTGGGGCAAAGAGGACATCTGAATTGCTGGCGAGGACATATTGGTGGCCGCATATGGTCCGTGATGTTGGGGACTATGTTCGAGCGTGTGTCTCCTGCGCCAAAAATAAGTCTCCACGACAACGGCCAGCTGGGTTACTTTACCCTTTGCCGGTGGCAGACAGGCCCTGGGAGATGGTTGGGATGGACTTTGTGGTGGGCTTGCCCAAGTCTCGGGGTTGCACCATCATTTGGGTAATCACCGACCATTCTCTAAAATGGTGCATCTGGTGCCACTACCACGGTTACCTTCTGCACGGGCTCTGGCAGCGTTGTTTGTTAGGCACATCTTCCGTTTACACGGCATGCCGGACAAGATTGTCAGTGACCGAGGTCCCCAGTTTGCGTCTCGGTTCTGGAGAGAGCTTTGTCGTCTACTCAGTATTGAGTTAAATCTCTCTTCAGCGTACCATCCTGAGACGAATGGGTTGGTAGAGAGGGCCAACCAGACCTTGGTCACCTATTTACGACATTTTGTCTCAGCCAGGCAGGATGACTGGGCATCCTTGCTACCATGGGCTGAGTTTGCATTAAACAATGCTGTGGCTGATTCCACCGGACAGACCCCATTCCTCCTGAACTACGGTCAGCATCCGCGGGTACCAGTGCCTATGCCCGTGTCTTCCGCCGATTCCAGGGTGGCAGACTGGGCTGTGGAGGCACGGGACATTTGGGACCGCACGCAGGATGCCATTCAGGCCTCCAAAGAGAGGATGAGGTCTTCGGCCGATGCCCATCGGCGCCCCGCTCCTACATTTGCTCCTGGGGATTTAGTGTGGCTCTCCGCCCGTAACATCAGGCTGCGAGTTGAGTCCACTAAGTTGGCACCCCGCTACCTGGGTCCTTTCAAGGTCCTCGAGCAGGTTAACCCTGTGGTATACCGTTTAGCTCTTCCACCACGCCTGGGTATCTCCGACACCTTTCACGTGTCCCTCCTGAAACCCGTGCTCATGTCCCGGTTTTCTGAGTCATCTGCCGGGACATCGGGTTCATCTGCGGATGACCATGAGGTGAACGCCATCGTGGGGTGTAAGGTGGTACGGGGCAAAAAGTTTTATTTGGTGGACTGGAGGGGCTATGGGCCTGAGGATAGGTCTTGGGAGCCTGCCGAGCATGTTCACGCTCCGCAGCTCGTCGCTGCCTTTGAACGCAGCGAGGCCCAGAGAAGGGGGGGCCCTAGGAGGGGGGGTAATGTTAGGGTTTGAGTTCCCGCTCCTGCACAAGGGGAGTCTCGAACCAGTGCCGCTGCGGTCTCCCATTCATCTCCGGCTGCAGTGGAGCCTGCTCAGCAGAGACGTCGTTCCAAGCGTCTTGCCCACTCCACTACTGGGCAGTGACTTGCTGCTGCCTTTCCTGGATCTGCTATTGTAGCCAGTTCTGGAGCAGACGTCTTTGGGATAAAGTCCTGCATTTTCCCTTCTGAGCGTGCCCAGAGTGAGATCTCTCATTGGAGATCAGGGTCACATGCTCAGGTACTGCAGCGGCTCCTATTGGCCCGCCAGGAAGGCCCTGTTACTACTAGTCTTCTGAACAGGTTCTCATTGGTCCTTGCTCCTGGAAGGTCCTGTGGCTGTTGCTATAAAAGGGTAGCATGGCTGGGCCGCCATGCGCTAATATCAACCATTGTATGCTACGCGCCAGTGTGGTCATGCGTGTGTGTGGTTAGGGACCCGGCTGAAATAAGCCACTAGAATACCGACTTAATCGGTGAGGAGTTTGGTGTGCTAGCTGGTCAGGGTCGGTGTCCTAGATGCCCTAGATTACCGGCATAACCGGTGAGGAGTTTGATTGCCGTATTCAGGGTCTGGCGTTCAGACGCCATAGATTGCGGGTGACTCCGCGAGGACATTAGCGCATGACCACGTATTATGCTCGCTTAGCAATTAACCGTGTGCCTGAGAGCCTGACAGGACACGGTGTTTGTTCTCAGCGGCTCTGTGACGTAACAGGGTTCGCTCTCGACGCTAGACAGCGCCCTAGCGTTTTACTTTGCGGCTCACTGAAGCTAAGTGAGTTCGCACATATCGCCATATAGCACTGTGGCATCCCGTTAGCGGCTCTGTGAATTAACAGAGTCTGCACTTACTGCCACAACGCGCTACGGCGTTTATTTTAGCGACTCTGCGGGATAACAGAGTTCGCTACTTTCGTCATCTTACTAGCAGCAGGCTTTGCTTGCACGGTGGACCCCGGGCTGCGAACGCACCTCTCCACTTTATATATTTGGTGCGTTCCGCAGACCCTAACAGTAAATTCGTTGAAAAAAAATGCGTGGGCTCCCGCACTATTTTCTCAACCAGATAGACAAAGCAAGCGAGTGGGGGGCAGATAATAGTAGCCCAGCGAGGGACCATTATTTTTGGTCCCCCTGGCTACTAACATCTGCCTCCAGACACCCCAGAAAAGGCAAATCTATAATTAGATTCACCCTTTCTGGCACTTAGCCCGTCTATTCCAATTGCCCTGTAGCGGTGGCGATTGGGTTAATAATGGGTTAAAGCCACCTTGCTATTGAAAGGTGACTTTAAGCCAGGTTAATAATTGAGAGCTGTCAATTAGCCAACTATCAATTATTAATCTTATTGTATGAAATAAAAATAAAACACACACACTTTAATTAAAAATCATTTTAATGAAATAAATACACATATTTTTTGACCATATTTTATTTTCCAGGTAAATCCATTCGAAGCTCTTGTTCACCTGTAATAAAAATAAAATAATAAAGCAACATTATTCTTACCTATCCGATGTTCAGTCAGGTCCCCCGATGTAATTCTTCTGAAAGGGTTAATGTTTACTGCAGGGACCGCAGCTAATGCTGCCAGCCTCGCAGTAAACCCCCGAATTAATGATTTCCTCTCCCAGCTGACAGGAGAGGAAGTGATTAGTGTGGAAAGCTTAATTGATTGCTTCCCACTTTCACTTCAGGTCAGCCGAGGACACCGCACAGCATCAGTGACGTCAGAGGGAATCCCGGCTGACCTGAAGTGAAAGTGGGAAGCAATCAATGAAGCTTTCCACACTAATCACTTCCTCTCCTGTCAGCTGGGAGAGGAAATCATTCATTCGGGAGCTTACAGCTGAGCAGGCAGCATTATCTGCACTGCTTGGCTGTAAGGCAGTTAACCCTTTGTGAAGGATTACAGTGTGGGACCTGACAGAGCGGCGGATAGGTAAGAATAATGTTGTTTTATTATTTTTTCTTTATTACAGGAGACCAAAGGCTTCGCAAGGATTAACAGTTAAATAAACGATGGTCAAAAAATGTGTTTATTTCATTAAAATTATTTACTCTTCATGTGTGTGTGTTTTTTTTATTTCCTTCAATAGGATTAATAATTCATAGTTGTCAAATTGACAACTCTCAATTATTAACCTGGCTTAAAGTCACCTTTCAATAGCAAGGTGGCTTTAACCCATTATTAACCCATTCGCCACTGCTACAGGGCAATGGGAATAGACGGGCAAAGTGCCAGAAAGGGCGAATCTAATTATAGATTTGCCTTTTCTAGGGTGGCTGGGGGCAGATGTTAGTAGCCAGGGGGGGCACAAAATAAATGCACTCTCCCTCGGCTATTATTATCTGCCCCCACTCGCTGGCTTTGTCTGTCTGGTTTAGAAAATACCACGGGAGCCCACGCATTTTTTTTAACGAATTTACACCTTTAATTAACCCCTACATGTATGAAATTTTGCACACATACACTCATGTAATTGTTAGTGAAAACCATATATCAAACTACATGAAATGACATGGTTAACTGTATGTAAACCATGTGTCATTTCATGTCGGGTGGTTCTGTAATTTCACAAAAGCCGGCAATTGAATTAGCGGCTATTTTACTATGTAGAAGTGTATGAACTATAAATATATGTATATATATGTCTCAATGACATATATATATTCTATGTGTGTATATCTAGTGTTTACAAGGAAAGAAAGGGTTTATTTTAATTACGATATTTCTGTCCCATTGACTTGCATTAGGTTTCCGGTATCGGAATCGGCGATACCCGATACTTTTTGGGTATCGGTCCGATCCAATCCGATCCGATACTTCTTGATATCGGGAAGTATCGCTCAACACTATGACTTGTGTTTTGAAACTGTTATACTGTAAAGCGCTGCGGAATATATTGGCGCTATATAAATAAAGATTATTATTATTAATTCTTGAATTTTTGGGGGAATTTTAATTGCTTTTTCTGCGGCTTTGCTTTTAATTTTAGTATTCAAAAAAAAGAAAAAAAATAAGAATGGGAGTCTATAATGGATAAATAATATGACGTAAAGGATGAGAAATTGGCAAAGTGGGAAAAATAACCAAATGGAATAGTGAACGCAGACCCAAGTGACAATCACAAGTACTGTTACCTGTATATACAATAGTGGCAAGAGAGTAAATAATTTGAACCGAAAGGCATCTAAGGTATAAGAAATATATGTAGTATCAATATGCACATACCGAAATGTGCGTCGGGGTGGACGCATCCAAGGGACAGTCACTACTGATAATCATGCAGGTATTGTAGACTTTCATCCCCTCCCTTTTGTCTCACAGTGTGCCATCATGTGGTGCTCTGATATTTTTCACATTATAGCTCCATATGTATTCATGTTATTTCTCTGGCATATTCTGTAGAAAATGGTTAATAGGCATTTATGCACGTGCACCTTAGTAATCTTCTAGGTTAGCCACTATATACATCTACCTGTATAATGTTAGATAACTGTCAGTGTCATATTATATAGAAACCTACAATTCTTGGCAATTTTATTATCAGTTTGTCATCTAGACATCATGTTTTTTTTCACCTTTATGCACGTATGCACTTCATTGATTCTCTAATATATTGGTAGATATTTATTAATAATATTTCCACCTTATTACATTTATTCTCTACCTATCACTCGATATGTATGTATTGATCCTACATGTATTTCTTATACCTTCTATATGTCTTTCTGTTCAAATTATATACTCTCTTGCCACTATTGAATATACATGTATTAGTACCTGTGATTGTCACTTGGGTCTGTGTTTGCTATTCCATCTGGTTATTTTTCCCACTTTGCCAATTTTTTATCTTTTACTCTTGATTAATAAAGTCATATTGTTTATCCATTATGGACTGCCATTCTCATTTTTTTGGAATATTGATGTTTCTACCGATAATTCATCATTTCTTGTCCTATGCACGCATGTGGTGGTGATCGAGAACTTTCTCACTCATAATTACCCTATTGTTGGTTATTACATATTCCTGCATCTGTTTTTTTTTTACTTTTGAGGTTCTGTATTTAACTTTTCATTTTAGTGTATGGTGTAGAAACACCTGAAAAAAAACTGAATAATAAAAAAAAGTAAAAAATGCATAAAATTATTAATGAATAAAAATTGCAGTAATAAAAAAACTGTGTGAATGAAGGCGTACAATAAGACAAAATCCATGGATTTTGGCACTTTTTCAATGTTAAATAGACTGGCAACTTTAATTTAAGAAATACAGTCATGGCTGAAAATGTTGGCACCCTTGAATTTGTTCCAGAAAATGAAGTATTTCTCCCAGAAAATTAATGCAATTACACTTTTTTATACCCATGTTTATTTCCTTTGTATTCAAACAACACAAAAAACAGAGAAAAAAAGGCAAATTTAACATAATTTCACACAACTCCAAAATTGGGCACGACAAAATTGTTGCATTTTTCCAAAAATGTGGGTAAACAACTTTGTTTCAAGCATGTGATGCTCGTTCAAGTTCGCATGTGGCAAGTATAACAGGTGTGGGCAATATGAAAATCACACCTGAAACCAGATAAAAAGGGGAGAAGTGGACTCAATGTTTGCATTCTGTGTGCCACACTTAGCATGGAGAATAGAAAGAGGAGACTGAGGACTTGAGAACCAAAATTGGGGTAAACAACTTTGCTTCAAGAGTGTGATGCTCGTTCAAACTCACCTGTGGCAAGTAATAGGTGAAGATGTTAGGTTGGTGGATTGCACTGAATAAAATAAACAATAAAGTGCAATCGCAACCCGGGTCCACTGTGCAGGAGTGAACCTGCTGCTAGAGTGAACAAATGATTGAACAAGGCAGACAGAGTTCACCTTAATCAGACTGCGTTAACGCCACGCAGCATGAACAGAACGCAGAATACTCAGCTCTGTTAGCTTCACAGAGATGTAATGAACACGGGTTGAACTCGCTCTGTAACTGAACAGTATTAAGGACACACTAGAATGAAACAGATGCTGAGACAAGAGAAAAAACTCAAAAAGACGCAAGGGAAAAACCCTGTAGAACTCACAGTGGAGCAAAAGCTCTTATGGTTGGATCTTGCCCTGAGACTGACCTGTGCTAACCGCTCACGTGGCCGAAACAGGTGCCAAGCCAAGCGGGGCCAAAAAACCTGCCTAAGAAGGTAGCTAACACACACACGTGCAGACAGAGGACTAGAGTACTTCCTCACACACAACTATACATGATACTGGCGTGCCCGCGGGTGTCGCTGAGAGCCTTTTATACCAAAAGCTCCTCCCAAAACACTCACACTGACATCGCCCGCGAGCCAATCCGGAGCTGTCATATCACCAGAGCACCTGACGATCCGGACACCAATTAGAAGATGCCACATCACACACATGCTCAGTAAGGTGATTTCTGGACTTAGGCTCCAGAGTGCAAGGCTGTGCCTTTGTCATAGACTTGGCTGGAGAGCCAGCAGTAACCAAAGGTACACTGCGAGTCTGAGCAAAACGCCGGGACCGAGGTCTGTGCGGAGCAACAGCCGCAGCGGCCGGTCATGAATGAGAGACCACGGCACCAGGCAATGCCTGGGATCTAACCTGTGCAGCAGAAAAATCCCGGCACCTAACAGTAGGTATTATGAAAATCACACCTGAAACCAGATAAAAAAGGTAAGAAGTTGAGTCAATCTTTGCATTGTGTGTGCCACACTAAGCATGGAGAACAGAAAGAGGAAAAGAGAACTGTCTGAGGACTTGAGAACCAAAATTGGGGTAAACAACTTTGTTTCAAGCATTTAATGCTCATTCAAACAAGACTGTATGTTGGGGACACAATTTTGTGGCAATTACTATTACATTAGTACATTAATTATTAATACATTAATTATTGCTACACAATTAAATATTAATAAAATTCTTAATAAGTATCACAAGTTTTTGCCCTGTCCTTGTTATTGCAGTTTTCTCACAGCAATCCTGTCCATAAAATGGCTGCTGATAGAGGAGCATGTGATCCAGACCTGTCCATCAGCCTCCACTAATCGAAAATCAGCTTTTCCAAGTGCAATAGAAGGAGGCGGATGGACAGGTTTGATCAGTGTTCCTGCGCCAGCAGTCATTTTATGGACAGGATTGCTGTGAGGACGGCTGCACTGCTAAGTAAAACCTTTAATATCTATACTGTATATTAGTAGGTGCCACAAAATGATGTCTCCAGCAAATTTGTTATAGTAAAGATAAAATGACCTACCACTTTAATAATAATAAGTCTTAATAAAGTTTATAAACACAAGAGAAATTATATCAAAATTTGCCCCTTCTCAGAAAGACTTCTCTGGTCACATTACTACCTGATTTTTAAGGCACGAAAACCACACTGCAAGCTTAGAATGGAAATACAATGATTCGGCTATCAGCAATTTTCCACATTTTTACAAGTGCGTAAGGGGAACAGCTATAAGAAGCAAACACAGCAGATTCACAAAGTAGAGAGGCGCCATGTTCACGGTAGAAACCATACTTCAATAAATAATTGATACCCAGAAACCTTGAAGCATTTAATTGGATTTCTAAGTGGAAAAGAACACAGTTTATGGAAAAAAAAGCAATTCTGGACAAACATTTCAAGATGAAATGCAATTCAACAAGACAACAAGCCTAGCTCTCTCCAGGCGGTGAGCAGGGATGAACAATAAGACCGAAATCTGCACATGAGAGAAATCTTTTGAAATTTGAATGTTCAAACTTTGTCGCTTTTTTGAGTCCCAGCAAATCTCAAGTCCGGTAAATCTTTCAAGATTTTCAGGACTGTATTGAACACTTTTCAAGCTCTTTAATGCAAGTACAGCCTTATTTATGTCCAAGTGACCTGAACATATCGGGCTATGGTTAAACAAACGTTACCTATTTTTCACTCCTGTCCTGTTACATATGTAGGAATGTGGACTGTCTCACCCTGTTCCATCCCCTGAGGACAACAGAAGTGCTATGAGAATATCGTTGTGCAGTTTTAGATATAAAAGTAATGTATATCTGTAGGGAGATGGACTAGCTGCTGTGTTCTCCCTGAAGATATCAACGCTACTGCAGTGTAGAATGTGAATAATGTTTTGTCCCTGATATGTTTCCTTGCTATCACAATTCTAATTCCCCTGTGGACTGCAGTAATAACTAATGGCCACAAGTTGTCACTGTCTAGAATGTAGGTGAAGGGTGAAATTTGCCCAGTAACACAGCAGGCATAGAGACCGTGAGAGGGTTAACAACCAGCCCAGATTGGGAAGGACAAACTGAGGGTTATTGCCAAGTTCAGGAGGTGAAAAGTTAGTGCAGGACAGTAGTGTGAACTGTCAACAGCAGCAGTTTCCAGCATTGGGCTGCTAGGGACAATGTGGGCCTAATACTTGGGGCAGTGGATTGCCAAAATACTGTTCCATCTGATACTGTCTGCTGGCCTGGGAAAACCTTGAGATGGATGTCGTGGGCCTTGGGTGCACTCAGCTTGTGAAGCTACAGGGAAAGATGGTCTCAGACTAAATGAGATGGAAGGTATTGCAATCTGAATACACTGATAAAAGTAGAGAATAATTCCTAGTGCTAGAGAAGATAGCAAGAGGGATACTCATACCGAGCGCCAGGGCTGAAGTTGTGTCTGGTACCAGTGGGAAAGACGATAACCCATTGGGCCTTATGCTCTATGCCTGTTTGTAAAGACTGCTATTTGCCAAGTAAAAGTTTGTTTTTATGGAATCCGTGTCCCCTGGGGTTATTACTGCCAAAGTTCCAGAAGAGGAGGGAAGCCTGGAGCCAATGGAGGCCTGCAGCCCTGAAATAAGTGTGATGCACTCCACACACAGCAGTACACCATGACAGGGACACGTGTTGTTTGTAGGATGCCAGAGCGAGTGGGAACAGAAGCTCACCCACGACTACTTAGCTTGGGCATCTTACATATCTAGCGTAATGTAATTATGGTGATATACAGTATATAAGGTGTTAATACATAATGTGAATATAACATTAGGATAAGCTTAGGATAGAATAGGATATCGAATAAGGATAATAGGTGTTGCCTGTGAGATAGGAAATGGTTAAAAATAGTATTGGCCCAGTGGGTGAGGACTGGTGCTGATAAGAAGGGGGCACTTCCTGGTTGGAGAGTTCAGTCTCAGCTAGTGAAGTGTCTAGTGAAGCCCAAGTTCAGGTGTGGTGGGTTGCAAGGGACAGCATGGGCCATCCATTTGAGGCAGTATGAGGCTAAATGGAGCTCCTTGATGGACATTCAAACAGCATGTGGAGCCTAGGGCTCGGGCCAGGTACCAAGGAGTGGGCCTGGTGTTCTGACATCATGAGATTGGTGGATGTGGAATTACGTGGGGGAGCACTGCCGGAGTGGACAATGAGAAGTCCCTGAGACTGATGTAGTCACTGCTCTTGGAAGTAGTCCAGAACGAACGACTGGCAGAATAGAAGATTTATACTAAGAAATTGCTGTGCCCTATTGAACCTATAGCCACCTGATGAACTTGCACGGTTTAGTAAAAGTTTAACTGTTGCAAAGAACCCGGTGTTCCATGCATTGTGTGCGGTGGCTCCTGAGGACAGAATCCTGAAGGCAACAGATACCTGCAGCCTACAAGTGAATGTGATGCATCCTGCACCTTACAGCACCACACTAGGACTGAGACATCACTTGTCTGTAAAATGGTAGAGCGAAACTGGACAGCAGCTCGGTCACGACTACCGCTCTCAGACACTTTACACACACACTATTTGTAATGTAAATTCTGAATTTTAAAGCTTTCTCTTCTTGTTTCTATGTCTAAATTGTCAGCTGTGGTGTTTTATCACTATCCAAATTCACTCTCAATCGGCTGCTGATCTATCTGTCACCTTTACTTTCATACTGGATATAATAGTTCTTAGTCCATACTGAGGCTATACCTTACCATGTGTTAGCTGCAAGACATTAGGGGGAACTTTTACTACATGAAGGCTATAGTTATGTGGAGTAATAGAGGAATTACTATTCCTATATGTAGGCATAGAAGGGCAGATAAGGTCCCCGTAACTGCATGAGTGCATGGCGCATGTGCAGGATTGCCGCGCCGTGGCTGCACGTCACAAAGAAGTGTGATGTGCGTGGGAGGGTTGTGGTATTGTAATAAGAGGAGGCAGAGATTTCTTCAATGCATTTCACGCCCAGGAACCTGGAAGAAATCATTAACATAAAACATTTAAAATGCATTTCTCAACATCTACACCGCTGCTTTGAGACATACAGGTAAGACTAGTTTAACCATTCTATTACCTGTATGCCCATAGTAATAGCTTAATAGTGTCCAGGGGGCGACAGATTCCCATTAAGAGCTCTTGGATGCATCCTATCTGGGCCCAGGATATTGTTTACGTTGATTTTATTTAGCTTTGCTTTGAACATATTTACGTTTAACCAACTGAGTATGTTAGATGACATATTAAGGCTTCTCCATCTTCATTGGTATGCAGTTATGGCCAAAAGTTGGCACCCTTGAAATTGTTCCCAAAATAAAGTATTTCTCAAGGAAAATTAGTGCAATTGCACATGTTTTGTTGTTCACGTGTTTATTTCCCTTGTGTGTATTGGAACAACACAAAAAAATGAGAAAACAGGCAAGTTGGACATAATTAAACACAAACCCCAAAAATGGACTGGGCAAAATAGTTGGCACTAGAGTTGAGTGAAATAGGTCGGTCAGATTCATAAGTCGCCGACTTTTGCCAAAGTCGGGTTTCTCCGATCGAAACTTGACCATAGCGTGACGTCGGCCATGCGGTCGGCAAAATGAGCGCCAAAGTCGGATTTCCCAGAATGCTTGCAGGTGCCTTTTTTTCAGCCAATGAGCAAGGACATACACTGTGGGCAACGAGATGACATGGGCAGCGAACACACCATCTTAGAGAAGGGCATTGCAGTGATTGGCTTGCTTTGGGGGGCATCATAGTGTCTATAAAAGCCCTGACCGCCGACCTCCATTTTACTTCTGCCGATCTTAACAGTAGCGAGACGTTGCTGACTGTTTATCAGTAGGGAGAGAGTTAGGGCTGGAAAGAGAAGTTCTTCTGTGCTTGTGCTGATAGCAATTGTGCTGTACAGTTAGTGTGCAGTGACGGGGGAGGATTTTCTTGTGTGCAGCAGCGCTGGTTATTAGGCTGCCTGATTGCTGTATTGCTGTGTGTACACTGCTGTGCAGACTGCTTTTACACAGCACTAATACTTTTATTCTTTTTTTCTGCACAGTTACCGACCGTTAATTTTTTCCCACACCGTATACAGCTGTACGCTCCTCACACACTACTGTGTACCGGCTGATATCACGGACAAATACATGCTGACTATCTGTGTGTGACTCCGGAAATAAATACGGAGTTTTAAATTTTCCCCTACAACGTATACAGCTGTATGCTCCTCATACAGTACCGTATATCTGCTGCTATTACGGTCAAATACATACTGAGTGAGCGTCTGTGTGTGACTCCTGAAATATACACGGAGATTTACATTTTTCCCTACAACGTATACAGCTGTACGCTTCTGATACAGTACCGTATATCTGCTGTTTGTATTACGGTCAAATCCATACTGAAAGAGCGTCTGTGTGTGACTCCGGAAATATATACGGAGATTTAAATTTTTCCCTACACCGTATACAGCTGTACGCTCCTCATACAGTACCATATATCTGCTGGTATTTTTGGTACATTTTCCCAAACATGAGGAAGTATGGTGGAGAGGCCGCGGACGTGGGTGAGGGGGGCCAGCTGGTACTGATGGTGGTGGTGATGCATCTGCTGGTAGTGCCAAAAGCACAATAGCACATAAGGCAGGAGGTGTTGAGCCTGCGTCATCATCTGGCTCCAGAAGGCCTGGAAGGCTCCCTTTTCTGGGAGTAGTTAAACCACTTAAAGCCGGAGCATCAGGAACAGGTTTTGGCTTACATTGCCGAAACAGCCGCCAGCTCTATCGCCTCCTCTTCTGAAGTTTCAAAAACTGCAAGCACTGAGTCATCAGTGCAGGTTCCTGGTCAGGAACCACACCTTTCCTTGTGTCCTTAACCCCCACCAAAAGTGAAGGATGCGGCAGGCCACACTTCAGATTACTCCCTGGAGCTCTTTTCACATACCATGCCTAAGTTATCAAGTGAAATCCTGAATTCCCCAGTCCAAGATGAATATGACATGAAGTGCACTGATGCACAGCCAGTGCTATATGATTCTGCTGGTACATTCACCCAGAGCACTGCATTACCCTCGCAGTCTACTGAGCCAGATTCTGACCCTGATGAAACTCAGGCGCCCCTTCCCGCATACTCCTTACACGGTGACACAGAGGAAGGTGCAGATGACATTGAAGAGGAGGTAATGTATGACCCATTTGTTGACCCGGATTGGTATCCATTGGGGGAAGAGGGTGCAGCTGACAATAGCTCAGAAGAGGAGGAGGATCCGCAGCAGGCATCGACATCGCAGCTGCGGTTATCTGGCAGGCCCGTAGCAGTCCAAAAACATGTTAAAAAAACAAAAAGTGTTGCAGGACAGCTTGGCCAGACAGTCAAATTATCACAGTGTGCAAGCCCTGAAAATTTTCCCATAGTAGGAAGAGTGCAGTGTGGCATTTTTTGACCAAAATCCTATTGATGAGGCAAAGGTTATCTGTAAGAAGTGCGGAAGGACCTCAGAAATTTGAATACCAGTTGCATGCTTAGACATGTAAACACCATGCACTTGCAAGCGTGGACGGACTACAAAACCTCAGGTAGCACACATGCACCTGCTCCGACTGAAGGTAGCCAGTAATGCTACATTGCTTCCCCACTGTAAGCCCACCGGTTAGCACACCACCAGCAAAAATATGTTGAGGTGTCGTCGCAAGGCCAAAGCAGTCAGGGAATCACAATGTTTATCCAACGAAAGACTGCATCTAGGCCATCACCACGACCACCATCACCATCACCAACCCCCTCTCAGTCCGCCATGTCAACCGCTAGTTCCACCATATGCAGCTCTCAAGTCCAGCTTACCCTAGCAGAGACTCTGAGTAGAACAAGAAAGTAATCATCCTCTCATCCGCGTACACTGGCTTTGAACGCCTACATTGCCAAAATGATCTCATTAGAGATGATGCCCTTCTTTTTGGTTGAAAGCGCAGCGTCCCGAGAGCTCATGGCCTACGCGGTCCCTCACTATGACCTACCCAGTTGGCACTTCTTTTCTAGAGAAGTCATCCCTGCCCTTCACCTGCATGTGAAAGACCGCATTGTCTATGCACTCAAACAATCAGTGAGTGGAAAGGTGCACCTCACAACAGATGCTGTAATGTATGTAGTACAGTTCATATAGCGTCTTGTGCTTGGGTGCGATGAAAATACATGAGACACAGGTTTGATATAGAAAGTCTTGTATTACTTCATACAAGTTGGCAAAAATAGTCACACAGTTTGCAGACACAGAAGCAGGAGACACAGCAGGCCAGAGTAATCTAAGCTCAGCAATCACTCTCCACAACAGGTTCAGGATCTTCTTCTCTGTTACCGTAAGTCCATGCAAACGTGGGTCTTTCAAAGAGCAGGGTTCAGAGTCCACAAGTGCTTCAGAGTTCCTCAGTAGGAATAGCTGGAGTACAAGGTCCAAGGCTTTAGGAGTCAGGTCACAGGTTCACTGCAGGCTAGATTCTGAAGCACTGATTGCTCAGCTGTGGCTGCTTAAGAAGCAAAAGGAGAAAATCAGGGCGGGAACATGCAAGCTGGAAACTCCATTTTGACTGAGGGCAAGATAGCTGCAGCAAGACAGAAAGTAAAATGGCTGACGAACAAACTGAGTTTCAGGAACATGTACACAGAACCATACATTACTCCCCCCTTAGGGACAACCTCTGGATGACCTCAGGCCAGGTTTGTGTGGGTACCTCTGATGAAACTGACGGAGCAAGCGAGGAGCATTAACGTTATTGACTGGTTCCCATGAGTTGTCCTCCACTGGGTAGCCCTGCCATTTAATCAGATATTGTAACTGATTTCTATACAACCTGGAATCTAAAATCCTTTCCACCATAAATTCTTCCTGACCATCGACTAGCACTGGGTCAGGGCAAGGAGAAGAACGTCCAGGAAACGTATTGGGTGTCGCAGCCTTTAGTAGGGATACATGAAAGACAGGGTGAATTCTCATAGTTCTGGGCAGTTGAAGACGACAAGCAACGGCACTTATAATTTTACTGATTTTATAGGGTCCAATGTACTTGTCAGGATCCCGTCTGGGTTGGAGCCGATGTTACTGCAAACACTAGGGGAAGCAGAGGCAGGTAGCGTAGTCAGAAGGCAGGCCGAGGTCGGTACACAGGAAAGGCAGTGTTTGTAGCAGGGAAGCAGGCAAATAACGTAGTCAGGTGGCAGCCGGAGGTCGGTACACAGGAAAGGCAGTGTTTGTAGCAGGGAAGCAGGCAAATAACGTAGTCAGGTGGCAGCCGGAGGTCGGTACACAGGAAAGGCAGTTCGGTAGCAGAGGAGCAGGCAGATAACGTAGTCAGGTGGCAGCAGGAGGTCGGTACACAGGAGAGCAGTGTTTGTAGCAGCAGGAACAGCAGGAGAAAGAGCTTGACTAAAGGCTGGAAGCACAATAATCTCGCAATGACACACCCACAGGGCCAGGTTTATATAGGGTGTGTAATTGGCAATCAGAGGCCCAATCAAGAGAGCACTAGGTGTAGCCAATCAGGAAGAACAGTCAATGGTATCTGGGTTCAGCAAGGAACTTTGCAGCCAGCAGAATAGCTCAGATGGTAGAGCTGCTGGCCAGTGGACAAGAGGTACTGAGTTCGACTCCTGACAGTACTCCCCTCCTTCCAGGATGGCCTCTGGACATCTCAGGAGCTGGCTTATCCGGGTACCTTTGATGAAAGGCTCTTGTTAGTCTAGGAGCATGGACGTTGTCCCTTGGTTCCCATGAATTTTCTTCTGGTCCGTAACCCTTCCACTGTACCAGATACTGCAGTTTACCTCTGAATTTTCGGGAGTTCAGAATCTTATCCACAATGTATTCTTCTTCACCACGGATCCTTTCTGGTGGAGGAGGTGGCTGAATTCTTCCTGGAAACGGGTTTTCACAGAAGGGTTTGAGCAAGGATATGTGAAACACTGGATGAATCTTTAGATTGTTGGGAAGTTTTAAACGAAAAGCAACCTGGTTAATTTTTGCAGAAATTTGAAAAGGTCCAATGAATTTCTGACCCAATTTGGAGGATGGCACATGTGTCTTAAGGTTTTTAGTGGACAGCCAAACTTTGTCTCCAACCTGAAGAGCAGGGGGCACTCTCCGATGTTTATCTGCTGCTTCCTTATATTCTTCCTGGGTCTTGAGCAATATCTCTGATAATTCCTTCTGGGATTCCTGTAATTTTGTAAGCCTGTCATTAACAGCAGGAATGGGAGTGTTCACTGGCAGATTAGGGATAAATACTGGATGTACTCCATAATTAGCAAAAAATGGGGTTTGAGATGTAGCGCTATGTATGGAGTTGTTGTAGGCAAACTCTGCTGTTGGTAAATAGTCCACCCAGTCATCCTGAAGATAGGAAATGAAGCAACGGAGGTATTGCTCCAAAGTCTGGTTCGTTCTCTCCGTCTGGCCATTGGACTGAGGATGGAAAGCGGTAGAAAGATTCACCGTGACTCCCAAGGCTGTACAGAAACTCTTCCAAAATTTTGACGTAAACTGAACGCCTCTGTCAGACACCACGCTGTCAGGAATTCCATGTAACCTGAATACCTCTTTGATCATCAGTTCTGCAGTTTTTTCAGCAGTAGGAATTCCTTCAGTTGGAATAAAGTGGGCCATTTTTGTGAGTCGGTCCCACTATGACAAGGATGACGGTCATCTGTTTGGAAGGGGGTAGTTCCACAATAAAATCCATGGAAATAGATCCCCAAGGCCTGGATGGAACTGGAAGTGGTTGCAAGAGTCCTAGAGGAGACGATCGTGGGGTCTTGTTTCGTGCGCATGTTAAACAGGTTGAAACATATTTCCTCACGTCCTTCCTACAATTAGGCCACCAAAAGAAACGAAGTAGTAAGTCTTGTGTTTTTGCAACTCCAGGATGTCCTGCCAGTTTAGAATCATGGACACTTTTGAGGACTTCAAGGCGAGAAGATTCAGGTACATATATTTGGTGTTTCTGCATCCAAAACCCCTCTTTGAATGAAAGATCGACGTCTTCCGAAGGATGGTTAAGGAAAGAGTCCTCTTGATATCCATCTTTAATTCTATTACCTAGTCCTCTAGAGTGCAATATTCCCAAAAAATTTTTAGGGCCTAGAATTGTATCATCATTACTAGACCTCTCCTGAGGTTCCGAACACATCCTGGACAGGGCGTCAGCCTTGCCATTTCTTGAACCAGGCCGGTAAGAGATTATAAAATTGAATCTTGAGAAAAATAAGGCCCATCGTGCTTGTCTTGCAGACAATCTTTTTGCTGTACGGAGGAATTCAAGATTCTTGTGGTCCGTGAGGACAGTCACAGGGTGATTGGCACCTTCCAGAAGATGTCTCCACTCGGAGAAGGCAACTTTAATGGCTAACAGTTCTTTATTACCAATGTCGTAGTTCTTTTCTGCAGATGACATGGTGTGGGAAAGAAACGCACATGGGTGAAGTTGCATCTTGTCCCCAACTCGCTGAGACAGAATGGCTCCCACTGCAGAGTCCGAGGCGTCCACTTCGACAGTAAATGGCAATTCAGGATTTGGGTGTACTAACAATGGAGCAGACGTAAAAAGAGTTTTCAACTTGTCAAAAGCCTCCTGTGCCTCCGGAGACCAGAAAAATGCTTTGGTCTTTTTTGTTAGTGTAGTAATTGGTAGTATGATCCGTGAAAAGTTCTTTATAAATTTTCGGTAAAAATTTGCAAATCCTATGAAACGCTGGACGTCTTTTAAATTTCTTGGAACAGGCCAGTCTACTACAGCATTGATTTTGCCGGGATCCATGCTCAAACCTTCTGGGAGATAATATATCCAGAAATTGGATACTGATTTGTTCAAACTCACATTTTTCAAGTTTAATGTAGAGATGGTTCTCCTGTAGTCGTTCCAAGACTAACTGGACGTGCCTGCGATGCTCTTCCAAGGTGTCTGAAAATATAAGAATGTCATCGAGATAAGCCACAACGAATTGGTCCAAGAAATCTCGAAATACATCATTAATAAAATGTTGAAAGGTGGCTGGGGCATTGCTAAGGCCAAAGGTCATAACAAGAGATTCAAAATGTCCATATCTTGTTCTGAAGGCGGTCTTCCACTCATCTCCTGGGCGAATCCGTATGAGGTTGTAAGCCCCTCTAAGATCCAGCTTCGTAAAGATTTTCGCAGAACGGAGTCTCTCAAATAGTTCAGGAATCAAGGGTAGCGGGTACCGATTCTTGACAGTGATATTATTCATCTCTCTGTAGTCAATACATGGCCGCAGAGTGGAGTCTTTCTTTTCAACAAAGAACAGGGGTGCCCCAGCTGGAGATGTGGAAGGTCGAATAAAGCCTTTCTCTAAATTTTCATCCAGGAACTTTCTTAATACCTTCAATTCAGGTTCGGAAAGATTGTAAATCCGTCCAAATGGAATGGTTGCTCCTGGCAGCAATTCAATGGGACAGTCGTAAGGACGGTGAGGAGGTAATTGATCTGCTTTCTTCTTACTGCAGACATCAGAGAACTGCTGATATTGAGGTGGTAGTTTCTCTTCCTTCTCATGCGAAATCTCAGAGATTTGGACTTGTTGGAGAACAGGGGGTTCCTTATGACAATTATTCTTACAGTAGTCAGATGGAAAGGTGATGGTCCTTGATGCCCAGTTGATAGAAGGGTTATGGACTGAAAACCAGGGGATCCCTAGAATAACCGGAAATTTCGGAGATGAAATAAGGTGGAAACTGACAGCTTCATGATGATCCGGGTCGATACAAATCTCCAGTTCGATCGTCTCATGCGTGACAGGTCCAGAAGACAAAGGTGATCCATCCACAGTTTCCATTTCAATTGGTGTGGATTTGGTCCTACTGGAAATATTATTATCACATGTAAATTTTAAGTCCATAAAATTTCCTCCTGCTCCCGAATCCAACAGGGCAGAGCATTGTATTTTTTGGGTGCCCATTACAACCTGAATGGGGATTACAAAATGAGATGATGTGGTATGTATTTTGTCTATTTCTGGCGTTACTGATGAGATAGTCTGCAAGATGGAATCCGACTGCTGAGAAAGGTCCGTATTGCTGGCAGACCTGTTGTTGGTAAAGGCTATAGTCCTTTTGTTAGGACAGTTGATGGCATAGTGTCCAGGGTCCCCACAATAGAGGCAGAGATGTTCTGCACGTTGCCTCTCTTCTCCTGTGCAGAGAGTGGTCTTCGGATGACGTCGATCTGCATCGGTTCAGACACAACTTGCGTCTTTTCTTGGTGGTCTGATGCTGAAAATGAGAAGCCAGGGCTATTCCCAAGTGCTCGCAGTCTCTCCTTTCTCCTTTCAGTAAGTCTCTGGTCAATCCGGATACATAGTTGAATAAAGTCCTCCAACTGGTCAGGGGTCTCAACCCTGGCAAGCTCGTCTTTCACTGGTTCTGATAACCCTCGTCGAAATTGACTTCTCTGGGCCGCTGGATTCCAGGTGGTGTCGGCCACCCAGCGACGGAACTCCGATGTATATTCCGCAACAGAGCGACGTCCTTGGCGCAAATTATGTAATTTGGTTTCTGCTGTGGCACAGCGGTTTGGGTCATCAAAAACTTGATTCATAGCTGCGATGAAAGCTTCCAGGTCATTAAGGAGGGCATAGTCTTTTTCTACATAAGGTGAAGCCCAAGCAAGAGCTTCATCCGTCAGGAGATTTATCATGAAAAAAACTTTCTTCCTCTCACTGGTAAAGGGAGCAGGTTGCATCTGGAAGTATATGCGGCATTGATTGAGGAATCCTCGGTACTGCTTGCGATCCCCACTGAACTTTGCAGGCAGCGGCAGCCGCGCGTTTGATTCGGACCCTGAATTGCGCACATCCAGTAGTTGTTTTTGTAGCTCAATTACTTCCTGTTGTATCGCCGTGAAATCAGTTTGTAACTTGGCATATTTTCCTTGAGAGTCAGTACAAAAACTTTGAAGCTCCGTAACTTGCCGCCTCAGGGTGTTCACAGCGGACTCCATTTTGGCGCGAGATTATTCTGTCAGGATCCCGTCTGGGTTGGAGCCGATGTTACTGCAAACACTAGGGGAAGCAGAGGCAGGTAGCGTAGTCAGAAGGCAGGCCGAGGTCGGTACACAGGAAAGGCAGTGTTGTAGCAGGGAAGCAGGCAAATAACGTAGTCAGGTGGCAGCCGGAGGTCGGTACACAGGAAAGGCAGTGTTTGTAGCAGGGAAGCAGGCAAATAACGTAGTCAGGTGGCAGCCGGAGGTCGGTACACAGGAAAGGCAGTTCGGTAGCAGAGGAGCAGGCAGATAACGTAGTCAGGTGGCAGCAGGAGGTCGGTACACAGGAGAGCAGTGTTTGTAGCAGCAGGAACAGCAGGAGAAAGAGCTTGACTAAAGGCTGGAAGCACAATAATCTCGCAATGACACACCCACAGGGCCAGGTTTATATAGGGTGTGTAATTGGCAATCAGAGGCCCAATCAAGAGAGCACTAGGTGTAGCCAATCAGGAAGAACAGTCAATGGTATCTGGGTTCAGCAAGGAACTTTGCAGCCAGCAGAATAGCTCAGATGGAAGAGCTGCTGGCCAGTGGACAAGAGGTACTGAGTTCGACTCCTGACAGTACTTATGTCCCAACTTAGACGATGGAATCCTTAACTTAAGATTTCTGGTTGACAGCCAGACCAAATCTCCTACCTTGAAAGCTGGTGCAGGTTTACGAAATTTATCTGCTGCTTTCTTGTACCTTTCCTGAGCCGATTCCAGATTCTCCTTTAGAAGATCCAAATTCTTCTGTAAAGACGTGATTCTTTTAGCCACTGCTGGTAAAGGCGTTTCTATGGGAAATCGTGGTAGAATGTTAGGATGATAACCTTGATTAGAGTAAAAAGGATCTGCTTAGTGGAGGCACTCTGAGAGTTGTTATACGAGAACTCAGCTAATGGAAGTAGATCCACCCAATCATCCTGTAGGTGGCAGATAAAGCAGCGGAGATACTGCTCCAGGGTTTGATTGGTTCGTTCGGTCTGTCCATTAGTCTGGGGATGAAAAGCAGAAGAAAGGTTTACTTTAATGTCCAATGCTGCACAGAAATTTTGCCAAAACCTTGAAGTGAATTGCACCCTCGATCCGAAATAACCTCATCCGGTACTCCATGTAAGCGAAACACATCTTTAATCATCAAATCTGATGTCTGTTTTGCAGTGGGTAAGCCGACACAAGGGATAAAATGAGCTGCCTTTGTTAGACGGTCAACCACCACTAGAATGGTGTTCTTCCCTTGAGAGGTTGGTAACTCCACAATGAAGTCCATAGAAATGGATCCCCACGGGCGGGACGGGGTGGGAAGAGGCTGTAACAGACCAGTTGGTGAGGAGCGAGGTGTTTTGCATCTTGCACAGACTTCACATGAAGTGACATAGTTTAAAACATCCTTCCTGCAAGTGGGCCACCAAAAGAAACGAGAGAGAAATTCCTGTGTCTTTAGAATTCCTCTATGCCCAGCTATCTTGGAATCGTGAATGAGTTGCAATACTCTCAATCTGACTGTTTCAGGAATATACAGGCGTTGTCCCTGAATCCACACACCATTCTTAAAGACAAGACTTACGTCCCTTGGGGGTTGTGCCAAAAAGGAATCCGCATGGTATGCTTCCTTGATGTCCTTAAGTAGGTCTTGATTATGAATTACTCCTAGGAATCTAGAGTCAGGAAGAATAGTCTTAGGAGGAGTAATTGGACGTGTCTCTGCTGAGTAAATCCTAGAGAGTGCATCAGCCTTTCCATTGCGCGATCCTGGTCTATAAGAAATGATAAAATTAAATTGGTTTAAGAAAAGATTCCAGCGAGCCTGGCGAGGAGTCAGGCACTTAGCCGACCTGATAAACTCAAGGTTACGATGATCTGTCAGGACGACTTTTTGCTGTGCAGCTCCCTGAAGAAGGTGTCTCCATTCTTTGAAGGCGGCAATAATGGCCAACAACTCTCTATTGCCCACATTGTAGTTCCTCTCAGCCGAAGACAACTGCTGGGAAAAGAAGGCACAGGGATGCAAGACATTCTTCTCACCTGTTCTCTGAGAGAGTATAGCTCCAACGGCACAGTCTGAAGCATCCACCTCTATTATGAAGGCAAGCTCGGGGTTGGGATGTACTAGGATAGGTGCAGTGGTAAATTTATCTTTTAGACGGGAAAATGCTTCCTGGGCTTGGGGAGTCCAGGAGAACCTAGACTCTTTCCGGGTAAGTTGGGTGATAGGTGACACTACCTCAGAGAAATTTCTAATGAAACGTCTATAGAAGTTGGCAAACCCGATGAAGCGCTGTACCTCCTTCACATTTCTAGGACTTGGCCAATCCTTGATGGCTTGGGTTTTGCTTCCATCCATACTAATTCCTTGTGTAGACAGTACATACCCCAGAAATTGAATTTCGGTCCTATGGAATTCACACTTTTCAAGTTTGATGTAAAGATGATTTTGTCTTAGACGTTCCAAGACCATTCTCACATGTCCATGATGTTCCTCTGTGGAGTTAGAAAAAATTAGAATATCATCCAAATAAATTACCACGAATGTATCTAGGAGATCCCTGAAGATGTCATTCACCAAGTGTTGGAAAGTGGCTGGGGCGGTACTCAGACCAAAAGGCATAACTAGATATTCAAAGTGTCCATAGCGTGACCTGAATGCAGTCTTCCATTCATCCCCAGGTCTAATACGGACTAAGTTATAGGCCCCACGAAGATCTAGTTTAGAGAAAATTTTGGCATGTCGCACTCTCTCCAATAACTCAGGGATTAAAGGCAATGGATAACGGTTTCTAATAGTAACCTTATTGAGTTCCCTATAGTCTACGCATGGTCTCAGAGATCCATCTTTCTTCTTTACAAAGAAGATGGGTGCACCTGCAGGAGATGAAGAGGGGCGTATGAAGCCCTTGGCTAGATTTTCGTCTATGTAATCCTTTAAAGCCTTTAGCTCGGGCCCCGCCAGGGGGTAGATCTTACCAAAAGGTATCTCTGCTCCAGGCAATAATTCAATTGGACAATCATATGGACGGTGAGGAGGAAGCTGGTCAGCGTTCTTCTTGTCACATAAATCCACATAGTCCTGGTATACAGCTGGTAGTTCAGGGACTGACATGGTTCCTTTAGGAACAGAGCAAGCTGAAACTTTTGGACTCATCTGTTTCTCTGGAAAGTGTAATTCCTTGGTCTCCCAGTTAATGGTAGGATTCTGAGCCTGCAGCCATGGTAGCCCTAGAATAATGGGAAAGTGGGGAGAAGAGATAAGCATAAAGGACAGTTTCTCTTGATGATCTTTACCCATAAGAACCCTCAAAGGCTCTGTTTCCTGATCCACTGGTCCAGAGGTCAGCAGGGAGCCATCCACAGTTTCCATCTGTACTGGAGTAGCCTTCTTCACTGAACGTATCCCTGTTTCAGAGCAAAGGAGACATCCATAAAATTTCCACTTGCCCCTGAGTCGATCATAGCAGAGCTAGACACCCAAGCTGAGTCAACCCAGAGTTTGATGGAAAGAAAGCAATGAGAATTGTTTTTCTTACAACTCAGCTGGGACACCGCTGAGGAAACTTGAAAAATGGCAGCGTTTACACAGTCAACGTCCTCAGAGGTAACGGAGTTTAAGTCCGAGAAATCAAGATCTGTTGCTGCAGATCTCTCTGGAGCCTGAGGCTCGGACCTGACAGATCCCCTCTCGCCACACTCACAATGAATGAGTGCTGCAGTAGTCTTACGAGAACGGCTGGGGCAGTTTATAATGAAGTGCCCTGACTTACCACAATAGAAACATAGATTTTCCTTAAAACGATGTTCCTTGCGTGCATCACTAACCCGTCGTTGTAAAGAGTCTACCTGCATGGGTTCAGGTTCCCGTGTAATCCTACTCAAAGGTTCCTTAGCTGGAGAGGAAGGTAGGAAAAGGTTAGTGCGATTGCTTTCGAACCATCTCTCTTGCCTGCGTTCAGTCAGACGAGTATCAATACGGATGCAGTAGTTAATAAAGTCACCTAACGCAGTGGGAGGGTCGGCACGAGCAAGTTCATCCTTAATCAGTGGAGATAACCCTTTCGAAAAATAGATTTTTTGGCGGAACTGTCCCAGGTGGTATCAAGGGCCCATCTCCTGAAATCCAAGGCATATTCAGCTACCGAGTGCTTACCTTGGCGCAAAGCTAACATGGCTGCTTCAGCTGTTGCACCTCGATTGGGGTCATCAAACACCTGCCCCATGGCTGAAATAAAAGCATCAAGGTGATTAAAACAATCATCCTCAGTCTCAATCAGAGGGTTTGCCCACATCAAAGCCTTGTTGGTAAGCAACATAATTATAGTAAGCACCTTAGATCGTTCAGTGGGAAATTGTGAAGCATGTGCAGAAAAAAAAAGATTGCATTGATTAATAAATCCCCTGAATTTCTCACGTTCACCGCCAAAACGAAAAGGGGGCAACTTGGGAATCCCAGAACGCGGGGCTACGGCAGGAGCCTGGACTCGCTCTTCTAGAACCTCAATCCTGGCTCGCAAATCCTGGGCAGTCTGTCCAAACACTTGCAAATTGTGATTAGTGAGGTCCTGTAGGCTTGAAAAACGGGTCTTTATATTCTGCAAATCTGCAAGGATATTATCAGTCACTCCGCAAAGTTCCTTTATGCGGGCCTCCATTTTCCAGATCTTTTAAGACAGGAGTACTGGAAGAAGAGGAGAGGAGAAAAAAAAAAACAATAGTGTTTACCTGTGGTAACACTGCAGAGAGAAAAAAAATTAAGGGAACTGCTCACCTGGAATGGTTGTGAGAAGTCACAACCACTATCATCACAGAAAGTTCACCCGGACATCTGATATCCACAGTTACAGCAGACAAAAAAGAGAAAGAGAAAAAAACAAAACAATAGTGTTTACCTGTGGTAACACTGCAGAAAAAAAAACACTTAAGGGAATTGCTCACCTGGAATGGTTGTGAGAAGTCACAACCACTGTCATCACAGAAAGCACAACCGGACATCCGATATCCACAGTTACAGCAGACACAGCCTTTCCAGACCCAGCAGACACTAACGTTTTGGCTTCAGAATCTTGTAATGTATGTAGTACAGTTCATATAGCGTCTTGTGCTTGGGTGCGATGAAAATACATGAGACACAGGTTTGATATAGAAAGTCTTGTATTACTTCATACAAGTTGGCAAAAATAGTCACACAGTTTGCAGACACAGAAGCAGGAGACACAGCAGGCCAGAGTAATCTAAGCTCAGCAATCACTCTCCACAACAGGTTCAGGATCTTCTTCTCTGTTACCGTAAGTCCATGCAAACGTGGGTCTTTCAAAGAGCAGGGTTCAGAGTCCACAAGTGCTTCAGAGTTCCTCAGTAGGAATAGCTGGAGTACAAGGTCCAAGGCTTTAGG
>JARQOD010000001.1:955904063-955944480 GCA_033576555.1 Oophaga sylvatica | reverse complement strand
GCAAAGGGGTTCGTGATCGGGGAAAAATTCCAAGGACATGGTGAAACGTCCTTTCAAAAAATTTTGGCATTAGTAATGCAATGGATGGCAGTAAAGGGACAACGCTTTGTATAAAGACGACCCCCAGTGACGGTGAGGGACCAACCCCGTGATGATGACAATGTCTATGCGGAGGGACCTTTTCCCCAGCTGAAGCTGAAGTTTCTGTTTCACTTTACTTTTTGATGGGGAATCCAGCTTTTTTGAAGGTTTTTAAATCTTGTTTTTTAACATTGGTTGCTGTTTAAAAGCTAAGGTTTTTGTTTTTTTAAATTTTATTGTTTTTCCCATTTTGGCTTTTGTTGCCCCTTTTTTCCCCTTACAGTGCTTGTTTGGGGGTTTTTCTTTTAAAAAAATTTCAAAAACTTTAAAACCTACTGATGTTCTAAATTAAATTTTTTCTTTTTTCGTATCTATTTTATTTTGAAATTTCCCAGTAGCTGCTGCTTTTTCCCCCCTAGGCTTAAAAGCGAGTCAATAATTTTTCCCCATTTTTTTGGAGGCAAAAGTTGGGGGGGGGGCCCTTTTTACCGGGTCGGCTTATACATGGTATATACGGAAATTTTGCTTTTTTTCAGGGTTTAAAATTCACATGATTCTATTCTGTCTTTAAAATACACTTTTTCTTCAATTCGTGGGGGGAGGAGTGGCAGTATTTAGGCATATGACAGGCATCAAAAATTGTAAGTTTTCTGCGTTTTTTTCCTTTGCCTAAATTTTCCCCAATTCATGTTTTTTTAATTTTTTTTTGTACTCGAAATCCATCAAATTTGGGCAGTGTTACTTGTGCTACCCCCACATTTTGGTTGTGCAAATACAAGAAAAAAAATTTCGGGGGCCCGATTGAATCTTTTCTTATTCTAAAATTTAACCACTCTTATCTGTTTTTCGTAAACAGTGAGGTGGGGCATTTGGAAAGGTGGGATGGGCTTTGGGTTTTGGGATTTTGGCCTTAAAAAATTGTAAGCCTTGCTTTTTTTTCCTTGAACTCATTGACGGGTTCTTGTTTTTTACGGGGTTTAAAACTCAGAAATTCTTCAAAGCAGGCAAAATTAAATGTTTTAAAATGTGTACATTCAAGTTTGTAAAAGGTAGTGGGGGAGATTTTTGGTACGGGGAGCTGGAATTACCACTTGGGAAAACTCCCCAATGTTTTGGGTTTCCAGCTATTTTGGGGGGCTCTTAAGTAGGTTTGGGGTCTTTGTCCGGCTGGACCCCAGGCACCAAAAGAACCAAAAATATCTTTGAAATCCACCTATTTGACTGTAATACTGTGTTCTTTCTTTCCCATTTACACAAAAGGGTTGAATCATGCCCACAAGGCCCCTATGGCCTTTAGGAAAAAAAAAAGGGGGTTTGCCTGTTTTTTTTTTTAAAAAAATTAGTGATGGTAGCTGAGGGCCCTGCGAAAAAAAAAATTTAATTTCAAGTGTCTGACCCATGTCTCAACCCCAACTTATCCGAAAAGGTTTTAAAAATGATAAAATTACTTTTCCTGTGTAGTGTTTTTTTCACCTTGAAACAACCCAAACATGCGAAAACACTGAGGTGAACGGCCCCAAGGGTGGAGGAGCTTTTTTTTCTTTTTTTATTTTCCCTTTTTACACAATTCATTATCCTGGAAGGAATTTTTCTTAACATTTTTTCCAGCTCGTAAAAGTGGCGTAATACTCTGACAACATTGTTCCCAGCAGCGACATGGGATTCAGAAATACTTCCAGGTGTCTTCCCCATGCTGTTCCCATGCCATTTCAGCACTTTTTACATTGTTTTCAGCAATTTTTAGATTCCCTCCAGATGCTTGAGTTTCCTATTGACTTCCATCATTCTCGTTACTCGGGTCGAGCACGCGAGCATTACGATTTGTCGAGTAACGAGTACCCGAGCATTTTAGTGCTCGCTCATCACTAACCACCACGTGAAACCATGAAGTTCCTGCCTCTGGGATTATGCATATCCTTTTGTATAAACACTGCTATCTAATGAATATTCTTATCATCAAGTAGTTCAGTAAATAAAAGTTTATTTTTGGACTCTGGTCTCCCTCATTCATCTCCATTCCTTCTGGTCCTTGGCTGACATGCCAAGCAGCAGGATGCACCTCGGTCACGGCTGATGTCTCGCACAATACATCACAATGGAGCACAGTTTGGATCGCAAAGTTTTTACATCTTCCGAGTCACTGGGTAAGTCTCTCTCTTCTGATGATTATAAGCTCTTAAGGTCAGCAGTTCCTCCCTCTCTCCTGTAGTCTATAAGTTCTTATGGTCAGCATGTTCTCTTTCTCTCTTTCTCTATCCCCCTCATGTATTTTTGGGGCAATTTATTCACTGTTAATCAAAATCAAATATTAGGGGAAAATTCTGCCAAGTTGGCAAATTCGAATTTCCAAAGATCCGCTCTTCTCCACTCATGTCTAATTGCGAAGACATGTGACCTGCTTATCTACATTTTCCTGTAGGATTTCAGGGAGATGCTTTGGATGTACTTTATGGCAAAGTGAAGTTGACCTTGACGTTGTCCTAATTAATACCCAGGGAAAACAAACAACTAGAAAACATGCTTGTTATGGATCAGACTTGTAACAAAACGTCTGGCTGCGCTTGGCAGCATCTCATCATATCCGCTCAGTAAATATCTAATTTAATCATAAATGGGAAAATCTGATTCAGTCTTTATTCTGTTTTAGTATGAATGACACGACAAAGCTTGTCCTCACCAACTAAGTTCATGTAAACTCCTAACACAGCAATATCAAATGGACCAAGCATACCGAGAAATCCCAACAGACAGTCCAAGACTATAATTATTCTGCTGATTGCAGGAGACCACAGACATGTTTGCTGGATTTAGTACATCTACAGTAAGGACAGGATCTAATAATAATAATTTTTATATAGCACTAACATATTCTGCAGCGCTTTACAGTTTTGCACACATAATCACCACTGTACCCAATGGGGCTCACAATCTAAATTCGCTATGAGTATGTCTTTGGAATGTGGGAGTAAACTGGAGAACCCAGAGGAAACCCACACAAACACAGGGAGAACATACAAACTCCTTGCAGATGTTGTCCTTGGTGGGATTTGAACCCAGGACTCCAGCGCTGCATAGCAACAGTGCTAACCACTGAGCCACCTTGCTGACCTAGATTGATTAGATACTTATGCTACTAAGTTTTTTTAGTGTTTTAAAATATCGATCAAGGATTAGATGGGTTGAATAGTTTGGACAGCCTCTTTCCATATGTCCACAGATATGTGGACATAATACATTGTGTTTAGTTATGATGAATCCCATCGATTAGCTTGAACAGAGAATATCTCCAAGAGATGGGGTAGGTTTGTAGTTATTTAACTGATTCTTGGAGCTGTAGGTGGCCTGAAGAAGTTCTAACGAAACGTGCGTTGGGCGGCGTGGACATCGTGGTTACCACATGCAATCCAGTAAGTTCATTCACCCTACTCTGTGCTTGCCTTATGGATAGGCTTGCTTATAGCCATCTCTCATCTATAGGATTATACCCTTATTCAGTCATGTATGGCTAGCACTGTGCACTTTCCTCGTTTGCTGCTAGTAATATGCGATTTTTGCACTATCACTGACACATGTACTTACTTATTTATTACATCTAGTGGTCTTTTGTGCATTCTGGCATTTTGGTTTTACTCCATTAGCATTATGTGGTTAGACACTTGCTCTATGTCACTATGCCTATTTTCTATTTTTTTGCATTTGCACATTGCACTTTTTGGCATCTGCCTTTGGCTGCACTCCAATGCATTAACTTATTTGACTATTTATATGAACTTTACATTTTCTTGGTAACCTCTTTTGCTGTGAATACCTTGGAGGCGACGTCTGAGCTGGGGCTCCCTCCGGTGGTTGCTGAGGGTAATGAACTAATTACTGAATGGCCTTCAGCTGGCTCTGAATGGTATGATATAAGTGACCTGAGTTCCCAGCAGCCTTGCCGGTAATCAATTGTTCCTCCTGCTCTTGCTTCGAGCACATCATGCTTTCCTGCTCTCATTCAGATAAGTGTTTTGCTTTTTTTTCCTCTGTTGGATTTTCACTGCTGGTTTGCTGCTTGCAGTGGACTGCAGCCTGGTCCCCTTTTGGGGTCTTGCGCTGCAATTGTGCTCATTGTGTGTTTGCATTTTTGCTTTGTTCCTTTATCACTTTTTGCTTGCTGTATTGCTGTGTGTTACACCAGAGACTACTTCGAGCGTGGCGGTTAGTTTAGGTCACTGCAATCCAATAGTTTCCAGCCTCTCTGGTGTATTGCTACTTTGGCTATTTTTTGCAGTTTCTCCTCAGCTACCGAAACATAACACTCTTTGCTCCTGCTTGTTGGTGTCCAGCAGTTTTTCATTCTCCACTGTATATTTTAAGTGATATATCTAATAAAATTTGAATTTTTAAAAGGATTATACTCTATGGTGGTGGTCCATTCACTTCATCCTTCTAGTGGTTCAATGTATCTATGAGTTTTTTGTCCTTATCATAATTTGGGACTTATGTGCTTAAAGGGAACCTGTCACCAGAAACGGTAACCACCTTTCAGAGCTCGTACACAGCATACTAATATGCTGTGTATATGCCCCCAAATCGGCCTGCAACAAAAGAAAAACACCTTTTATTATACACACATGGGGTAAGGTTGGGTCTGAGAAGAATTGCTGGTCCTGGTCCGATGCTTCCCTTCTTCTAACGATGCTGTCCTCCTTCTGTACTTCATGTAGATGATGAGTGCTATGTCATTCACACAGTGTTTCCTGACTTCGTGCTCCTGAGCATGGATACTCCCTTGCCCTGACTAGGTAAAGTATTGAAGTGCGCATGCGCCTAGTCATGGCAGAGTAGTACGCCTGAGCAGTAGCACGATGCTGGGAACACTGTGTGGATGACATAGCACTCAAGAAAAGGTGTTTTTCTTTTGTTGCAGGCCGGATTGGGGGCATATACACAGCATTTTAGTAAGCTGTATATGAACACTGAAAAGTGTTCCCTCTAAAGACCTTAAATAGCCTGTTAGGGTTATGACTTGTTCACTATCATTGTTAGGAAAGGCCAGGTTGCACAAATTTCCCAGCTTTTTAACCCCTTACTGCCATCAGACGTACTATCCCGTCCATGGTACCTGGGCCCGTATGACCATGGACGGGATAGTACGTCCCAGCAATCGGACACGCTCCCGGGGGGAGCGCAGCCGATCGCGGCCGGGTGTCAGCTGATTATCACAGCTGACACCCGGCACTATGTGTCAGGAGCGGTCATGGACCGCTCCCGGCACATTAACCCATGGCACACCGCGATCAAACATGATTGCGGTGTACTGGGGGCACAGGGGAGGATCGCGCAGGGTGGGGGCTCCCTGCGCGCTCCCCTGAGACCCTCAGAGCAGCGCGATGTGTCGCGCTGTTCCGAGGGTCCGTCCTCCCTCCAGGTCCCCGGACCCAAGATGGCGCCGGGGTCCTGCAGGGGGCGGCTTCCTCAGTGCCTGCTGAGAGCAGGCACTGAGAAGCCTGCAGCGATGCCAGAGCGATCGCTGGTGTGACAGTGTGCTGTGCACACTGTCACACCAGCGATCTGCTAAAATACAGTGATGTCCCACCCTGGGAAAAAGTAAAAAAGTTAAAAAAAATAAAAATAAAAATTGTTTAAAAAAATCATAAAAAAAAAAAATATTTCCCCAATAAATTCATTTTTTCCTGTAAATAAAAAAACAAAAACAATAAAAGTACACATATTTGGTATTGCCGAAACCGTAACGACCCCCCCTATAAAACTGTCCCACTAGTTAACCCCTTTAGTGAACCTCTTAAAAAAAATAAAAAAAAACAAAGCAAAAAATCAATGCTTTATCATCATACCGCCGAACAAAAAGTGGAATAACACGCGATCAAAAAGACGGATATAAATAAACATGGTACCGCTGAAAACGTCATCTTGTCCCACAAAAAACGAGCTGCCATACAGCATCCTCAACGAAAAAATAAAAAAATTATAGCTCGCAGAATAAAGCGATGCAAAAATAATAATTTTTTATATAAAATTGGTTTTATTCTATAAAAGCGCCAAAACATAAAAAAATGATATAAATGAGGTATCGCCATAATCGTACTGACCCGAAGAATAAAACTGCTTTATCAATTTTACCACACGCGGAACGGTATAAACGCCTCCCCCAAAAGAAATTCATGAATTGCTGATTTTTGTTCATTCTAACCTCCCAAAAATCGAAATAAAAAGCGATCAAAAAACGTCACATGCTCAAAAATGGTACCAATAAAAACGTCACCTCGTCCCGCAAAAAATAAGACCTCACATGACTCTGTGGGCCAAAATATGCAAAAATTATAGCTCTCAAAATGTGATGATGCAAAAACTATTTTTTGCAATAAAAAGCGTCTTTTAGCATGACAGCTGCCAATCATAAAAACCCGCTATAAATAGTAAATCAAACCCCCCTTTATCACCCCCTTAGTAAGGGAAAAATAATAAAATTAAAAAAAAGTATTTACTTCCATTTTCCCATTAGGGTTAGGGTTGCAGCTACAGTTAGGGTTAGGGTTGGTGCTAAAGTTAGGATTAGGGTTAGGGTTGGGATTAGGGTTATGGGTGTGTTAGGGTTAGGTTTGTGGTTAGGGTTGGAGTTAGAATTGGGGGGTTTCCGCTGTTTAGGCACATCAGGGGCTCTCCAAATGTGACATGGCGTCTGATCTCAATTCCAGCCAATTCTGCATTGAAAAAGTCAAACGGTGCTCCTTCACTTCTGAGCTCTGCCATGCGCCCAAACAGTAGTTTACCCCCACATATGGGGTATCAGTGTACTCTGGACCCCAAGAGTTATTGTGTTTTTTGTCCTATTTCTTCTGTTACCCTTGGGAAAATAAAAAACTGGGGGTAAAAATATCTTTTTTTTTTTAAAAAAAAAATGATTTTTTGTTTTTACGACTGTACGTTATAAACTTCTGTGAAGCACTTGGGGCTTCATAGCGCTCACCACACATCTAGATAAGTTCCTTGTGGGGTCTATTTTCCAAAATGGGGTCACTTATGGGGGGTTTCCACTGTTTAGGCGCATCAGGGGCTCTCCAAATGCGACATGACGCCCCCAGACCATTCCATCAAAGTCTGCAATCCAAAACGTCACTACTTCCCTTCCGAGCCCCAACGTGTACCCATGCAGTAGTTTTCTCCCACATATTGGGTATCAGCGTACTCAGGACAAATTGGACAACAACTTTTGGGGTTCAATTTCTCCTGTTACCCTTGTGAAAATAAAATATTGGGGGCGAAAAAATCATTTTTGTAAAAAAAAAAAGATTTTTTATTTTTACGGCTGTATGTTATAAACTTCTGTGAAGCACTTCGGGGTTCAAAGTGCTCACCACACATCTAGATAAGTTCCTTGTGGGGTCTATTTTCCAAAATGGGGTCACTTGTGGGGGTTTCCACTGTTTAGGTGCACCAGGGGCTCTCCAAATGCGACATAACACCCCCAGACCATTCCATCAAAGTCTGCAATCCAAAACGTCACTACTTCCCTTCCGATCCCCGACGTGCACCCATACAGTAGTTTACTCCCACATATTGGGTATCAGCGTACTCAGGACAAATTGGACAACAACTTTTGCGGTCCAATTTCTCCTGTTACCCTTGTGAAAATAAAATATTGGGGACGAAAAAATCATTTTTGTAAAAAAAAAAAAAAGAGATTTTTATTTTACAGCTGTACGTTATAAACTTCTGTGAAGCACTTCGGGGTTCAAAGTGCTCACCACACATCTAGATAAGTTCCTTGAGGGGTCTAGTTTCCAAAATGGTATCATTTGTTGGGGTATCCACTGTTTAGGCAGATCAGGAGCTCTCCAAACACGACATGGCATCCAGCCAATTCTGTGTTGAAAAAGTCGAATGGCGCTCCTTGCCTTCCAAACTCTGCCATGCACCTAAACAGTGGTTTACCCCCACATATGGGGTATCAGCGTACTCAGGACAAATTGCACAATAACTTTTGGAGTCTTGTTACCCTTGGGAAAATAAAAATTGGGGTGAAAAGATCAATTTTGTGGAAAAAATATGATTTTTTAATTTTACGGCTCTACGTTATAATAAACTTGTGTGAAGCACTTTGGGGTTCAAATTGCTCACCAAAGATCTAGATAAGTTCCTTAGGGGGTCTAGTTTCCCAAATGGGGTCAATTGTGGGGGTTTCCACTGTTTAGGCACATCAGGGGCTCTCCAAATGCAACATGGCGTCCAATCTCAATTCCAGCCAATTTTGTTTGGAAAAAGTCAAATGGTGCTCCTTCCATTCCGAGCTCTGCTGTGCGCCCAAACAGTGGTTACCCCCCACATATGGGGTATCAGCGTACTCAGGACAAATTGGACATCAACTTTTGTGGTCCAATTTCTCCTGTTACTCTTGGGAAAATAAAAAATTAGTGACTAAAAGATAATTTTTGTGGGAAAAAATTAGGATTTTTTATTTTCATGCTCGGGCATTATAAACTTGTGTGAAGCACTTGGGGGTTCAAAGTGCTCACCAAAGATCTAGATAAGCTCCTTAGGGGGTCTAGTTTCCAAAATGGGGTCACTTGTGGGGGTTTTCCACTGTTTAGGCACATCTGGGGCACTGCAAACGGAACATGACCCCCATCAACGTCTGCATTCCAAAATGTTACTACTTCCTTTCCAAGCCCTGTCGTGCGCCCAAACAGTTTCCCCCCCCCACATATGGGGTATCAGCGTACTCAGGACAAATTGGACAACAACTTTTGGGGTCCAATTTCCTTGGGAAAAATCAAAAATTTGGGACTAAAAAATCATTTTTGTGGAAAATTGTTTTTTTTATTTTTCAGACCCAGGCATTATAAACTTTTGTGAAACACTTGGGGGTTCAATGTGCTCACAACAGATCTAGATAACTTCCTTAGGGGGTCTAGTTTCCAAAATGGTGTCACTTGTGGGGGTTTCCACTGTTTAAGCACATCAGGGGCTCTCCAAACACGACATGGCGTCCAATCTCAATTCCAGCCAATTTTAGTTTGAAAAAGTCAAACGGCGCTCCTTCCCTTACGAGCTCTGCCGTGTGCCCAAACAGTGGTTTTCCTCCACATATTGGCTATTGGCGTACTCAGGAGAAATTGCACAACAACTTTATCTGTCCATTTGCTTCTTTTACCCTTGTGAAAATAAAAAAAAGTTTGT
Organism: Oophaga sylvatica; assembly: GCA_033576555.1. NCBI lineage: Eukaryota > Metazoa > Chordata > Amphibia > Anura > Dendrobatidae > Oophaga > Oophaga sylvatica. The sequence goes on along the minus strand of JARQOD010000001.1, from coordinate 955,935,219 downwards.
AATAGATCATTTTTGTGGCTAAAAAGTTAAATATTCATTTTTTCCTTCCACGTTGCTTCAGCTCCTGTGAAGCACTTGAAGGGTTAATAAACTTCTTGAATGTGGTTTTGAGTACCTTGAGGGGTGCAGTTTTTAGAATGTTGTCACTTTTGGGCATTTTCTGCTATATAGACCCCTCAAATTGACTTCAAATATGAGGTTGTCCCTAAAAAAAATGGCTTTGTAAATTTTGTTGTAAAAATGAGAAATCGCTGGTCAACTTTTAACCCTTATAATTTCCTAAGAAAAAAAAATTTGGTTCCAAAATTGTGTGATGTAAAGTAGACATGTGGGAAATGTTATTTCTTAACTATTTTGTGTGACATATTTCTCTGTTTTAAGGGAATAAAAATTCAAAGTTTGAAAATTGCTAAATTTTCAAAATTTTCGCCATATTTGCGCTTTTTTCAAAATAAACGCAAGTTATATGGAAGAAATTTTACCACTAACGTGAAGTACAATATGTCACGAGAAAACAATCTCAGAATCGCGAAGATCCGTTGAAGCGTTCCAGAGTTAACCTCATAAAGAGACAGTGGTCAGAATTGTAAAAATTGGCCCGGTCATTAACGTGCAAACCACTCTTGGGGTTAAGGGGTTAAATACCCAGCCTACTTTAACCATGTGCTAAAAAATAGCTGCCATGGGTTCTTCTAAGCAGCTGCCTAGCACTCTGAAAATGAAATGGTGGAGGCCCACAGGAGAAGGATATAACAAGATAGCAAAGCGTTTTCAAGAGTCTCTTTCCTAAGTTTGAAATGTAACTTAGAAATGGCAATTAACAGGAACAGTGGAGGTTAAGATAAGGTCTGGAAGAGGGATCAAATACTTATTTCTCACTGCAAAATGCAAATAAATTTATAGAATTTATACAATGCGATTTTCTGAATTATTTTTTTGATATTCTATCTCTCAATGTTAAAATTAACCTACCCTTAAAATTATACACTGTTCATGTCTTTGTTAGTGGGCAAACTTACAAAATTACCAAGGAATCAAATAATTATTTCCTTCACTGTAGCTACAATAATACTGTCCCCTGTACAAAAATAAAACTACTATACCTAGTAAAATACATTCATAATCTATAATTTTTAAGCAAGGAATAATCGGCATTTTGAGTGTCAGGCTTATTATATGGAAACCCCCTATAGTCCCAATAGAATGTCGGCTGAGTGATGGGTGGCCCTGGTACAATGGATTTTTTCTTTCCTTTAGATACTTTACAATCTAGTTTTCGCTAATCTTTATCGTCTGGGTCTCTCAGCACACCATCTGTCCTGGCAGTTGTGCAGAACAGTTAAACTATCCAATATGTTTGGCTTTTACTTAGCAATCATTGTAAATATAGACCTTGTGTACCTTTGCTATCAAACTGTAATATTCCTGGTTATCTTACAAGCCATGGAAAGTACCTGACAAAGGGACTGAGAAAATTTATCTCACAGGAACCAGTAGCTACTTGTGTGGGACCTCCTGAAGACTTGATACGTGTTCACACTGTAGTCACCTGTCAGACATATGCTGGTAATTGCATAGTATGAACTTAACCTTAGGCTCTGTTAAATGCAGTATATGCCAAGATAAAGAAAAATCTTAACATTATGCAAACATTCAAAATCCAAAACCTCAATTATGGCATATTGACAAGATATTCCTTAAATTCAGTCCTACATATTGAGTAACTCTATCTATTGCTTTAGAGCTCCAAACATTGCTGTGTGCAAGCAAGCTTGTTCGCCGAACAATTCGACGAATGTACCCAAACCCCATTAAATTCAAAAGGAGGCAAAATCAAACATATACACAATACCTTAAGGGTATGTGCACACGTTGCGGATTTGCCTGTGGAATTTTCTGCGCAGATTCTACCTCTCTTGGCAGAAAACGCAGGTAAAAATCCATGCCTTTTTGATGCGTTTTTATGCGGATTTTAATGCAGATTTGTATGCATTTTTGTAAGCTAAATAAAGATATGTTATTTAACAAAAAAAAGAATTGTGATGTCATTTCTTTGTCCAACCTCTTCTTTTACCTACTCCATTGAACATCATAATATCATCACATACCATATTCTAAAGTAATGTTTACACGCACAAAACAATTATAAGTGAATATCTATTGATAGATAGATATTTCTATAGATAGAAAAAATCTGCGTTAGGCCGGGGTCACGCTTGCTAGAAAATTCGCACCTCAATACCAGGCACTGCCGCAGGCACTCGGACCGGAGCATTCAGCTGTATAGAAATACATGCAGCCGCACACTCCGGTCCCGAGTGCCGGCGGCAGTGCCGGTATTGAGGTGCGAGACTCGTGTGAGTTTCTCGCAAGTGTGACCCCGGCCTTAAACGCAATATCAGTTTAATTTAAAAAAAAATGGAAGAAAAAATGGCGTGGGCTCCCGCTCAATTTTATTCACCAGAGAGGGAAAGCCAGCAACTGGGGCCGATGTTTATAGCCTGGGAAGCGGGTAATACCCATGGATCTTCCCAAGCTATTAATATCACCCCTCAGCTGTCTGCATAGGCTTTACTGGCTATTAAAATAGGGGGCCCGCCAAAAAAAATGAGATGGGGTCCCCCTATAATTAATAGCCAGAAAAGGCTATGCAGACAGCTGCTGGCTTATATTAACCCCTTAGTGACAGCCATTTTGCAGCTTAATGACCGGGCCAATTTTTACAATTCTGACCACTGTCACTTTATCAGGTTATAACTCTGGAACGCTTTAATGAATCCAGCTCATTCTGAGATTACTTTTTCGTGACATATTGTACTTCACGTTAGTGGCAAAAAAAATTTATATGACTTGCTTTTATTTATGAGAAAAATGGAAATATGGCGAAAAGTTAGAAAATTTCGCAATTTTCAAACTTTCAATTTTTATGCCCTTAAATCAGAGAGATATGTCACACAAATTTCTTAATAAATAACATTTCCCACATGTCTACTTTACATCAGCACAATTTTGGGAACAAAATTTTCTTTTGTTACGACGTTATAAGGGTTAAAAGTTGACCAGCGATTTCTCATTTTTACAACACCATTTTTTTTTAGGGACCACATCACACTTGAAGTCACTTTGAGGGGTCTATATGATAGAAAATACCCAAAAGTGACACCATTCAAAAAACTGCACCCCTCAAAGTGCTCAAAACCACATTCAAGAAGTTTATTAACCCTTCAGGTGCTTCACAGGAGCTGAAGCAATGTGGAAGGAAAAAATTGACATTTAACTTTTTTTTCAAAAGCTTTACTTCGGAACCAATTTTTTTAATTTTTTTTTTATTAAATAAGTGTTAAAAGAAAAAATGAATCACAAAATTTGTTGTGCAATTTCCCCTGAATACACCGATACCCCATATGTGGGGTAAACCACATTTTGGGCGCACGGCAGAGGTCGCAAGGGAAGGAGCGCCGTTTGACTTTTTCATCGCAGAATTGGCTGGATGCCATGTCGCGTTTAGAGAGCCCCTGATGTGCCTAAACAGTGGAAATCCCCAAGTGACCCCATTTTGGAAACTAGACCCCTTAAGGAACTTATCAGATGTGTGGTGAGCACTTTGAACCTCCAAGTGCTTCACACAAGTTTATAGAGCCGTGAAAATAAAAAATCATATTTTTTCCACAAAAATGATCTTTTCACCCCAATTTTTATTTTCCCAAGGGTAACAAGACTCCAAACGTTTTTGTGCAATTTGTCCTGAGCATGCCGATACCCATATGTGGGGGTAAACCACTTTTTGGGTGCACGACAGAGGTCGCAAGGGAAGGAGCGCCGTTTGACTTTTCAACGCAGAATTGGCTGGATGCCATGTCGTATTTAGAGAGCCCCTGATGTGCCTAAACAGTGGAAACCCCCAACAAGTGACCCCATTTTGGAAACTAGACCCTTAAGGAACTTATCTAGATGTGTGGTGAGCACTTTGAACCCCCAAGTGCTTCACAGAAGTTTATAACGCCCGGGCATGAAAAAAAAAATCATATTTTTTCCACAAACCTGATCGTTTAGTCCCCAATTTTTTATTTCCCAAGGGTAACAGGAGAAATTAGACCACAAAAGTTGTTGTCCAATTTGTCCTGAGTACGCTGATACCCCATATGTGGGGGGCGACCATTGTTTGGGCGCACGGCAGGGCTTGGAAGGGAAGCAGCGCCGTTTGAATTTTTCAAACCAAAATTGGCTGGAATTGAAATTGGACACCATGTCGCGTTTGGAGAGCCCCTGATGCACCTAAACAGTGGAAACCCCCCACAAGTAACACCATTTTGGAAACTAGACCTCCTATGGAACTTATCTAGATCTGTTGTGAGCACTTTGAACCCCCAATGTTTCACAAAAGTTTATAATGCCTGGGTGTGAAAAAAAAAAATCATTTTCCACAAAAATTATTTTTTATTCCCAAATTTTTGATTTTTCACAAGGAAATTGGACCCCAAAAGTTGTTGTCCAATTTGTCCTGAGTACGCTGATACCAAATATGTGGGCGGGGGAACTGTTTGGGCACACGGCAGGGCTTGGAAAGGAAGTAATAACGTTTTGGAATGCAGACGTTGATGGGGGTCATGTTCCGTTTGCAGTGCCCCAGATGTGCCTAAACAGTGGAAAACCCCCACAAGTGACCCCATTTTGGAAACTAGACCCCCTAATTAACTTATCTAGATCTGTGTTGAGCACTTTTAACCCCCAAGTGTTTCACAAAAGTTTATAATGCCTAGGTGTGAAAAAAAAAACAATTTTCCACAAAAATGATTTTTTTAGTCCCAAATTTTTGATTTTTCACAAGGAAATTGGACTCCAAAAGTTGTTGTCCAATTTGTCCTGAGTACGCTGATACCAAATATGTGGGGGGAAACTGTTTGGGCGCACAGCAGGGCTTGGAAAGGAAGTAATAACGTTTTGGAATGCAGACGTTGATGGGGGTCATGTTCCGTTTGCAGCACCCCAGATATAACGGTATAACGGCGATCGCGACACCGGGGTCGGTAAATACCGACCCGGATCATGTTCTCTGGGGTCTCGGCTGCCCTCGGCAGCCGAGAACCCAGGGAAAACTGCCCAAGCCCCCCAGCACATCTTGGCGGGTGCACTGAGCATGCGCCCGCCATTTTCTAGGCCCCAAAGATGGCGGCGCCCACCGGGGGATACCAGAGGGCCCGAGGGCCACATGCAGGGGATTGGGGGCCACAAGGTTGGGATCGGGGGCCCTTTTTCTCTCTCCTCTGATGTCCGATCATATCAGAGGAGAGAGAAATTATATGGCACACCATTTTTTTTTGTTGCGATCGCTGTTATAGGGTTAATAACGGCGATCGCAACATCGGGGTCGGTAAAAACCGACCCGATTCATGTTCTATAGGGTCTCGGCGGTCGTTAAGGGGTTAATAGCCTAGAAAGGGACCATGGTTAATGGCCCCCCCTGGCTACAAACCACAACCCACAGCCACCCCAGAAATGCGCATCTCTAAGATGTGCCAATTCCGGCACTTAGCCTCTCTCTTCGAACTGCCCTGTAGCGTGGCATATGGGTAATAAGGGGTTGATGTTATTGTTATAGTAAGGCGACATCAAGCCCAGTTAGTAATGTAGAGGCATCAATAAGACACCGATCCATTACTAATCCTATATGTTATGTTTCGGTAGCTGAGGAGAGATTGCAAAAATAGCCAAAAAAGCAATACACCAGAGAGGCTGGAAACTATTGGATTGCAGGACCCTAAACTAACCGCCACGCTAGAAGTAGCCGTAAAGTGTACCAACGGTGATCCTAGACGCCTCGTCACAGCCGGAGAGATAGCTACACCTAAAGGCAGAACGATGAATGCTATCTGCCCCGTAGTAGAATCCCCAAAGAATAGGAAGCCCCCAAACATTTAATGGTGGTTAGATCAGAAGAAAATACGAACACAGACAGAAAATAGAATGAGCAAACGCTGGGGCCCAATCTGTCTAGATAGAAAAGTATAGGAAAGAATTTTGACTGCAACCCAAAAAAACCCTGACAAAAATATCAACACTTCTGATTAACAAAAAACCTGAGATCACACGATCTCTACCACCTAAATCAGATTTCTGGTGTAACACACAGCAATTCAGCAAATAAAAAGTGACATAGGAACAGAGCAAAAGTGCAAACATAAACTGAGCTTAATTGCAGAGCCAGGCCCCAAAAGGGGACCAGGCTGAAGTCTACTGCTAAGCAGCAAACCAGCAAGAAAATCCAACCAGAGGGAAAAAAAACAGCAAATCACTTATCTGAATGAGAGCAGGAATGCAAGCTGAGCTCCAAGCAAGACGTGGAAGAACAATTGATTACCGGCAAGGCTGAAGGTATTTCAGGTCACTTATATCAGACCATTCAGAGCCGGCTGAAGGCCATTCAGCAATTGTTTCATTACCCTCAGCAACCACCGGAGGGAGCCCCAGCTCAGAAGTCGCCTCCAGAGTATTCACAACACCTATAGTTGTTAAGGGTTAAAAAGAGACACAGCCATAAAAAAGTCTTTTAATGAAGTAAAACACTACACAGTTTTGCCATATTTATTAGACATTTAATCCATGTGATGCCCTCGATCTCCTGCAAAAAAAATAATAATAAACAAATACTTCCTGTCTGATGTAGTCCATTTAATAACGAGTGTTCCACGACGATCCCCCCTGTAGAACAGTGACATCGGGTGATGTTACTGCTCTCCAGGGCCTCCCACGATGCACTGACAATGACTCCTGCAGTGCATCACTGAAGAGGTTACCTGAGGTCAGGTACTCACTTTACGGCAATGCTGTGTGAGAATTTTCTCACACAGCGTTGCAGGTGAGAGAATGAACTTAGTTTTAGGGTTTGGGTTAGGGGACCTCTCTCCAGGCGGCGGAGGGATACATTGCAGAGGTATCCTCCACCTGTCAGTGCATAGCGGAGGCCCTGTAGAACACTGACATCGCCCGATGACAGTGTTCTACACAGGAGATCTTCGTGGGACACTCGTAAGTATAGGTTGGTTTATTTTTTTATTTTTGGTTACAGGAGATCTAGGGCTTTGGGGACTAGGTGATTGGTGAGTATGTACTCTGTTATATGTTGTATGTACTGTGTGTGTCTGTACTGTCTGTACTGTGTTTTTTTTTTTACACTTGACATGCATCAAGCGATGTGACTACTGTCCCACCATCGGCAAATGCTGTCACTGTCATATGTGACAGCATTCATAGCTGGATGGGAGTAGTAGTCCCATCACACGATGCCTGGCCACACAGACCCACACACACCAGCACACACACAGGGACACATGCACATACACAGAAACACACAGACCCACACACACATATACGCAGAGCCCCGCACACAGACATGCACACAGTCTCCACCCACAATCCGCCCACACACTCTTCCTCCTCCCGAACTGCAGCGTTTCTCGCACCCTTATCCGCAGCAAATCCACAGATCTTTTTACATCTGCGGTTTTGCTGCTGATGTACTTGACTCAATGGAAGTCAATGGTACAAAACACTGGAGATCTGCAAAAAGAATTGACATAGTGCGGAAAATAAAACGCTGCAAATCTGCACGTATTTTTCCACAGCATGTGTACAACAAACCCGAATCTCCCATTCACTAACATTGGCTGTGCACTACACTGCGGATTTGATGCGAATCCGTGCGGCCAAAAACGCTGTGGATCCGCATCTAAATCCACAACGTGTGCACATAGCCTAAGGGACGAGAAAAAGATTACCAAGTAGTTAAAATTACAAGTAGTTAAAATTGGGGGCAGACACCATGAAAAGTGTCATAAATTAACCCACAGTAGAAATTTGCTAATGGCACAGTAGCAGTCAGCCATGGTCTATGAATGAGGTATCAGGGTCGGGGCCAGCATTTACAGCTTTAAATTGAAGTTTCAATTAAGCAGTGGTTAGTATGGGAGTGGTGTAATCCTTCTTTGCTGGGAGCCCTGATACCTCATGCAACAGCTCATTTTTTTTTTCCTAGTCACAATCAGGTGGCACAAACATCAGTTTCATAAAGTATTATTGGTAGAAAAATGTAAGGATAGTAACAAAGGTAGCTGAGTGAAAGCAAGTGCAGGCCTGCCAGTCCGGGAACCGTACTGATACAGTTAACACAGGTGAAAGCGACCCAACATGGATTTTTGACATTTAAAAAAATTATTGTCATGCACCATTAAAGTGGTATCAATTTCCACAGAGTATAAACAGTATAATAGGCCTCTGACACATGTTCCATTACAGGCAACCCATATGGAGACCAACTTGAGGTCTCCACATTTCAAAAAAATTGTTTGTAATATCAGTTGCAGTAGCAACAGCACAGAAACCATAAGAATTATGTCAGAGACTGCAAAAACGCGTGATCAATGCATGACACTAAAAACGACACCATCGCCTAGTCCACCCAGTCTGCGACTGGGGTGCAAAAGTCATTGGAGATCCATGACTTGATCATTTTGATGAAAGTTAGGGGACAGCTGGTTTTGCTTATTGTTCAGGACTCCACCAGCAGCGCTGAACACGCATTCTGAGAAAACGCTGGCTGCCGTGCATGACAAAACCACCAAGGCGTGACAGGTGAGCTCAGGCCACTCCTTCACTTTTGAACACCAAAATGCAAAAGGGTCCAAATTCCCCATGATGGCATTAATATTGAGCTACAGATACTCCTGCATCATCCTCACCAGTCGTTCACCAGTCATTCACAACTTATACTCTGTTCTGCTGGTGCACGGGCTCTTCTAAAAAATGTGTCAAATGACTCACAGAAATTGCTTATGTCACTTACACTGCTATTGCTGCTAATGTTTTTGCGGTGATGTCTTGACATTTCCTGGGACTGGAAGTCTAGAATTACGATACACGCTGTGTGCCTCACTGCACTCTTAAGATTGTTTACAAATATGTTTCGAAACTCCAGCATGGATGCGTTCCTTTCCAGGGAAGGAAGCATCAGGTAAAAATTACTCTTGTACCTTGGATCTAACAGTGGCAACCCAGTAGTCAGCACTATTTCTAACCCTAAGCATACTGGCATCATGTTGAAGATGCAGCAAGAAGGTGCTCATGTGTTGGGCATTTCCATGAGTTCCAAGTCCATGGTGTGTTGGTGATGGGGTAACACTCAAGGTTGCTTCCTCCATCCCCTCCCGCCAACCATGGACAACAGAGAGGGGATCATCATCCTCTTCATCTCCTGACTCTTGAGTCCTTCACCTCTTCCTCTTCATAATCCTCAATTTGATCTTCAGCTCCTGCACCTTCACTAACAGTTTGTCTGGTACCATGAGCCCCCCTCGATTGCTGTAATCTACCTTCCCATGGCACCTGCCTGTGCGACGACAGTCTGGAACTGAGAGATATTGTTATCCCTTCCGCATTCCACCTCTTTCTCTGGGACCATCACCTCCTCACGCAGACTATTCAAAGTGTGCTCCAACATGTGGAGCTGCTGTAACAGCTCAGATCATAGGCTGGAGCCTAGCAACGTTGCTGTCACCAAAGCCAGCTCTAATTGGTGTGATCAGACAATGGTGCCGTTCGCACCAATAAGAGTCCGCAGAGGCGATCTGACCTCAATATGACCAACCTGCACTTCCTCATTTTAGCTTCGAACATGTACAGGGTAGTCATACTGATGTTCTGTGCTGGGCCTTGTGTTGCCACAGACTTTTTCAAGCTTTTATCATCATTGCTGGTGTATCTGCTACTGCTGTTAAAGAAAGAAGTTCCTGAACCTTCCCTGATTTGTTCCTGATCCCTGATATTTCCTAAGCCACCCCCAATCCCCCTCTCCACCTCCCCCTTTTACTCCTTCTTCCGCTCTATCTAACCCCCTTTGCACCAACCTTCTGCTGCTAGGTGCTGTACTTAATCACTGATCAGTAGTTGATCGCTTATTTTTGGCAGTTTTTTTTTGTTTGTGTGTCCTGAAGCTGCCGAGCCCTGATCAGTGACACAAATCACTGGTCAATGTCCCATGCTCACTGCTTTCCAGGACTTTTTTCATCCCTGTCTATTCCCACCACCACTTTTGCACTACCTTTACGCATGGGTCCTGCGTAATCACTGATAAGCGTCTGTGCTAGCTGTTTTCCAGGCCAGGACTTTTTAAATTTGTTTCATCCCAGTCTATTCCCCCATCCCTTTGCAACGCCTCTGTGTGTGCGTCCTGCAGCTACCGAGCACTGATCAGTGACATAAATCACTGATCGGCAAAATTTGGTATACACACAAACTCCACATACATGAAAAAAATGTTGTCAAAGTCTTTTTCTCTGAGGATTTTGTAAACCACATGGTGGCCGAAACAAATATGTACGCCCAGCAATTTTTGGCCTAAAACACCACCAATTCATTTTCTAACTAGACCCTTGTATATGCAGAAGAAATTAAGACGTATTGAGCCTTGTTCTTCACATTGGGTTAGTGAAAAAGCAAGAACTTCACCAATATTGGAGTGTTGATGTTTTATACAACACTCCAGTGTTCCTCATGGCTATGACCCGTAAGCGATTTGTGGCCATGCTGGCTGAAGTCTGAATTACTGGGTAAAAGTGGATACCTCTCTTTAAAGCATGTATTTATGGGTAGGTAGGATCCTGCTGTAATTAACCCGACGTCAGGCGTAATAGTACTCTGATGTCAGACTCCCTCCCTTTGATGTGGGCTCCGGCGCAGAGCCCACATCTTTCCCGGGACATGTCAGCTGTTTTGAACAGCTGACATGTGCCCGAAATAGCCACGAGTGGAATCGCGATCCACCCATGGCTATTAACCCTTTAAATGCTACTGTCAAACGCTGACAGGTGCATTTAACTTGCGCTTCTGCCCACCGGTGACCCCCGTCAAGTGATCGTGCCATGACAACCAGAGGTCTTCTGGAGACCTCTTTGGTTGTCAGTGCCGGCTAGCTGTGGGCACCACCCGGTGGTCGGCGCTCATAGCAAGTAATTCTGCTATATAGAGGCGATCTGATCTTCGCCTCTATGTAGCAGAGCTGATCAGGTTGTGGCAGCTTCTAGTCTCCCATGGATACTCTTGAAGCATGCCAAAAGTACAAAAAAATTGTTTTTAAAAATATGAAAAAAATAAAAGTTCAAATCACCCCACTTCGCCCTCTTCAAAATAAAACAATAAAAAAAAATCAAACATTCACATATTTGGTATCGCCGCCTTCAGAATCGCCCGATCTATCAATAAAAAAAGGATTAACCTGATCGCTAAACAGCGTAGCGAGAAAAAAGTCAAAACGCCAGAATTATGTTTTTTGGTCGCCGTTACATTGTATTAAGATGCAATAACAGGCGATCAAAAGATCGTATCTGCACCAAAATGGTATAATTAAAAATGTCAGCTTGGCACGCAAAAAATAAGCCCTCACCCAACCCGAAATCACAAAAGATGGCTACCCACTTGGTATCGGAAAATGGCGTAATTTTTTTCTTTTTTAACAAAGTTTGGAATTTTTTTTCACCACTTAGATAAAAAGGAACCTAGACATGTCTGGTGTCTATGAACTCGTAACAACCTGGAGAATCATGGTGGCAGGTCAGTTTTAGCATTTAGTGAACCTAGTAAAAAAAGCCAAACAAAAAACTAGTGGGGGATTGTACTTTTCTTGCAATTTCACCACACTTGGAATTTTTTTCCCATTTTCTAGTAAACGACATGGTAAAACCAATCATGTTGTTCAAAAATACAACTTGTCCAGCAAAAAACAAGCCCTCATACGGCCATATTGATGGAAAAATAACAAAATTATGGCTCTGAGAAGAAGGGTAACAAAAAACGAAAAGGCAAAACCTAAAAAAGCGCCGATCATGAAGGGGTTAAAACCACCACATGCTAAAGGGAGGAGAGCTCGCTCAGAGAGTGAACATATAAATAACAAAAGACTGACTGGCATTTACAAGCTAGTGTGAACAGGTGCCTACTAGGAGCAGCTACTTCCATATACAATATACAAAAGAAGTTGCACTCTGTAGTGCTAATGCATGTAGACATGGAATATATGAAATATGAATAGAATTACTGCTCTGGATAATAAGAAAAAATTGAGATGCATAGCACATAATTTGACGAATTCATGCATGCCCAGCAACCAATGGCAGGGTGGTCCCAAACTGCTGGGACCCTACATGTCTAGTGTGAGTACCTCTCTTAGGCCGGGATCACACATGCGAGTAAGTCGTCCGACACTCGCATGTGAAATCCCAGCTCTGGCGCCGGCACTCAGGAGTGGAGCGAGCGGCTGCATATAACTACATGCAGCCGCGAGCTCCACTCCTGAGTGCCGGCGCCAGAGCTGGGATTTCACATGCGAGTGTCGGACGACTTACTCGCATGTGTGATCCCGGCCTTAGGCTGGTGTCACACTTGCGAGTGTGATGTGAGAAACTCGTGCGGTCTCTCGCATCAACATCCGGCACTGCTGCCGGCACTTGGATCGGAGTGTGCGGCTGCATAGAATGTGAATGTGTGATGCGAAAGTTTCTCGCATCACACGCGCAAGTGTGACACCGGTCTTAGGATGAAGTCTGAATTCCTGTGAATACCTTTCTTTAAAGCCTGTATTTATGGGTAGGTAGGATCCTTCTATAATTAAAACCACCACATGCTGAAGGGCAGAGTGCTATTTGGCAACGCGAAACCTTCCCCCTACAAACCTGGCCTGTATATAAAAGAATGGATCAAACTGTACCACACATCCATGAACAACTTAATTAATTTCTGATTTGCACAATTCACATATGCCAACCTGACGAACACTACAGAACTCACGTATGCCAGCCTGATACATGCTACAATTTACATATTACACCACATTATAAAATTCATATATCAGGAAGGAAAACACTAGATCAATTCCAAAATGGGCTCAATTGTGGTGGGTTTCTATTGTTTAGGCACATCAGGGGCACTCCTAACACAACATGACGTCCACTCTTGATTCCAGCCAATTTTGCATTCAAAAAGTCAAACGATGCTTCTTCCCTTCCGAGCCCTACCATGCGGCCAAACAGTAGATTTCCCCCACATATGGGGCATACTCAGGAGAAATTATACAACAATTTTTGGGGTCCATTTTCTCTATTACCCTTGTGAAAAAATTAAAAATGGGGCTAAAAGAACATTTTTGTGGGAAAAAATATGATTTTTTTATTTTCACGGCTCAATGCTATAAATTTCTATGAAGTACCTGAGGGTTCAAAGTGCTCACCACACATCTAGATAAGTTCCTTGAGAGGTCTAGTTTCCAAAATTGGGTCACTTGTGGGTTTTTTCAATGTTTAGGCACATCAGGGGCTCTTCAAATGCAACATGGCGTCCACTCTCGATTCCAGACAATTTTGCACTCAAAAATCAAACAGTGCACCTTCCCTTCTGAGCCCTGCCATGCACCCACTCAATAGATTTCCCCCATATGTAGGGTATCTGTGTGCTCAGGAGAAATTGCACAACAAATTTTGCAGTCCATTTTCTCCTGTTACCCTTGTGAAAGTAAAACAGTTTGGATCTAAATTAATTTTTTTAAAAAGTTAAATGTTCATTTTTTTCCTTCCACAACCATTAATTCCTGTGAAGCACCTGAAGGGTTAATAAATTTATTGAATGTGTTTTGAAGACTTTGAGGGTGCAGCTTTTAGAATGGTGTCAATTTTGTTCGGTCACATAGACTCCCCAAAGACACTTCAAATGTAATGGGGTTCCTAAAAAATGGTTTTCTTAATTTTGTTGGCAAAATGAGATATCGCCGGTCAACTTTTAACCCTTCTAACTTTTAACTTCCTAACAAAAATAAAAAATAAAATTGACCTGATGTAAAGTAGATATGTGGGAAATGTTATTTATTTGCTATTTTGTGTGATGTAACTCTCTGGTTTAAGGGTATAAAATTAAAATTTAAAAATTGCAAAATTGTCCAAATTTTTGTCAAATTTCAGATTTTTTCACAAATAAAGAGCAGTCATATTGACGAAATGTTACCACTATCATGAAGTGCATTATGTCACGAAAAAACCTTCTCAAAATAAGTGCGATCTGTTAAAGAGTTCATCAGTTATTACCGCATAAAATAACACTGATCAGAATTCTAAAATTTGGTTTGGTCATGGAGGTGAAAATAGGTTTTGGGGGGGTAAAGAGGTTAAAGTATATTATCTTTGAAATGCATAATAATACACCTTAGGCTGGCGTCACACTAGTGAGTTTGATGCGAGTTAGTCGCATGACTAACTCGCATCAATACCCGGCACGGCCGCCCGCTCTCGGACCAGAGTGCGCGGCTGCATGTATTACTATGACGCCGTGCACTCTGGTCCGAGAGCGGGCGGCCGTGCCGGGTGTTGATGCGAGTTAGTCGTGCGACTAACTCGCATCAAACTCGCTAGTGTGACGCCGGCCTTACTGCAGTTGTCCAACCAGGCTGTGATTCATGCTGTCTGAGGTTTGAGAGCATGCATCGACTGACAGGTTCTTTTAAAGAAAAAAATGGAATTAATACTCCACTTTCTACAAGAGGAAGATGGTTTTGAATCAGCATATTCTATCGAAAAGGTCATATTCAAAGAAGCAGATGAGAAGTTCTCATTTCTAATTAGAAGAAAACAAAAAAAGAGAATGTTTGATTTATGAACATGCAGATTAGGAAAACAGCGCTACCAAGGAAGTGATGAAGAGGGTTTTCCTTGATTGATACTGCAGTTGCAGGCATAAATAAAAGTATTTTTTGAGGTAAAAGATTTTTACCACCTTTTTGGTTTCCTTTTTAAGAAGGAGGAAATAAAAGCTGCAAAAGATGAGCAAAGGCTTGAAAAATGCTACAACACTTGTCTGAAGAAATGGGTGAATTTTGAAACCTTCAGCAATAAGGAGCATGTCCATGATGATTACCATTGACCAATGTTTAATTACAATTACTGTACAAACCTATTGGATTTGTACCCAAAACTTACCATCGCGCTTCCTCATGAGTGTTCCTGCAACAGTAGCTCCAGGAGAGAAAAGTCTCTCATGTTTGAAATTAATGAAAAACTATTTAATGTCAATGTCACAAAATCGCAATTGCATTTGAGTGTGACATTTTCAGAAATCTGAACTGCTCCAAAGTAATTGAAAATTTTGCCCCAGCAAAAGTCAGAAAGTTTCACCTCTAGTAAGCATTAGCTGTGATTGCATCAATCTGTTCTTATTCCAGTTTTATTACATTGCCCTGAAAGGGCTCCTTTAGAAATCACTGTTGTAGATCCCTTTGAATAAGCCTTAAATGTCTAAGGTGGGAATAGTCCAGTAAGATGTTTTTATTTTTTTTATTATTTATGTTTGAGAAGGTGTACAATTACCTTTATTGTTGTATTCATACAGGTTTCAGCAGCTCGTTACGATTTATTTACTTTGTTCTAAGTAACTACAGATGGTAAAAAAAAATCTCATATGTACAATGGTTCAAACTGAGCATGTAGATGACAAGACTGCATTCACAAGACATTGCACAATATCGTATTTGATAAATAAACCTTGGATGCAAAATTCAAGTTGGTATTAATATTGTTTGATTTGCATATTTTCACATATTATTTTTCATGTACTAAATTACATTTCACAAATCTTTGTTCTCTGTAGGCTACAACTAGTTAAGTCACCAAAACATAGTTCCTCGCCATCCATTATGATCATAAAGGTAAACGAATGTAGAATTTTTAAAGGAATTATCTAGAGGCTAGATCATCAATAACTGATCGGTGGTGGTCCTACATCAAGCACCTCCCCACCAATTAACTGTTATTTGCTCCAATGGCTTGATGTCAACTAGTGATGAGCAAGCACTAAAATGTTCAATTGCTCAGTACTCGAATAGAGTAGGTCGAGCTCGACTAGAGTAACAAGTAGGCCGGCGTCACACTAGCGAGTTTGATGCGAGTTAGTCGCACGACTAATTCGAGCAACACCCGGCACGGCCGCCCGCTCTTGGACCAGAGTGCGTGGCTGCATGTATTTCTATGCCGCCGCTCACTCTGGTCCGAGAGCGGGCGGCCGTGCCGGGTGTTGCTGCGAGTTAGTCGTGCGACTAACTCGCATCAAACTCGCTAGTGTGACGCCGGCTGTATAATGGAAGTCAATGGGAAACTCAAGCATATTTCCGAAGGACCCTAGCAGGAGGGCTGGGGGGGCAGAAAAATCACTGAAATGGATGGAAACAGCACTCAAATTGAATTGAAACAGCACGGAGAAGACGCCTGAACGCATCCCTTACTCCCAGGTGGCTCCTGGGAACTGAGAAATAAATAATTTAAAAAAAATGATATGAAGTCCCCCTATCTTTGATAACCAACCAAGATAAAGCAGACACATTGGGGCTGATATTATCAGTCTGGGAAGGTCCATGGATATTGGACCCTTCCCAGCCTAAAATACATGCCTGCAGCAGGCCCCAGAATTGGCGCACCGCAGTAGATGCCCAACTCTGACGCTTTGCCCGACTCTTCCCAATTGCTCTGATACAGTGGCAATTGGGGTAATATTTTTGGGGGTTGATGCAGCTGTATAATTTCAGCTGCCATCAAGCCCAGGGGTGAGTAATGGAGACGTGCCTATCAGACCCCCCATTACAAACCCAGTAATCCAAAAAGAACACACAGAAAAAAATAGTTTATTTGAATAAAGAAGACTCATCCACACTATTCCCCGTTCACAAATTTATTCAAAATAATGTTCCCACAAAGCTCCACCATGTTAGTCCACATTTCTCGCATCTGGCTGCTAATTACAGGCGTCGAGTAGTTTTGACAACTCCATCAAAGATGCTGGCTCAATGCTGCATTCATTAATAGCCAGCGGTTCTGATGAGAGTTGTCATCACTACCCGGTGCCTGTTAATTATTATTATTATTATTATACATTTATATAGCCACATTTATTCCATGACGCTTTACATGTGAAAAAGGAAAATGTAGACAAGTACAATAAACATGTGCAAGACAAGGGACATACAAGTACAGAAGGAGAGAGGACCCTGCCGGCGAGGGCTCACAGTCTACAGGGATGGGTGAGGATACACTAGGAGAAGGTAGAGCTGGTTGTGCAGTGGTTCAGTAGACTGAGGATCATTGCAGGCTGTAGGCTTGTCGGAACAGGTGAGTCTTCAGGTTCTTCTTGAAGGTTTCCGTTGTTGGTGAAAGTCTGATGTTTTGCGGCAGGGAGTTCCAGAGTATGGGTGAAGCCCGGGAGAAGTCTTGTATGCAGTTTGGGAAGAAGAGATGAGGGGGAGTAGAGAAGGAGATCTTGAGAGGATTGAAGGTTGCGTGTGGGTAGGTACCGGGAGACCATGTCACAGATGTATGGAGGAGAAAGGTTGTGGATGGCTTTGTATGTCATGGTTAGGGTTTTGAACTGGAGCCTCTGGGCAATAGGAAGCCAGTGAAGGGCCTGGCATAGAGTGGAGGCTGGGGAATAGCAGGGAGACAGGTGTATTAGTCGGGCAGCAGAGTGTAGGATGGACTGGAGTGGTGCCAGAATGCTAGAGGGGAGACCAGAGAGTAGGAGGTTGCAGTAGTCGAGGCGGGAGATGATAAGGGCGTGCACTAGTGTTTTTGTGGCTTCATGGTTGAGGAATGCGTGGATCCGGGAAATATTTTTGAGTTTGAGGCGGCAGGAGGTGTCGAGGGCTTGGATATGTGGTTTGAAAGAGAGGGCAGAGTCGAGGATCACCCCAAGGCACCGAACATGCGGGACTGGGGAAAGCGAGCAGCCATTGACATTGATGGATAGGTCTGGTGGAGGGGTAGAATGAGGTGGGGGAAAGATGATGAATTCTGTTTTGTCCATGTTCAGTTTGAGAAAGCGAGCAGAAAAGAAGGCTGAGATAGCAGACAGACACTGTGGGATTTTGGTCAGTAGGGAGGTGAGCTCAAGTCCAGATAGGTAGATCTGTGTGTCATCGGCGTAGAGGTGATACTGCAAACCGTGGGATTCTATGAGCTGTCCCAGGCCGAAGGTGTAGATGGAGAAGAGTAGGGGTCCTAGGACTGAGCCTTGAGGAACACCGACAGACAGGGGGCGAGGTGAGGAGGTGGTGTGTGAGAGGGAGACACTAAATGTTCGGTCTGTTAGGTATGATGAGATCCAGGATAGGGCCAAGTCTGTGATGCCAAGAGATGAGAGAATCTGTAGCAGGAGGGAATGGTCCACGGTGTCGAAGGCAGAAGACAGGTCCAGGAGAAGGAGGACAGAGTAGTCTCGCTTGTTCTTGGCGGTTAGCAGGTCGTTAGTGACTTTCGTTAGGGCAGTTTCAGTTGAGTGATGCAGTCGGAAGCCAGATTGTAACCGGTCAAAGAGGGAACAGGAGGAAAGGTGGGAGGACAGTTAGAGATATACATGCTGTTCCAGTAGTTTTGAGGCGTAATGGAGAAGAGATATTGGGCGATAGTTAGACACAGAGGATGGGTCAAGGGAGGGCTTTTTGAGGATGGGTGTGATTGAGGCATGTTTGAAGGATGAGGGAAAGACACCATTTGTAAGTGAAAGGTTGAAGACGTGTGTGAAAGTAGGGATGAAGACTGTGGCAAAGTTAGGGATGAGGTGGGACGGGAGTGGGTCAAGCACGCAAGTGGTTAGGTGTGATCTTGACAGGAGAATGGAGAGCTGATCTGCTGTCATGGTGGTGAAGCTGGTTTTGGAAGAACAGGGCTGAGTGGCTAAGAGGGGCATTGGGGGCTGCGGGCCAAAGCTTTCTCTGATCGTATCAATCTTTTGCTTAAAGAAGGAGGCAAAGTCTTCAGCAGAAATGAGAGGAGAAGGAGGAGGTGCTGTGGGATGAAGTAGAGAATTGAAAGTGTTGAAGAGTTGTTTAGGGTTGTGAGACAGGGAGGATATGAGAGATGTGAACTAAGTGTGTTTTGCGGCAGAGAGCGTGGACTTGAAGCTGGCAACGGACTGCTTGTATGCGTTGAAGTGCTCGGTAGAATGGGTTCTCTTCCTTCTCCGCTCGGCGGCCCTGGAAGCCCGTCTCAGTTCTTTGGTCAGGCTGGTCAGCCAGGGCTGCCTGTTGATTTTACGAGTTTTGCTCTGCGTGAGGGGGGCGGCCGAATCAAGTGTGGCTTTTATTGTGGTGTTATAAAATGTGGCAGCAGCATCTGTGTCATGAAGGGAAGCTATGTCTGTAAGAGGGAGAAGGGACTCAGAGAGCTATTGTAAATTGAGTTGTTTGAGACTTCTGCAAGGATGAGTGAGATTGGGGAGTGGGGGATGCGTACTAGGAGAGGAGAGGGAAGAGAATGTCAGTAGCTTGTGGTCAGACAGGGGGAGGGGTGAGTTAGTGAGATTAGTTAGTACTTTAATGCTACTGACATCACCACTCTCGCTGGGTCAAACAGGATGTCGTGGGAACACCATGGACTACGTCGAGCTGCAGGGTTAAAAAATTGGTGAACGAGGGACTGTCTCATGCCTTTCTTTATTTATTTCCCTCTTTTTATACCTTTTAGGTTGCCATTTGTGGACTTCATCAGAATTTTTGGACTACTTTGGACCAGTATGGCTTTTTTTCTTTTATGAATTAATTGCTGAACCAGGAAGTCGGGGAGTGTTTTTTAAAATAAAATATTTTTACGTGTTTTTTCTTTTAACTTACTGGGTTAGTAACAGGGGTGTCTGATAGATGCCTATCCATTACTAACCCCTGGGCTTGATGCCATCTGACACTACATAGCCTACATCGACCCCAAAAAATATTACCCAGATTGCAAACACATCAGGGCAAAAGGGAAGAGCCAGAATTGGCACATCTAATTTGATGCGCCAATTCTGGGGTGGCTGGGGGCTTTTATTTTTAGGCTGAGAATAGGTCAATATCAGTGGATCTTTCCAGCTTGATAATATCAGCCACCAGCTGTCTGCTATAACTTGACTGGTTATCAAAAATCAGTACGTCATTTTTAAAAAAATATAATTATTTATTTAAAAGGTTTAAAAAAAGTTAAAAACGCTCTTTAGTGCCACATGAAAAGGCACTAAAGGTGCAACTTTATTTAGTAATATTTAGCTCTCCCTGCTACATAAGCTCTCCTTGAACTGCTTCCAGATGTGCCAAGCATTGCTTCTCCCTTGGTCTTCTGTAATATGCGATGCGGCCGGCTAGTTACAGCAATGCTAGTAGCCAACATTGCCACATGTTTGTCGAATGTGCAATCCTCGCATGTTTATTGGATGTCTAACAGCCTCGCAACAGGCAGGCTGGGGACTCGAGCATGGCACATGATCACCCGCAATACTGGATCAATCATCGAGCAGTGGCGAGCATGCTTATCACTTTGAATAAAGTTGCTGCTCCAATCAAAGTGTAGCGGCTGCTGCAGGCTCCTATGCAAAAGAATAGGATCTGTGCTACTTCCGGTTGGAAGAATACAAATCTGCTCCATTGACCATCGCTGAACCATGAATACATTTGAAGAAAGCAACGATTGGGACACCCGGTCGCCTGACTTAATGGAGATGTTCGGAGAAGCCAGGTGGTAACTCTCTGGTCAACTGGCCTTATACCTAAATGGACTGTCATCTTCCTATGCTTGTCGTCACCTCCTCTCTGTGTGCATGCCATGGGTGGGGTAGTCGACCCTGGAAGATGAAGCTAGGTTCTGACCCTCTGGTCAACTGGCCTTGTATCTGAATTAACTGTCATCTTCCTACGCTTGTCATCAATTTCCTCTCTGTGTGCGTGCCACAGATGAGGTAGTCGACCCTGGAAGCTCTGAAGTAACAGCTGCCATTATCCCGGCAAGTCACAGAAGGCCGGTGTCACACTTGGTGTTTGATGCGAGAAACTCACACGAGTCTCTTGCATCAACACCCGGCACTGATGCGGGCACTCGGACTGGAGCATGCGGCTACATGCGTTTCTATGCAGCCGCACACTCTAGTCCGAGTACCGGCGACATTGCCGGGTGTTGATGTGAGAGACTCGCACGAGTTTCTCGCATTACACATGCAAGTGTGGCACCGGATGAAGGGTGAGACTCTGTAAAATGTGCACCATCTTGGGGTACTTTGCTGGGACTGTTATACGTGTTATCTGCCTGTTTTGTGGCTCAATAAAGCATTGCCACACTGTTTTACCCTCACCATGTGTTGTCTGAGTATCGTTATACCCATGTTAAACGGAGAGTGGGCATTCGCTGACCCTCGTGTCCTCACAGCGTCATTTGACTTTTTGAATGTAAAATTTCCTGGAATCATTAGCGGTCATCATGTCTCATTTGGAGAGTCACTGATGTGCCTAAACAGTGGAAAACCCCAAAAAGTGACCCCATTTTGGAAATTAGACCCCTCAAGGAATGTATTTTGATCCATGTTGAGCACCTTGAACCCACAGATGCCTCGCAGAAACTTATAACATTGAACTGTGAAAATAATAAAATCACATTTCCCTCACAAAAATGTAATTTTAGCCCCAAATTTTGCATTTTCATAAGGGTAACAGAAGAAATTGCACCATAAAATTTGTTTTGCAATTTCTCCTCAGTATGCTGATATTCCATATGTGAGGGAATACTACTTTTGAGGCACAGTACAAAGCTCAGAATGGAAGAGGACCCATATTAGAGTTCAGATTTTGCTGAAATATTTTTAGGGTGCCATGTCACATTGACAGAGCCCCTGAGGAGCCAGAACAACAGAAACTCCCTATATGTGAACTCATTTTACAAACTAAACTCCCCAATGAACTCATTTAGGGGTGCAGTGATCATATTGACACCACATGTGTCTAACAGAATTTTATACCAATGAGCAGTAAAGAAAGAATAAATTACATTTTTACCACGAAAAAGTTTTAGCACCAAATTTTTAATTTTTCTAAGCGCTAATAGGACATTTTTTTTTAACAAACTGAGGTCCATTTTTTTATGAGTGCGCCAATACACTATATGTAATCGGGAAATATTTTTCAGGCACAGTGCAAAGCTCAGAAGATAAGTGAGTCGCACAACACCAGGGTTATGGGGTACTCGGCACCGAGCCCGTTGAAGTCTATGGGGAATGTCACAAGTAGCACAGCTCGGTCCGTTGCCCTGGGCGCTCATACAAAGGGGGATTATTTACAGGGGATTTTAGTAATTGTTCGTGACGCCACCTGTGGTTTCTGATCAGAGTGACCAGCGCTGCAGGGTTAATCCTCTGAGGGGTTGTGTAAGGTTCTATGTATATATTCCTGAAACTCAGTTTGTTCGTCAGCCATTTTACTTTCTGTCTTGCTGCAGCTATCTTGCCCTCAGTCAAAATGGAGTTTCCAGCTTGCATGTTCCCGCCCTGATTCTCTCCTTTGCTTCTTAAGCAGCCACAGCTGAGCAATCAGTGCTTCAGAATCTAGCCTGCAGTGAACCTGTGACTTGACTCCTGTAAGCCTTGGACCTTGTACTCCAGCTATTCCTACTGAGGAACTCTGAAGCACTTGTGGACTCTGAACCCTGCTCTTTGAAAGACCCACGTTTGCATGGACTTACGGTAACAGAGAAGAAGATCCTGAATCTGTATTGGAGAGTGATTGCTGAGCTTGGATTACTCTGGCCTGCTGTGTCTCCTGTTTCTGTGTCTGCAAACTGTGTGACTATTTCTGCCAACTTGTATGAAGTAATACAGGACTTTTCTATATCAAACCTGTGTCTCATGTATGTTCATCGCACCCAAGCACAAGACGCTATATGAACTGTACTACATACATTACAAGATTCTGAAGCCAAAACGTTAGTGTCTGCTGGGTCTGGAAGGCTGTGTCTGCTGTACTGTGGATATCAGACGTCCGGTTGTACTTTCTGTGATGACAGTGGTTGTGACTTCTCACAACCATTCCAGGTGAGCAATTCCCTTAAGTTTTTTCTTTTTGCAGTGTTACCACAGGTAAACACTATTGTTTTTTTTTTCTCCTTTCTTTTCTCTTTTTTGTCTGCTGTAACTCTGGATATCAGATGTCTGGTTGAAACTTTCTGTGATGATAGTGGTTGTGACTTCTCACAACCATTCCAGGTGAGCAGTTCCCTTAATTTTTTTTCTCTCTGCAGTGTTACCACAGGTAAACACTATTGTTTTTTTTTTTCTCTCCTCTTCTTCCAGTAATCCTGTCTTAAAAGATCTGGAAAATGGAGGCCCGCATAAAGGAACTTTGCGGAGTGACTGATAATATCCTTGCAGATTTGCAGAATATAAAGACCCGTTTTACAAATCTACAGGACCTCAATAATCACAATTTGCAAGTGGTTGGACAGACTACCCAGGATTTGCGAGCCAGGATTGAGGTTCTAGAGGGGCGAGTCCAGGCTCCTGCCGTATCCCCGAGTGCTGGGATTCCCAAGTTGCCCCCTTTTCGTTTTGGCGGTGAACGTGAGAAATTCAGGGGATTTATTAATCAATGCAATCTTTTTTTTTCTGCACATGCTTCACAATTTCCCACTGAACGATCTAAGGTGCTTACTATAATTATGTTGCTTACCAACAAGGCTTTAATGTGGGCAAACCCTCTGATTGAGACTGAGGATGATTGTTTGAATCACCTTGATGATTTTATTTCAGCCATGGGGCAGGTGTTTGATGACCCCAATCGAGGTGCAACAGCTGAAGCAGCCATGTTAGCTTTGCGCCAAGGTAAGCACTCGGTAGCTGAATATGCCTTGGATTTCAGGAGATGGGCCCTTGATACCACCTGGGACAGTTCCGCCAAAAAATCTATTTTTCGAAAGGGGTTATCTCCACTGATTAAGGATGAACTTGCTCGTGCCGACCCTCCCACTGCGTTAGGTGACTTTATTAACTACTGCATCCGTATTGATACTCGTCTGACTGAACGCAGGCAAGAGAGATGGTTCGAAAGCAATCGTACTAACCTTTTCCTACCTTCCTCTCCAGCTAAGGAACCTTTGAGTAGGATTACACGGGAACCTGAACCTGAACCCATGCAGGTAGACTCTTTACAACGACGGGTTAGTGATGCACGCAAGGAACATCGTTTTAAGGAGAATCTATGTTTCTATTGTGGTAAGTCAGGGCACTTCATTATAAACTGCCCCAGCCGTTCTCGTAAGACTACTGCAGCACTCATTCATTGTGAGTGTTGCGAGAGGGGATCTGTCAGGTCCGAGCCTCAGGCTCCAGAGAGATCTGCAGCAACAGATCTTGATTTCTCGGACTTAAACTCCGTTACCTCTGAGGAGTTGACTGTGTAAACGCTGCCATTTTTCAAGTTTCCTCAGCGGTGTCCCAGCTGAGTTGTAAGAAAAAACAATTCTCATTGCTTTCTTTCCATCAAACTCTGGGTTGACTCAGCTTGGGTGTCTAGCTCTGCTATGATCGACTCAGGGGCAAGTGGAAATTTTATGGATGTCTCCTTTGCTCTGAAACAGGGATACGTTCAGTGAAGAAGGCTACTCCAGTACAGATGGAAACTGTGGATGGCTCCCTGCTGACCTCTGGACCAGTGGATCAGGAAACAGAGCCTTTGAGGGTTCTTATGGGTAAAGATCATCAAGAGAAACTGTCCTTTATGCTTATCTCTTCTCCCCACTTTCCCATTATTCTAGGGCTACCATGGCTGCAGGCTCAGAATCCTACCATTAACTGGGAGACCAAGGAATTACACTTTCCAGAGAAACAGATGAGTCCAAAAGTTTCAGCTTGCTCTGTTCCTAAAGGAATCATGTCAGTCCCTGAACTACCAGCTGTATACCAGGACTATGTGGATTTATGTGACAAGAAGAACGCTGACCAGCTTCCTCCTCACCGTCCATATGATTGTCCAATTGAATTATTGCCTGGAGCAGAGATACCTTTTGGTAAGATCTACCCCCTGGCGGGGCCCGAGCTAAAGGCTTTAAAGGATTACATAGATGAAAATCTAGCCAAGGGCTTCATACGCCCCTCTTCATCTCCTGCAGGTGCACCCATCTTCTTTGTAAAGAAGAAAGATGGATCTCTGAGACCATGCGTAGACTATAGGGAACTCAATAAGGTTACTATTAGAAACCGTTATCCATTGCCTTTAATCCCTGAGTTATTGGAGAGAGTGCGACATGCCAAAATTTTTTCTAAACTAGATCTTCGTGGGGCCTATAACTTAGTCCGTATTAGACCTGGGGATGAATGGAAGACTGCATTCAGGTCACGCTATGGACACTTTGAATATCTAGTTATGCCTTTTGGTCTGAGTACCGCCCCAGCCACTTTCCAACACTTGGTGAATGACATCTTCAGGGATCTCCTAGATACATTCGTGGTAATTTATTTGGATGATATTCTAATTTTTTCTAACTCCACAGAGGAACATCATGGACATGTGAGAATGGTCTTGGAACGTCTAAGACAAAATCATCTTTACATCAAACTTGAAAAGTGTGAATTCCATAGGACCGAAATTCAATTTCTGGGGTATGTACTGTCTACACAAGGAATCAGTATGGATGGAAGCAAAACCCAAGCCATCAAGGATTGGCCAAGTCCTAGAAATGTGAAGGAGGTACAGCGCTTCATCGGGTTTGCCAACTTCTATAGATGTTTCATTAGAAATTTCTCTGAGGTAGTGTCACCTATCACTCAACTTACCCGGAAAGAGTCTAGGTTTTCCTGGACTCCCCAAGCCCAGGAAGCATTTTCCCGTCTAAAAGATAAATTTACCACTGCACCTATCCTAGTACATCCCAACCCCGAGCTTGCCTTCATAATAGAGGTGGATGCTTCAGACTGTGCCGTTGGAGCTATACTCTCTCAGAGAACAGGTGAGAAGAATGTCTTGCATCCCTGTGCCTTCTTTTCCCAGCAGTTGTCTTCGGCTGAGAGGAACTACGATGTGGGCAATAGAGAGTTGTTGGCCATTATTGCCGCCTTCAAAGAATGGAGACACCTTCTTCAGGGTGCTGCACAGCAAATAGTCGTCCTGACAGACCATCGTAACCTTGAGTTTATCAGGTCGGCTAAGTGCCTGACTCCTCGCCAGGCTCGCTGGAATCTTTTCTTAAACCAATTTAATTTTATCATCTCTTATAGACCAGGATCGCGCAATGGAAAGGCTGATGCACTATCTAGGATTTACTCAGCAGAGACACGTCCAATTACTACTCCTAAGACTATTCTTCCTGACTCTAGATTCCTAGGAGTAATTCATAATCAAGACCTACTTAAGGACATCAAGGAAGCATACCATGCGGATTCCTTTTTGGCACAACCCCCAAGGGACGTAAGTCTTGTCTTTAAGAATGGTGTGTGGATTCAGGGACAACGCCTGTATATTCCTGAAACAGTCAGATTGAGAGTATTGCAACTCATTCACGATTCCAAGATAGCTGGGCATAGAGGAATTCTAAAGACACAGGAATTTCTTTCTCGTTTCTTTTGGTGGCCCACTTGCAGGAAGGATGTTTTGAATTATGTCACTTCATGTGAGGTCTGTGCAAGATGCAAAACACCTCGCTCCTCACCAACTGGTCTGTTACAGCCTCTTCCCACCCCGTCCCGCCCGTGGGGATCCATTTCTATGGACTTCATTGTGGAGTTACCAACCTCTCAGGGGAAGAACACCATTCTAGTGGTGGTTGACCGTCTAACAAAGGCAGCTCATTTTATCCCTTGTGTCGGCTTACCCACTGCAAAACAGACATCAGATTTGATGATTAAAGATGTGTTTCGCTTACATGGAGTACCGGATGAGGTTATTTCGGATCGAGGGGTGCAATTCACTTCTAGGTTTTGGCAAAATTTCTGTGCAGCATTGGACATTAAAGTAAACCTTTCTTCTGCTTTTCATCCCCAGACTAATGGACAGACCGAACGAACCAATCAAACCCTGGAGCAGTATCTCCGCTGCTTTATCTGCCACCTACAGGATGATTGGGTGGATCTACTTCCATTAGCTGAGTTCTCTTATAACAACTCTCAGAGTGCCTCCACTAAACAGTCTCCTTTTTACTCTAATCTAGGTTATCATCCTAACATTCTACCACGATTTCCCATAGAAACGCCTTTACCAGCAGTGGCTGAAAGAATCACGTCTTTACAGAAGAATATGGATCTTCTAAAGGAGAATCTGGAATCGGCTCAGGAAAGGTACAAGAAAGCAGCAGATAAATTTCGTAAACCTGCACCAGCTTTCAAGGTAGGAGACCTGGTCTGGCTGTCAACCAGAAATCTTAAGTTAAGGATTCCATCGTCTAAGTTGGGACATAAGTACATTGGACCCTATAAAATCAGTAAAATTATAAGTGCAGTTGCTTGTCGTCTTCAACTGCCCAGAACTATGAGAATCCACCCTGTCTTTCATGTATCCCTACTAAAGGCTGCGACACCCAATACGTTTCCTGGACGTTCTTCTCCTTGCCCTGACCCAGTGCTAGTCGATGGTCAGGAAGAATTTGTGGTGGAAAGGATTTTAGATTCCAGGTTGTATAGAAATCAGTTACAATATCTGATTAAATGGCAGGGCTACCCAGTGGAGGACAACTCATGGGAACCGGTCAATAACGTTAATGCTCCTCGCTTGCTCCGCCAGTTTCATCAGAGGTACCCACACAAGCCTGGTCTGAGGTCATCCGGAGGTTGTCCTTAAGGGGGGAGTAATGTAAGGTTCTATGTATATATTCCTGAAACTCAGTTTGTTCGTCAGCCATTTTACTTTCTGTCTTGCTGCAGCTATCTTGCCCTCAGTCAAAATGGAGTTTCCAGCTTGCATGTTCCCGCCCTGATTCTCTCCTTTGCTTCTTAAGCAGCCACAGCTGAGCAATCAGTGCTTCAGAATCTAGCCTGCAGTGAACCTGTGACTTGACTCCTGTAAGCCTTGGACCTTGTACTCCAGCTATTCCTACTGAGGAACTCTGAAGCACTTGTGGACTCTGAACCCTGCTCTTTGAAAGACCCACGTTTGCATGGACTTACGGTAACAGAGAAGAAGATCCTGAATCTGTATTGGAGAGTGATTGCTGAGCTTGGATTACTCTGGCCTGCTGTGTCTCCTGTTTCTGTGTCTGCAAACTGTGTGACTATTTCTGCCAACTTGTATGAAGTAATACAGGACTTTTCTATATCAAACCTGTGTCTCATGTATGTTCATCGCACCCAAGCACAAGACGCTATATGAACTGTACTACAAACATTACAGGTTGTTACTGGCAGCAAGGTGTTAAGTCTCCCACAGGCGAGACTGGATCCCTCAGGATAAATGGCGGTGCAGGGTGCAGGCAATAAGTCAGACACACACAAGTCAGTCTCTTTCCATACCTTTACTGATGGTATTTGCAGGTACGTCCCGGGAAGCTGCTCAGGGTGGAGGATGCACATCCAGGTAATCACCGAGTAGGTTTAAGGCCTCCTTTCTCCTTAATGTGTGTGAGTCCTAACTTGCGTGAAGCAAAGTTTAACTCCGTGTAGAACAGCTACACCCGGCCGACATTGTGGTGGAGCCTTCTTTTGGCAAGAACTAAGTCTTTATATGCAGGGCCCTGCTAGACTCCTGTTCTCCCTGACCCCGGTTACGTATCAGCACACTTGGGCCACCCTCTGCGACCTGAAGTCCAGCAGGGTCACCGGTTTTCTCTCACTAGCCGTGAAGGAACTAACAAGCTTCGGACCCGGCGTCCGGTTGGGCAGAGTGGAAGTCAGCTATCGTTGCTATATCACCTCAGTCACTCTTTCGTCTTCTTTACCACTCGCCTGTCGCCCTACTCACACCCTTAACATAAGCACAAGCAACAGTAGGTGTAGTCGTCAGCTTCCTTCCACAGCTCACTGACCGTTTCTCAGTTGACTCGTTGTCACAATAACTGTAGTCCCCTTCTTTCTGTTCCTTCATAGACTCTGCCCAGAGCAGCTCTCAGGACCTTCCGTCAGACTAAATTCACGCTCGCTCCGAGAGTCGCTTTCTACGTTCATAGGGAACTAACAGTCAGTCTGTTCTGAGGTAACAGCTTTCAATCTTTCCTCTGTCTCATCTGACAGGAATCACCACACGTCTGAACTCGCACACGCTCAGACAAAGCTCTGACTAGAAAAAGCCTCAATCAAGCTAGATTAGCAAAGACAGACTGAACTAGAATGTCTGAGCTCTGATAGGAATCCTCTCACTCTGATGTCCTGAGGAGATCTGATCTGTCTGAGGTACAACCAACAACTAGCATGACTGTCTGGCTAGAATGCCTACTGCTGCGTCTCTCCACACCCCTATATACCTGAATCTAAAGGGCTCCCTCTGGTGGCTCCTGGGAAGTGTGAGTTGTGAATGAATATCAGGTTTTTGTAATTACCTTTCTGTGCATTCTCCAGGGAACATGTGTACCAAGCACAGCTTGGCCACACATCCCCCCTAGTTATCGTCAGCACTCCCGGGCTGAAATAGAAAAACAATTTTTATAATAACATTAACAACATAACTCATCCCTTGCGGGAGGTAAGGACACTTTAACGTTACATTGTGTACAAATTGCAATACAAAAATATCAAAATACTTTCTCAATGCAAATAAATACAATATTCTTGTGGAGGACCCGCACCAAACCTCCCACGTGGGTCCTGGGTGGGCTGCAGGACTTCTCTACTGCAGACCTCACTCAAGGCCACACCATACGGGTTTTGCTTCAGAGGTAGTATGGCTTTTACGTAAAACCAAGATGGGGCACCGAAGTGCTAACTATTTACAACTAAAGTTCTGTACTGCAAGAGTCCTCAGCATGCAGTCCCTTGCATAAGAACATTTCACACAATATTTCACATTACCCAACTGGGGTATACTACTTCACATATTATCACATTCACAATAAAGTGCAATTCTTTTTAACTTTGTACAGATGCAGTAAACCCTGTCTGGGTCCTACTGTTCTTCTTTGCAGATAGCGATGATGTGTGGCCCAGCTATGTAAGGCACACACATAAAATCCAGGAGAATGCACAGGAAGGTAACCGCAAAAGCTTGTTATCTATTCACGTCACTCACACTTTCTGACACACCCACCAGGGGTGTAGGAGGTAGTGACATTTAGCAGAGCTCAGTCTGTTTCCTGTCTGAGAAGAGCTCAGACCAGTCAGTTTCCTATCTTCAGACAGTGCAGTTCAGTGCCAGTTAAGTCTGGACTTTGAGGGAGAGGAGAGAGGACTGAATCCTCGCAGAGCTAGCGTAGCTCACCTGACAAAGAAGTGGAGGCTGGTACGGGTGAAGTGAATCATCCTAGCCTGGTCAGAGCTACCCTTAGTCAGTACCTCAACAGAAGCTGAAACTAGGAGGATACTGAGAGCTGCTCAGCGAGCTCTGGAGAAAGCTGACATTTACCATCAAAGCTACAAGTGCTTATGCTAAGAGCGAGAGCAGGGCGAAGGGCATAGTGGAGAAGACAGAGAGAAGTGCTTCAGGTATTGGATTACCTGCACTAAATTGCCGGACACCGGGGTCCGAAGCGTTGCTACAGTTTCAAGCTTAGTAACAAGAAACCCGGAGGCATCTGGACTACAGGTCGCAGAGAGCAGCCCTAAGTGTCGATACGTAATCGGAGTCAGGAGGGACAGGGACTTTTAGCAGGGCCCTGCATAGAAGGACTCTGTTCTCACCATTCAGAAGGCTCCACCACAACGTCGGCCGGGCTTGTCGGCTATTGAGAAAGCTGGAGATAACAGAGTTAATTTCGCTTCAGGCAAGTTGGACTCACGTACATTTTGAAGTAAAGGAGGCCTCTAACCTGCTCAGCGGTTACCCGAATGTGCATTCTCCACCCCGACCAGCTCCCCGGGACCTGCTTGAACCATCTGCAAGTAAAAGGTATGAAAAGAAGCTGCATTGTGTGTGACTGAATTATTATCTACACCCTGCATCACCACCATAGACTTCCAGGGACCAGTCTCACCTGTGGGAGACTTACCACCCAGCTGCCCCATAACATCCCCTGTGAAGACCCTTACAGCAGCGCTGGTACAATTGACCAGAAACCACAGGTGGCGTCACGAACTATTCCAAATCCCCTGTAAATATCCCCCATTGTATGAGTGCCCAGGGCCACGGACCGAGTCCCGCTGCCAGTGACAAACCCCATAGACTTTCATGGGCTCGGTGCCGAGTACCCCACAGCCCTGGTACTAAGTGCGACTCAATTACACC
>JARQOD010000001.1:955834384-955903963 GCA_033576555.1 Oophaga sylvatica | reverse complement strand
ACAAAAATATACACAATAATATGTACAACACTAATACTTAACTGGGATGTGTTTGGGGAACACAACAGTCCTTTTAACCCCTTACACAGACACAGCTGCAGAGTACACAGATGCTTTTGAGCACGGTACCCACACAGAAGCTGATAAGTGATAACAGATTTCATCCATAAGCATGTTGTCATATTTCCCTGAGAAAGCTGATAAAAAATTTCACCCCCAAAAATAGGGCACAGTACCCCCACAGGAAGGGTTGCATCGTACACATAGCAACTTAAAGGCACAGTACTCCCACAGATAAAGGTTAAATAGTACACACTGTTGCTTTTGGCACAGTGCAATCACAGACATGGTTGTATAAGAGTAGAAAAATATGTTTAGGTTTAGACTCATCACTCCCACCAATACAATTAAAAATTATTAAAATTTCTGGTCTATCACAGACACAGGTGCAGAATACACATAGGGAGTGTTTTTCTAAAACAGTTAACTTGCAAAACCTAACACCGTCCCTTACTACAGCTGCGTCCTGTCACTAAGTTAAGCAAAGCAGAAATAAAAAATAAGAATCTTGTACCAGGAGGAACAGGTCCAAGTCTAGGAGGAGGTGGATGTGGCGGGTGGTATAGGCTGGGTAGCATGATGGTGCTTTGTGGCGCTAGGGTACTGGGTTCAAGTCTAACAAAGGACAATATCTGCAAGGAGTTTTTATCTTCTCCCAGTGTTTGTGTAGGTTAAATCCAGTTAATGCAGTTTCCTCATACACCCAAAGACATACAGATAGGGAAATTAGATTGTGGGGACAGTGCTGGTAATGTCTGTAAAGCATTGTGGAATTAATGGCGCTATATAACTGAGTGAAAAAATTAATACAATTTCAAGGGAGAAGTAATACAACTTTTTGTGGCTTTTTTGTATTTTTTTCTGACTTTTATTTTTAAACATTTTTTTTGTTATGAAAATGACTTAAAACAACCTACAATTTAGAAAGCTAAACAAGCGATCTAGAATCCAGAGTTGTAGGACCAAGTGGAGGAAGAGGTGGATGTGTCGGTATGGGTAGAAGAGGTAAGGGAGTAGTAATCTACTTTTTTTCATTATTTTTTTGTATTCTTTCATTTTTTTATTTTTGTTATGGAACTGACATAAAACAACCTATAATTTACAAAACTAAACTAGCTATCTAGAACCACGAGGCGTAGGTTCAAATGGAGAAAGAGGTGGACGTGTTGGTATAGGAAGAAGAGACAAGGGAGGAATAATCCAACATGGTTATTTTTGTCATGTTTTTTTTTTATTATTTTATTATTTTTTTTTTATTTAACTCACTTAAAACAACCTAGAATTAACAAAGCTAAAACTAGCTATCTGGAACCATGAGGTGTAGGTCCAAGTGGAGGAAGATGTAGATGTGGTGGTATGGGCAGAAGAGGCAAGGGACGAGTAATCCCACACTTTTCTTTGTTTTTTTTTTAAGGAATTGACTTCAAAGATTATAGAATGAACCCAAAATGAACTAACAAGCTACAACCAGGAGTTTGAGGTCCAATTGGAGGAGGAGATGGAGGAGGAGGGCATGGCAGTATAGGTGGAAGAGGTGAAGGAGGACATAGCTAACACAGTTTTATTTTAATTAAGGTGGCTTAAAGGACAGTACTCCCACAGATATGGGTGCAGAGTACATATGGCGGCTTAAAGGACAGTACTCCCACAGGCAGGAGATGCAGCATACACATGGTGGCTTAAGGGACAGTACTCCCACAGGCAGTGGATGCAGAGTACACATGTAAGGGAGGGCCCGGACTCCAGTCGTGACCTGGATTACTGTAACATCCATGTCCAGCCCTTCCCTTACATGAAACGGTGTCCTTCCCTCTGGCGTACCTGCATCTCCAGATTCCACTCCTCCTGGGCACCTCTCAGGCACTGACAGTCCCTCTTCCTTGAGACACCCAGTAATTGAGACACAGTCCATAATAACTTGAACACATTCTTTACTGAACTCTTCACACGTTACATCCACAGTTGGCACAACAGGTGTTTCGTTCGTTTCCTTATCTCTCCCTGCTTTGATGTCACTTCTGTGCAGTACACGCCCGGACTGCTCCCCAGTTCCTTCCAGGCCTGACCTCGCCATAATGACACTTCCTTCAGCCTGCTTCGCCTCAGAACTGAATTCATCAATCACTACGTTTGGTGACCCCGGTGAAGCATCCGGCCTGTCTGTACTGAACTCATCAAAGCTCCAGCTCCCCTCAGCTCCTTGGTCCAGTCAACTTCTGCCCTAAAAGCATTGGCCCAGACGGTAAGACGCCACATCTTTCTTCTCTGTACAGGCCAAACGCGAGAATATGCAGCGGCCATGAATAACATGGGTTGCTGTACTTAAACGTCGCGTGGCTGCCAGTTGTCCAGGCCTAAGCCCTTGTGGACACTTGGGCATGCTGGCCCCGTCTGAAATAACTTCCTAGGAACCTCTCACTACTACTCGGCAGCCCCTCCTACACTTAACCCTATATGGAACTACCTAACAACTATACTTAACAAGGCCCACTAGTATGACCCCACCTAGTGGCCTGCAACAGTACTACACTTACCCAGCTATAGAAATTATATGCTAAAGTGCCCTCCTCTAATGTCCCAAAATGATGCACTCAACTTTCCCTAAGCTATACATATGTCAAGAAACATAATACATTGTTACACAGAGAATACAAAGCATATATACACAATGGTAACACATCATGGATGTGGCAGTACCATAACTATTAGCAGTAACACATAATATTATGTAGCAATACCACCAAATGTTTATCACCACACGATGACTATTTACATAAGAAAACATTAAGTACACTTAAGGAGTGGGGCGAAACAGGAATAACCCTTCACCCCCTTACACTCACAGAGGCTTAAAGGACAGTACTCTCACAAATGGAGGATGCAGAGTACACATGGTGGCATAAGGGACAGTGCTCCCACAGATATGGGTGCAGAGTACATATGGTGGTTTAAAGGACAGTACTCTCACAGATGGAGGATGCACAGTACACATGGTGGCTTAAGGGACAGTAATCACACTCTCACTGACTGAGGATGCAGAGTACACATGGTTTCTTAAGGGACAGTAATCACACAGATATGGTTGCAGAGTACACACAGTGTTTTTTTTGCAGAGTGTGCAGTTAAAATCTGTCCCCAACTCCAGTTGCGTCGTATCCCTACACTAATGAGAGCATAATGGCGGAGGCACTCGTGATCTGTCCTTTATACACGATGGGTCATGTGCTAAGCCCACCAATCACAGCCATGCCAATACTTGTCATGGCTGAGATGGCTACGGAACTGCCCACAGTCAACAAACTTTATTAGACTGGCGAACCCGAACAGAAGACTACAGTAAAAAGTCTGCGTTTGATGTTCGATAATGAATACTAGGTGTCTGATATGGGCCTCGAACTTTCCCGTTCGGGTTCGCTCATCCCTGAAGACAAATCAGTAATAATTATTGTGATTACTTTATTCATCACAGTTGCATAGTTCACATTATGCTACATATACTGTATTTCATCCTTGGGATAGTAGTGTTTAATCCAAACATGTGTTCTACAGACAACAACCAGATCCAAGGAGTCAGCTGGGCAATGCTTTCTGACACTCAATACTTTAGTTTACAAGAATGTAACAAGTAGACAGAATTTTCCACTACATCTCTGAATCTAAGATGTGAGTAATTAAAGTCATCCACAGTTGAGAAAACATCTCAAATCCCCTTCCTCATCATTGGACCAAATGTTATACAAAATGCTTTAAAGCTGCCAGTTGTGTACAGCTCTTCATCTTTTGCCAGAACTGACCATGGCACAGCCACACACATTAAAAATATAATAATAATAAAAATAATAATATTAAAAAAGCTTACTGCATACTGTCTTATTATTGAAAAAAAATGCATGAACAATGGAGCAATAAGATCTCATGTTCCCATGCCTGTTTTAGATGAAGTGTGGCCCTGGGCAAAAGTTTAAAGTTGGTCCCTAAATGCCAACATATTACATATTACACCTTCACACACAAATATTTAGGTGGCATTTACATGAGCTGCACTCAGGCTGTTAAGTTACTGCGATTGACAATATTGATGACAATGTAGAAGTCGTTCGGCGTTTGTTTACCGACCTCTTTACAATTGG
This sequence comes from Oophaga sylvatica, assembly GCA_033576555.1. NCBI lineage: Eukaryota > Metazoa > Chordata > Amphibia > Anura > Dendrobatidae > Oophaga > Oophaga sylvatica. The sequence goes on along the minus strand of JARQOD010000001.1, from coordinate 955,899,773 downwards.
CTGATGGAGAATAATGGGGACAGGACAATCACTAATAGATCAATAAGTCCCCAAACATTATCATATTATCAGCAGCACATGTCACGTCACACGTTTATCGTGATAGAGAGGAGCCAGAAGACTGCAGAGTCTAATTTCTCCTACTCCTGCACTGATTAGAAGCACTTTGCCTTCATATTAAATGGTGTAAATTTCATTTAGGTGTTAATCTGCTCAGTTGATAGCTGCTGGAATCTTTCCTGCATGAAGGCAGGCAGTTGGTCCTGGCGTCCTTCCCGTTGGCTGGGGGAGTCTTCCACTTCCACCCCACACTCCGGGTAACCACTGCTCGCCATCTTGCCTGCCGGGTTCTCTGACGCACCCATAGGCTGTTCCCGCTCTTTCCTTCGTGGGCAGTTTATTTCTTCCTTTTCCCCCCATCCCAGGACAGGAGGCGGATCTCCCTGGCTGATGGACATATTTTCACTGCATAGAAGTATTCACAATGAGCAAGCATAATTTTTGCGCCTTTCTCAGATATTCGGCCCATGACGACACGCCCTTCGCTTCCTGCTCTCCGTGTAACCCAACAATGGCAGTGATTTCACAGTTCTCTAAAGTCTCTGGCACACAGCTCCCGATGATGCTGGGCCACGAATCTTGTTCGGGGATGCCAAAATGGAGGGCCCCCAAGGGCCATATGGTACTCTGACCCGAGTCGGACGGTTTTTAAAGGGGAAGTGTCACGGCAGCAGCGACCCATCCGTGGCCCTGGGTGTCCAATAAAAATAATGGTGTTAGCCGATGCTGCAGTTCAGTTCCACTGGGGCAGTTGCTGATGCAGCAAAGTTATTACGGCTCTCCACAGGTAGAGCCAAGCCCCAGGGCAGTTATGGTGTTTAAGATGATGGTGGTGGTTGTAGTGCAGGGCAGATGACGCAGTAAATAATTCTGAGGACACAGCAAGGTGCAGTCTCTTCAGTTTACTCACAGTTCTTGGTTAAAATCCACAGCCGGGGTGCTTGTCCTCAGGGTATTTGGTCTAGACAGCTCACAAGTAATTTGGGGTACACCGTATCAGAACCTCCTTCTGATGTTCCTTTCCTGGCCGTCTCCCTGCGCTAGCTCCCGCCTCTCCTGCCCTGTGCCTTCACACGCAGTGTGCCAAGCCAGCAGCCTCGGATACTGTCAGGTGACGTACTCTGTTATGAATGTGCTGGAGATGGTTTCTGAGCAGAGGCTCCCTCTGGTGGTTGCAGACAGTACTGAACCTTACAGCGAGGAATTGCAATCTGGGATCACGGACTGGACTGATATAAGGGAGGTTCCCTCCCATGATGGTCGCTGGTGATCAATTGTTCTTGTCTCAATTGTGGTTCCTGGTTCATTTGGAAGTCTGCTGGAGTCTTGCATGCATCTGCTGCTTTCAGATAAGATATTTTCTGCTTTTCTTTTTGTGCTTGCTTTTTGCATAATTTTCTGCACTTTTGTGGAGGTCAGCCGGGTCCCCTCCTGGGGCCTGTGCTCCTCTCAGTTTATCTGTAGCCACTGTTATTTGTTCATTTGCTTTTTCCTGTTTTTTTCAGTGGCTGCGGCTTAGTTTTGTTACACCAGAGATCTGATTTAGGTGGTGGAGATCGTGTGATCTCAGGTGTTTTTGCAATCAGAAGAGTTGGTATTTTTTAGGGTTTTTTGCTGGATTGCAGTCAGAATTCTTTCCTGTACTTTTCTGTCTAGACAGATTGGGCCCCAGCGTTTGCTCATTCTATTTTCTGTCTGTGTCCGTGCTTCTTCTTGTCTAACCGCCATTACATGTTTGGGGGCTTCCTATTTTCTTTGGGGATCTGCTCCGGGGCAGATAGCTTTCATCTTTTTGCCTTTAGGTGTAGTTATCTCTCAGGCTATGACGAGGCGTCTAGGATCAACGTAGGAACGCTCCACGGCTACCTCTAGTAGTGTGGTTAGTTCAGGTTACTGCAATCCAATAGGTTCCAGCCTCTCTGGTGTATTGCCGTTTTTACTTTTTCTCCTCAGCTACCTAAACGTAACAGTATCACCGGCCCAAACTGAAAATTATATGGTACTCATAGAAGGGAAAAATAGTGTGGAAAAAAAAGAAAAAAAGCTGTCAGAGTTGTCAGAGATTTTTTTTCTGTTTGTTGCATTTTTTCCCTCTTTTTCTCTGGGTGCTGAGGAGGATTTTTTTTTCTTTCTCTCAATGGAGTTTGCACAGTTGTCTGGCCATGTGGATCAGCTTGCCACTGAGGTTCGGAGTATTGCTACCTATCTTGCCGGGTTGCCGGTTGTGGAACCTAGGATTCCCATGCCAGATTTGTTTTTGGGGGATCGGGCTAAATTTCTGAATTTCAAAAATAACTGTAAGTTGTTTTTTGCCTTAAAACCTAAGTCCTCGGGGAGAGCAGCACAGCAGGTTCAAATTGTCATCTCTCTCCTGCGCGGCGACCCTCAGGATTGGGCTTTTTCCCTGACACCTGGGGATCCTGTTTTGAATGATATTGATGTATTTTTTCTGGCTCTGGGTTATTGTACGATGAACCTAATGTCACTGATCAAGCTGAAAAAACCTTTTTGGCATTAAATCAGGGTCTTGAAGATGCTGAGTTGTACTGTCAGAAATTCCGAAAGTGGGCAGTCCTGACCAAATGGAATGATGATGCTTTGGCAGCCCTTTTTCGGAAGGGGCTGTCAGAGAATGTAAAGGATGTTATGGTGGGATTCCCTGTCTCCTCTGGTCTCAATGATTCTATGTCATCATTGGCTATTCAAATTGACAGACGTTTGCGTGAGCGCAGAGGTATGCGTGAGATGGTGTTGCCTTGTAAGCCAGCTCCTGGGCCCATGCAATGTGATTGAGTGACTTCTGGGGCTCAGCGTCATGAGTTTCGAAAGCGCAGTGGGTTATGTTTCTACTGTGGTGATGCCTCTCATGCTCTTTCCATCTGCCCTAAGCGGGGAAGATGTTTTGCACGCTCAGTTGTCTTGGGTAGTGTTCAGACTAAATTTCTGTTGACTGTTACCCTGATTTGCTCCCTGTCCACATTTTCTGCTCAGGCTTTTGTTGATTCAGGAGCAGCTATTAACCTGATGGATTTTGACTTTGCTAAACATTGTGGGTTTCCCATGATACCCCTGCGGAAGTCTATTCCCCTACTGGGCATTGATTCTACCCCTTTGGCGGAGAATAAACCCCAGTTTTCTACTCAGGTGACAATGAGGGTTGAACCAGATCATCAGGAGAGTTGCAAATTTCTGGTGCTGCATAATCTGCATGACATTATTGTACTAGGTTTCCCTTGGTTACAGTCTCATAATCCTGTTTTGGATTGGAAATCTGTGTCTGTGACCAGTTGGGGCTGCCAATGTGTTAATACTGACACTCCTGTTTTTTCTGCCTCTCCCCAGACTCAGGATGTTCCTGACTTTTTGACTGATTTTTCGGATGTATTTAGTGAAAGTAAATCTGCATCCTTGCCCCCTCACAGGAGCTATGATTGCGCTATTGAATTAGTGCCTGGTGGTAAATTTCCTAAAGGTCGCCTTTTTAACTTGTCTGTACCTGAACACGATGCTATGCGATCTTATATCAAGGAGTCATTGGAGAAGGGTCATATCAGACCATCCTCTTCACCCTTGGGCGCCGGTTTTTTCTTTGTGGCCAAAAAGGATGGTTCATTGAGGCCGTGTATTGATTATCGTCTCTTGAATAAGATCACTGTGAAGTATCAATATCCGTTACCCTTGATTTCTGACCTGTTTTCCAGAGTGAAAAGTGCTAGTTGGTTTACCAAGCTTGACCTCAGGGGGGCGTATAACCTTATTCGCATTAAGCACGGAGATGAATGGAAGACGGCGTTTAATACCCCAGAGGGGCATTTTGAGTACCTAGTGATGCCCTTTGGACTCACTAATGCTACTTCCGTCTTCCAATCCTTCATGAATGATATTTTCAGGGATTTTGTAGATAAATTTCTGATTGTTTATTTGGATGATATCTTGATTTTTTCCAATGACTGGGACTCTCATGTGAAACATGTTCGGACTGTGTTCCAGATATTGAGAGAGAATGCACTGTATGTGAAGGGATCAAAGTGTCTTTTTGGCGTACAGAAGGTCTCATTTCTGGGATTCATTTTGTATCCATCTGTTATTGAAATGGTCCTGGTCAAGGTTCAGGCCATCTGTGATTGGGTCCAACCTACTTCATTAAAGGCTCTTCAGAGATTTTTGGGTGTTGCCAATTTTTATCGTAAATTTATTGGTAATTTCTCTTGTATTGTTAAACCATTGACTTATTTGACCAAAAAGGGTTCTGATGTGGTGAATTGGCCTCCTGAGGCAGTTTCTGCGTTTCAGGAACTTAAGCAGAGATTCACTTCTGCTCCTGTTCTACGGCAGCCTGATGTTTCTCTACCGTTTCAGGTGGAGGTTGATGCCTCTGAAATTGGGTTAGGTGCCGTTTTGTCCCAAAGAAATTCAGAGACCTCTAAGAGTAACCCTTGTGCCTTTTTCTCTCGAAATTTTCTCCAACTGAACGTAATTATGACGTGAGTAATCGGGAGTTATTGGCCATGAAGTGGGCCTTTGAAGAGTGGAGACATTGGCTGGAAGGAGCCAAACATCAGGTAGTGGTCCTCATGGACCAGTAGAACCTGGTTTATCTCGAATCAGCCAAGCGACTTAATCCTAGTCAGGCCAGGTGGGCCTTGTTTTTCACACGTTTTAATTTTGTGGTTTCTTTTCTTCCTGGCACTAAGAATGTTAAGGCAGATGCCCTCTCGAGGAGTTTCTTTGCGGACTCTACTGAGTTATCTGATCCTTCTGTTATTTTGAAAGAGGGTGTAGTTCTTTCCGCCATCTCGCCCAATTTGAGACTGGCTCTGGAAGGGTGTCAGGAGGATAAACCTGAGCACTGCCCTATTGGGAAATTGTTTGTCCCAGACCAGTGGAAGAAGAGTGTGATGTCTGAGATTCATTGTTTGCATTGGCTGGTCATCCCGGGATTTTTGGTACCAGAGACTTGGTGAGTTGGTCCTTTTAGTGGCCTACTTTGTCTCGTGATGTCAGGGAATTTGTGCAGTCATGTGGGACTTGCTCTCGTTCCAAGCCTTGCTCTCGCTCCAGTGGTTTGTTAATGTTATTACCTGTGCCCAAGAGGCCATGGACCCATATCTCTATGGATTTTATTTCCGACCTCCCTGTTTCTCAGAAAATGACCGTTATCTGGGTAATCTGTGATAGGTTTTCCAAGATGATACATCTTGTGCCATTACCTAAGTTACCTTCCTCCTCCGAATTGGTGCTTTTGTTCCTTCAGCACGTGGTTCGGTTACATGGCATTCCGGAGAACATTGTGTCTGACAGAGGAGTCCAGTTTGTTTCCAGATTTTGGAGGACATTTTGTTCTAAACTTGGTGTTCAATTATCTTTCTCCTCTGCATTTCATCCTCAGACCAATGGACAAACTGAGAGAACAAACCAGACCTTGGACACTTCTTTGAGATGTTTTGTGTTTGCTGATCAAGATGACTGGGTCTCTTTTTTGCCTTTGGCTGAGTTTGCTCTTAATAATAGGGCTAGCTCTGCCACCTTGATGTCTCCATTTTTCTGCAATTCCGGGTTTCACCCTCGATTTTCTTTGGGACAGGCGGAGGCTTCTGTCTGTCCGGGTGTTGACTCTGTTGTGGAGCGTATGCAGCAGATTTGGGACCAGGTAGTGGAGAGGTTGTCTCTCTCTCAGGAGAAGGCCAACGGTTTGCCAACCGGCATAGGACTGATGGTCCTCGGTTTGAAGTGGGGGACTTGGTTTGGTTGTCCTCAAGAAATATCCCTATGAGGGTTGCATCTCCACAGTTTAAGCCTAGGTTCATTGGACATTATAAGATCATGGAGATTCTTAATCCTGTTTCCTTCCGTTTGCTTCTTCCAGGGACATTTAAGATCCATAACATGTTCCACAAGTCCTTATTGAAGAGGTTTGTCGAGCCAGTGGTTCCTATGGCTGCGCCTCCTGACCCTGTTTTGGTTGAGGGCAATCTGGAGTATGTGGTTGAGAAAATATTGGATTCTCGTTTTTCTAGACAGAAACTCCAGTATTTGGTTAAGTGGAGAGGTTATGGTCAGGAGGACAATTCTTGGGTGTTTGCTTCGGACATCCAAGCTAGAAGACTGATCCGTGCATATCACCGAGCTCATCCTGATCGGCCTGGTTGCACAAGTGAGGGTTCGGTGACCCCTCCTTAAGGGGAGGGTACTGTTATGAATGTGCTGGAGATGGTTTCTGAGCAGAGGCTCCCTCTGGTGGTTGCAGACAGTACTGAACCTTACAGCGAGGAATGGCAATCTGGGATCACAGACTGGACTGATATAAGGGAGGTTCCCTCCCATGATGGTCACCGGTGATCAATTGTTCTTGTCTCAATTGTGGTTCCTGGTTCATTTGGAAATCTGCTGGAGTCTTGCATGCATCTGCTGCTTTCAGATAAGATATTTTCTGCTTTTCTTTTGTGCTTGCTTTTTGCATAATTTTCTGCACTTTTGTGGAGGTCGGCCGGGTCCCCTCCTAGGGCCTGTGCTCCTCTCAATTTATCTGTAGCCACTGTTATTTTTTCATTTGCTTTTTCCTGTTTTTTCAATGGCTGTGGCTTAGTTTTGTTACACCAGAGATCTGATTTAGGTGGTGGAGATCGTGTTATCTCAGGTGTTTTTGCAATCAGAAGAGTTGTTATTTTTTAGGGTTTTTTGTTGGATTGCAGTCAGAATTCTTTCCTGTACTTTTCTGTCTAGACAGATTGGGCCCCAGCATTTGCTCATTCTATTTTCTGTCTGTGTCCATTCTTCTTCTTGTCTAACCGCCATTACATGTTTGGGGGCTTCCTATTTTCTTTGGGGATCTGCTCCGGGGCAGATAGCTTTCATCTTTCTGCCTTTAGGTGTAGTTATCTCTCAGGCTGTGACGAGTCTTCTAGGATCAACGTAGGAACGCTTCACGGCTACCTCTAGTTGTGTGATTAGCTCAGGTTACTGCAATCCAATAGGTTCCAGCCTCTCTGGTTTATTGTCGTTTTTGCTTTTTCTCCTCAGCTACCTAAACATAACAGTACTCTAGGTCCCCTTGATATTATGCTACTGACTTTTCAGAAAATGTGTGTGGATGTGGCTGCAGCACATGCACATACCACAGCCTCCGGTTAGCTAGCTGAGTCCTCAGTTTCTCCACTACACTGGGGCTGGTCCCCTTACTGCGACCTGGTGTCAAGATCCACTTTTGGATCTGTGGCAGATCTTTCTTTTCATTTTGGAACCTTTTTCCTTTCAGGCCCTCGGGGGTTAATGTCAGTTTTTTCCCCGGTGGCCGCTGGTGTAATTGCATTGCTGCTAACTTGTCAGGGTAAGACGGTGACCACTCCCACCATCCTTTAAAAGGTCACCTGAGCGTCAGCTGACTTGTTAATACTTCTGCTTTTGAAGACCAACCAAGCTGGAGTCAGGAGCTTGCTGAGTGCAGTGGTCCTTCTGCTATTTCCCTGATCTGGTGCCTTACTCTGCTGAGCGGTGCATTGCAGCAGAGAAAGCTAAGTTTGTGTTGTTTTGTTGATTTAACCCCAAGGTGTCTGTCTTTCCTTCCTTGGGTTATTTTGGTGTAGTTCCCTTTTTTCCCTGTCTCACCTCCTGGGGAGGGGTTGGAGTTTTAGCTCAGGGCTAAACAGGAGACAGGGACAGGTCAGTAACTTGGGCCTCACTACCTTCAAGTGTACCCCCAAGTTAAGGAAAGATAGGGCCCTCCCTTAGTGTTAGGGGCAGTTTATGGGCCCAGGTTCCTCCTCCCCTGTATTCCAACTACTGCCCCGTGACACCTGGTCCCTCCACCCGACTACGGTCAGCGTGGATTTTGGCCCCACGGGTGGATTCCTCACTTCCCGTGCCACTAGGACCCTTTCTTCCACTCTCTCACTGAAGCTTCTCTCTGTCTTTCTTCTCTCTCTTCTGTCTTCTGGTCCAGGGACAAGCTCCTCTGTGCTCAAGTCCCCAGCACCAACTGTCCCTTCCCTCCAACTGTCTCTTCCTCCAACTCCTCTCAGCTCCTCTCCTGAGCTCCTCTCAGCTCTCCTCCTGAGCTCCAACTCCCAACCTACTGTCACTAACTGTCTGTGGTCTCTCAGACCACTCACCAAGCTCCGCCCCTTCTCCACTTTCACCACCCACATCCTCTAACTAGCACCTCCTGGGCCCTGAGAGGTCTGGTGTTGGATGTAAGTGTGTGGGTTGTGGGTGATGTCCCCTCCTTACCCCAGAGCGGAGCACCACACCACCAACTGAGGTGCAGTACCTCTGTGGCGACTGGACCTCAGGGGCGCCACATATACATATACACATAAACACAGCTCAATCCAATAACAATACACTGGAGCATAATCCAGGTTCATAATTCGACTAATTACATCACATTGGCATTTTTTTTGCCTAGAATATTGTTTCTTTCGGTGTTCTTATGGGTACCAGTAGACGTGCGCATGTACTCTCTGTGTCAGCACATACACCCCATGCAGTACATACATATACAGAGCACATACATATGCACACATTCATAAACAGACCACATACATACAGATAACACATGCACTCAGACACAGACAGACAGTACAGGGCTTGCCACCATTCTTTCTCCTCTTCAATTAGTCTGACCCCCGCATAGTAAAAGACTTTTGGTGACATCACGGTAACATGACCAATCACATAACTGTGATGTAATCAAAGGTCTGGAAGCATTCTCCACATTGGAAGCTACACTAAAAATGCTATTGTCAGTGCAGCTCCTACTGTAGATGCTGGGGGTCCCCAGTTGGGGTTCTTGGGCAATTGCCCAGTTTGGTGACCCCCAACACCGTCCCTGCATGTCACTCACAATAGAGGTGGGTGTCAGCTAGAATTGTATAGTTTTAATAGTTATTCCAATCTTAAACATGTATGGTTTATCCATAGGATATGCTATAAAGGTTTAATAGATGTGAGTCTCTCCTCTATTTTGAGAATAGGGTCTTGTTGCACTTTGCCGCAGTGAAGAGGTGGAAAAAGCTTGCTTAGCAATTTTTGGAACTTCCGTACAAATTAATAGAAAGAGAGCCACATACACACGTGGTCAAAATTGTTGGTACCCCAATGTTTAATGGCAGAAAAACCCACAATGGTGACAGAAATAACTTGAATCTGACAAAAGTAATAATAAATGAAAAATCTATGAAAATGTACAAATGAAAGTCAGACATTGCTTTTCAACCATGCTTCCACAAAATTTAAAAAATATAAAACTCATGATTTAGGCCTGGACAGAAATGATGGTACCCTTAACTTAATATTTTGTTGCACAACCTTTTGAGGCAATCACTGCAATCAAACGATTCCTGTAACTGTGAATGAGACTTCTGCACCTCTCAACAGGTATTTTGGCCCACTCTTCAAGAGCAAATTGCTCCAGTTGTCTCATGTTTGAAGGTTGCCTTTTCCAGACGGCATGTTTCAGCTCTTTCCAAAGATGCTCAATAGGATTTAGGTCAGGGCTCATGGAAGGCCACTTCAGAATAGTCCAATGTTTTTCCCTTAGCCATTCTTGGGTGTTGTTAGCTGTGTGTTTTGGCTCATTATCCTGTTGCAAGACCCATAACCTGCGACTGAGACCAAGCTTTCTGACACTGGGAAGCACATTTCTCTCTAGAATCCCTTGATAGTCATGAGATTTCATTGTACTCTGCACAGATTCTAGACATCCTGTGCCAGATGCAGCAAAGGAGCTCCAGAACATAACAGAGCCTCCTCCATGTTTCACAGTAGGGACAGTGTTCTTTTCTTGATATGATTCATTTTTCTGTCTGTGAACATAGAGCTGATGTGCCTTGCCAAAAAGTTCTATTTTTGTCTAATCTGTCCACAGGACATTCTGCCAGAAGCTTTGTGGCTTGTCAACATGTAGTTTGGCAAATTCCAGTCTGGCTTTTTTATGATTTTTTTCAACAATGGTGTCCTCCTTGGTAGTCTCCTATGAAGTCCACTTTGGCTCATAGAACAACGGATGGTGCGATCTGATACTGATGGTACTTGAGCTTGAAGTTCACCTTTAATTTGTTTAGAAGTTTTTCTGGGCTCTTTTGTAACCATTCGTATTACCCATCTCTTTGATTTGTCATCAATTTTCCTCCTGCGGCCACGTCCAGGGAGGTTGGCTACAGTCCCATGGAGCTTAAATTTCTGAATAATATGTTATAGGAAAGATGTGTATCTTCGTACCGTGTTAGCCAGTAGATAGAAAAATATTAGACTTGAGAGTCACACTGAGGACTCTCAAGTCTGAATAATATGTGCAACTGTAGTCACAGGAACATCAAGCCGCTTGGAAATGGTCTTATAACTTTTCCCTTTAACATGTTTGTTGATAATTTTCTTTCTAATCTCCTGAGACAACTCTTTCCTTCGCTTCCTCTGGTCCATGTTGAGTGTGATACACGCCATGTCACCAAACAGCACAGTAAGTATCTGCAGCCCTCTATACTGGCCACTCACTAATTCTAAGATTGTAGACACCTGTGATGCTAATTAGTGGACACACCTTGATTTAACATGTCTCTTTTGTCACATTATTTTCAGGGGTACCATCATTTCTGTCCAGGCCTATTTCATGAGGCTTTTTTTTTTTAAAAAAATTCTGTGGAAGCATGGTTGAAAAGCAATGTCTGACTTTCATTTGTTTATTTTCATAGATTTTTATTTATTATTACTTTTGTCAGATTTAAGTTATTTCTGTGACCATTGTAGGTTTTTCTGTCATTAAACGTGGGGCACCAACAATTTTGACCACGTGTGTATAGATGGTCCCCTCTCCACACACAGCAGCATGCAACTATGCTTGTTGTTAAGATAGATGAAAATCCAAGTAATGCACCCGTCAGACATTAAAAATATATAATGTAGATATAATATGGGAATAGCCCTTAATAGGGAATTCATAGCCAGATTTTAAAATGTTAGCAGTATATTATGATACAATATATTAAATTTTAATAAACTGGTGTTCTTACTTTGAAACCCATGTTAGAAAGGATGTTCAATTGTTTAAGAAAATTTAAAACTCATTCAATACCCACCTAGCCTGATAGAGAGCTCCTCGCTGTCCCTCGTCCCTGCTGCTGAGATCTCTCATTGCTCAGTACTAGATATAGCTGTCAGTAGGGAAAGGTGGACAGAGGCTGAATACTCTTGGACTCAGCTCTCTCACTGATTGGGCTCATAGAATGTGGATTATACAGCCATTCTGTATAGTTGTTTTTTCAGCAGAAAAAAAATCAAAGATAATAGGAAATCAAAACCTCATGAGTTTGATACAGATTTTGATGCTACTGCCTTGATCCTTAGAATATTTAGGAAAAATTATCCTCAATGGCTTCATGCAGAAAATTGGCAGTATAAGCAGGGGGTGTGACTAAATGCCTGCAGCCACATTGCGCGCGGAAACAGTCATATTTGGGGGGGAAGAGACAGTGTGCAGCAGGAAGAAGTGAGTGCTCCGTCCCTTGAGCACCAGTACAGTGCAGGCCCGCGCCCGAGCCTACCTGCCTCCGCTTGCAGAGACTGTGAGAAGAGACTTCCAGAGTGCTTGTTGGTCACCACACAGCAGGGTGCCAATCGTTCCGGGCCCGTGAGTACTGTACGCCTGTTGCCCAAGAGATGCCGGGTGTGGAACCGCCATCTGCCCTCTTACCCCCCCAGTGCATATCTGCCACGTCGGGCCCAGACCGTGCTGTGGCCTATACTCTCCCGGCCATGTCGGTACATGGACTAAGGACTCAGCGGAAGGTATCAGATGCCAGCCGCTGCTCCCAGAAGACAGATCTTCGTTGCCTGCAGGACCTCATCAGTCAAGCGTCGCACCAGCCATTGTTGGCGCCATCACCTGCTCTGCAACATCCACGGCTCTGAGGATCTACTGACAGAATAAGTTGACCCCAAAAAGAACCGCCATTATTCTTTCTACTGTTTTGCTACCCTAAATATTATTTGCATTTGAACTGCCTATTCCCCTGTTTAACTGTTTACCTCCCTGCGTGGAGTATCCCACTGTTAATTAAATTTGTTAACCCTTGCTCTGTCTCCTGTCCGTCACTGCATCCCGCAACCTGTTACAATATCATCTGTCAGTATATGCACTTTACTTTTTCCGAAAGGCCACAGACGCTGTAAGACCATTAAGCAAGAGGTAGCACTAACCAAACAACACCATGAAGACCAAGGAGATCTCCAAACAAGTCAGGGACAAAGTTGTTAAGAAATACAAGTCAGGGTTGGGTTATAAAAAAAATCCCAATTTCTAATGATCCACGGAGCAACATCAAATCCATTATTATCAAATGGAAATAACATGGTACCACAACAAACCTGCCAAGAGAGGACCGCCCATCAAAACTCTCAGCCTGTGCAAGGAGGGCATTGATCAGAGAGGCAGCAAAGAGACTAAAGGTACTGCCACACTAAACAATCCCGCTAGCGATCACGATAACGACGCATACTAATGCGATCGCTAGCGGGATTGTTTCTATATCGCTAAAGGTACTGCCACACTAAACAATCCCGCTAGCGATCACGATAACGACGCATACTAATGCGATCGCTAGCGGGATTGTTTCTATATCGCTAAGTGCGGCCACATTTAGCGATATAGTTAACGACGCTATCGCCGTTAGCGATCTTCTTAACGACTTTAGCGGTACAAAAGTACCGCTAAATCGCTAAGAAAAGGTGCCACACTAGCGATATATACTTACCCAGCGGGAGCGCCGACGAGAAAATAGGGTCCGGAACGATTCCAGCGACGAGCGAGATCACAGCAGGAAGCTCGTCGCTGGCAGCTGCCGCACTGAACAACATCGCTAACGGGATCGCTAAATAGTGACGTTTTTTAGCGATCCCGTTAGCGATATTGTTCAGTGTGGCATACCCTTAAAGGTTACCCTGAAGTAGCTGTAGAGATCCCAAATAGAGACTGGAGTATCTCTCCATATTACCACAATAAGCCATTCACTCCATAGAGGTGACCTTTATTGAAGAGTGGGACGTAAAAAGCCTCCAATCACCCACAAAAATTGTAAGGCTCCTTTTGAGGTTGCCAAAATACATGTGGGAGACTCCCAAAATGTATGGAAGAAGGAGCTGTGGTCAGATGAAACCAAAATTGAACTTTTTGGCCACCATATCTGGTGTCAAACCAACACAGCTCATTAATTTTTTTTTCCCAGCCACACTCAAGTGGCACAAATATCAGTTTCATAGAGTACTATTGGTAGAAAAATGTAAGGAAAGTTACACAGGTAGCTGAGTGAAAGTAAGTGCAGGCCTGCTGGTCTGGGAGCCTTACTGCTACAGGCAACACACATGAAGGGGACACAACTTGGATTCTCCACATTTCAAAAAATAATTTTCACTCACCACTAAAGTGGCATCAATTTCCAGAAACAGTAAAATAAGCCTCTGACACATCTTTCATTTCACACAACCCACCAGATGGAGACCCAATTTGGAGTCTCCACATTTCAAAAAATTGTTTGTAACATCAGCAGCAGTGGCAACAACAGAAGCCAAGCAAAGGTTTTTACTTACTGCAAAGTCAAAAGTTTAAATACATTTAATTAGTATTTGGCACCATTGACCTTAAACTGAATGACTTGGGTCAAACATTTGGGACATCCTTCCACAATAGTTGATCGGAATTTTGGCCCATTCTTCCTGACAAAACTCGTGTAACTGATCCAGGTTTGTAGGTAGCCTTGCTCGTACCGCCTTTTCAGCTTTGCCCATACATTTTCAATAGGATTAAGATCAGGGCTTTGTGATGGCCACTCCAAAACATTGATTTTGTTATCCTTAAGCCACTTTGTTACCATTTTGGCAGTATGCTTTGGGTCAATGTCCATTTAGAAGACTCATTTCCGTCGAAGCTTTAACTTCCTGGTTGATGTCTTGAGATGTTGCTTCAGTATTGCCACATAATCTGCTTTTCTCATGATGCCATCTATTTTGTGAAGTGCACTAGTCCCTCCTGCAGCAAAACAACCCCACAACATGATGCTGCCACCTCCGTGTTTCACAGTTGGGATGGTGTTTTTAGGTTTCCAAGCTTCTCACTTTTTCCTCCAAACGTAATGATTGTCATTATGCCCAAAAGTTCAATTTTAGTTTCATCAGACCACAAGACATGTCTCCAAATATTAAAGGGAATCTGTTACCCCATTTTTGTGATATCAGATAAAGATATCACTGAATTGTGCATCCTATAAGTAATCTATAGGTACCTATCATATCTCCTGACACCCCAATTTTGATGTCAAAATACCGTTGTAAAGTTCGTTTCTCAGTATGCAAATACATGCTGTCTGGTCCGATGGGCGGCGTTTATTCTCATTTTCCCCCCGCTCCTCGGCTTGTTGCACGTAACTTCGTCTGTGAATATCACAGACGGTGTACTGTTTCCGCGCTTGCGCGTTGAAAAGTGCCCTCGCGCATGCTCAGTGTGCTTTGCCCAACAGTGTATTTTGCATCCCTTTCTATGCCCCGGAAGACATCCACTGGCGCATGCGCAGTACTGATTTTATGCTTTGCCCACTGTTGGGCAAAGCACACTGCGCACGTGCGATGGGGCCTTTTCAAAGCGAAAGCGCGGAAACCGTATGTGAAGAAGTGCGTAGGGTAAGACAGGAGGCGGTGGGGAATGAGAATAAACACCGCCCATCGGACCGCATGTATTTGCATACTGAGAAACGAACTTTACAAAGGTATTTTAACATCAAAACTGGGGTGTCAGGAGATATGATAGGTACCTATAGATTACTTATGGGACGCAGAATTCAGTGATATCTTTATCTGATATCACAAAAATGGGGTGACAGATTCCCTTTAAGGTCTTTGTTCCTGTGTGTGCATTTGCAAACACTAATCTGGCTTTTTATGTTTCTCTCGGAGTTATGGCTTCTTCCTGGCAGAGTGACCTTTCGGCCCATTGTGATATAGTACTCGTTTCATTGTGGATATTGACACAATCTTACCAGCTTCTGGCATCATCTTCACAAGGTCTTTTGCTTTTGTCCTTGGATTGATATGCATTTGTCGGACCAAAGCACATTCATCTCTAGGACACAAAACCCATCTCCTTCCTGAGCGGTATGATGGCTGGACATTCGCATCTTGCTTGTACTTGCATATAATTGTGTTACAGCGCCGCGCACCCCCCAGCCCTGGGATACTTACCTCACCAGGCGTGCCGCTGACCAGGCTCCTCTGGGGGCCACTCCTCAGCTTCCAGCTTGGCGTGCGCGTCGGGGATCCCATCCTCCGGGCACACGCGCCCGGCTGCTTAGGCCGCGGCTGCGCGCCTACTCCAATATTTAGGCTGCCTGACCCAGAAGTACCTCTTTCTGGGCGGTGGCAACAGGTATTTCAGGCTGCTTCCTGCTAGAGGAAGGGCCTGATTATTACTTCAGTATCTGTGCTGTCAGTATGGGTGCTATTCTATGCTCAGGTCCCACAGCGTGCTTCCCAGTGCACTCTCTGTATCTCAGCGTGATTCCCAGTGCGCGCTCTGCACTCTCTGTATCTCAGCGTGCTTCCCAGTGTGCACTCTGCACTCTCCTGTATCTCAGCATGCTTCCTAGTGCATGCTCTGCATTCTTCTGTATCTCAGCGTGTTTCCCAGTGCATGCTCTGCCCTCTCCTGTATCTCAACGTGCTTCCTAGTGCGTGCGCTGCACTCTCCAGTATCTCTGCGTGCTCCCAGTGCGCACTCGGTCGCTCTCCTAGACCCCGTGTGCACCCCAGTTTATCGTAGCCCTCTTTGTCTCCTTCGAGCCGGCCTCCTGGTATCAGCAGTCGCTGTACTTTACCCCCCTGGGTCTGCCCCTGATGCTCCCTGTATAGGGGGTGGTTCCATTAGGTCAGCTCGCTCAGGGTGGGTTGGTATCTCGGCCCAGAGGGTCCACTCCAGGAGTTGTAACAGAATAATCAGGCCATGGATCCTGCTGGTACCTCTGCTGCCGCTCAAAAAGAGTTGGTATATTTGTGGGAGAATCAGAATCACATTATGTCCTTCATGAAGTCCATGGATTCCCAATTGTCGGCCATACAGGCAGCTGACCCAGGAAATGCGACAAAGCTTGCTAGTCTCCAGCGCAACACTCAGGCCCACATATTGAGTTATATAGCCTCTGTAGATGACCGTCTGCTCTCTCTTCAGTCTGCCCCCTCGGCTTCGGTGCAGGCATCATCCCGTACCCCAGACTCTACTCCTCAATCCCCACCTAGCCTTGTTAAACCGCCTCGATTTAATGGCGATCCCAAGCTCTGCAGGGTTTTTTTAAATCAGTGTCGCCTTCATTTTGAGTTGTTGCCTCAGCAATACCTCACTGATTGGGCTAAGGTGGCGTTTGTGGTTTCACATCTGGAGGGTGAGGCTTTGGCATGGGTAATGATCCCATAGTCTCTCAGCTGCCAATTTTTTTGGAAACCTTTCGCAGAGTGCTTGATGAACCGGGTCGTCTGGCCTCTACCACTGAGTCCCTCTTTAACCTCCGCCAAGGTTCACTTACTGTGGGACAATATGCCATTCGTTTTTGCACTCTGGTCTCGGAGCTGGGGTGGAATAACGAGGCATTGGTCTGTGCCTTCTGGCGTGGGTTGTCAGGTCGGATTAAGGACAAGCTCGCTGGTCGATATACTCCAACCTCTCTCGAGGATTTGTTTTCCCTCGCTACACGTATTTATTGACCTACGATTCCAGGAGCGTAATCGTGAGCAGCTCGAGATAGGAGACCTACTCTACAACCGTCCACAGGCCACTTAGCCCACGTTCTGCAGTGTCTTCTTCCACAGCAGCATCTGAACCGATGCAAGTGGATCTGAACCGATGTAAGTGGAGCAACGTCGTCGGGAGAGACTCGCACAAGGCCTACACCTGTACTGTGCAGATGCTTCTCATTTGCTTCGTTCCTGTCCAGTGCGGCCGGGAAACTCCTCTGCCTAGGTCAAGTAAGAGAGGCCTCCCTTGGTGTATGTGATTCCTCTCTACCCTTATCCCTGACTGTCCAGTTGTCTTCAGGTCTTAAACGCTATTCCGAGGTGGCATATGTGGATTCGGGCGCGGCAGGGAACTTCATTAGACTTGAAGAGGTGGAGAAGTGCCAGATCCCAGTTAGGACCCTGGAAAATCCTCGGTGGATTGCTTCTGTGAACGACAGACCTTTACCGGAGGAGGTAACTAAGGTTACCGAAGAACTGGAGTTGCAAGTTGGGGCTCTTCATCGGGAGAAGATTACCTTCTATGTTCTCTCAGATATGTCCCACGCCCTTCTTCTTGGTGCGCGCTCTGCACTCTCTGTATCTCAGCGTGCTACCCAGTGCGCACTCTGCACTCTCTGTATCTCAACGTGCTTCCCAGTGCGCGCTCTGCACTCTAATGTATCTCAACATGCTTCCCAGTGCACACTCTGTATCTCAACGTGATTCCCAGTGCACGCTCTGCACTCTCTGTATCTCAGCGTGCTTCCCAGTGCGTGCTCTGCACTCTTCTGTATCTCAGCGTGTTTCCCAGTGTGCGCTCTGCAGTCTCCTGTATCTCTGGGTGCTTTCCAGTGTATGCTCTGCACTTTCCTGTGTCTCAGGGTGCTTCCCAGTGCGTGCACTGCACTCTCCCGTATATCTGCGTGCTTCCAGTGCATGCTCTGCACTTTCTTGTATCTCAGCGTGCTTCCCAGTATGCGCTCTGCGCTCTCCTGTATTTAGCGTGCTCCTAGTGCGTACTCGGCGCTCTTCTAGACCCCGCGTGCAACCCAGTTTCTCATATCCCTCTTTGTCTCCTTAGAGCCGGCCTCCTGGTACCAGCAGTCGCGGTACTTTACCCCCCTGGATCTGCCCCTGACGCTCCCTGCATAACGAGGGGTTCCATTAGGTCAGCTCGCTTAGGGTGGGTTGGTATCTCGGCCCAGAGGGTCCACTCCAGGAGTCGTCGACAATTGTTTCTACAGATGAACGAGGCATCTTTAGGTATCCTGAAATTGTACCCAAGGATTAGCCAGACTTGTGGAAGTCCACATTTCTCTTACTGATATCTTGCCTGATTTCTTGAGACTTTCTGATGATGCTACACAAAGACGCAGTATGTTTCAGGTGTGCATTAAATACATCCACATGTGTGTCTCTAATTAACTCAGATGTTGTCAGAAGCTTCCAAACACATGATAATTCATATGGGCAGTCCAGAATTGTTTAAAGGCATAGTAATCTTAGTGTATGTAAACTTTTGACTTTGCAGTAATAAAAGTGTCTTAAAACATTCTCTCTCTCTCATTATTCTAGCATTTGGCAAATATTAATAGTTATGGTAATCCTAATTGATCTAAAACGGGCCCAGCTTCTTCGGGGCGAAACGTGCGCGTCGGGGCAGAGGGGACAGGACTCTCAGCATTTGATCTCAACTGCCAGGATTCAGGTACGATACTCAGCACTTTAATGGCTCTATTGCGTTGTTATATGCAGTGATCTAGACTATTCCAGCCGAATATGAGATAGGGTCAGGCTTAACCCCGTTTAAAAATTATTGGTTGTGATAGTCCCATAGGCTGGTTTACATTTATGGAAATATGATCCCAGCATATGATATACTTAAGTGGTGGGACATAGATTTCGTGTCAGGGAATTGGACTTTCTCACAATCGTGTCTATATTTATTAAGGGGCAGATAGCAGTAACCCAAATCTAAGGGTGGGGAACTGGATAAATAGCTGCGATATATGGAATTTGAGCTAATGTGAATGAGTGTCTACAAGGCAGATATTTGATATACAAGAGTCTGAAATGTCCCTGGAGTCAAATCTTGCATCCTTTTTTGGTGTTTATATGTGTTTGATAATTTAATTTTTTATGGAAATAAAGTTGAATTGTGATATTCAAAAAAAACTTTTTTGAAAAATTTATTTATATGCTTAAACAGATCCCAGTTAGATTGTGTACTGGGACTTTGGTGTTTATGGTTGAAGTGGAAGCATAATATTTAGCTATCAGGTACTAATTCAAGGGAGGTAATACAAAATAAACAGCACAAAAAGGCAGCAAAACTCACCTGTCCAGATCTCAGAACAAATGCACTACAGGATGCAGCCAGCCCATAAAGCAAGATGTTAGCAGCACAGGTGCAAAATACCAGATTAAACAGCCACTCTCCACATACCCATTCAAGGAGGGGGTGACTGCTCAGTATACAATTGCACAATAGAGGCCCGCATAGGGTGCCGTTCACACAAGGATACTGCACAGTGTCCGGTTCACAGCCTATTAATTACACCCCTACTATTCGACTAGGCGGGCTGGCCAGTACACTCTCAATGCGCACCAGTGTGAACACCCCTTATGCGAGACCAAACGTGCCTGGGCTTGGCTGCATCCCGAAAAATAAAGTGCAAAAAATTCAAAAATAGTGGGGTATTAGTTAATATTTTGGCCAAAATACGTAAGCTTGTAACCTGCGCCAAAGGTCCCCACGCTTACAAGTACCTACACCACACTACACTAGCCACTAAGGAGACTCAAGGTCTCCAAAAATTCAATATGAACAGCACAAAAAGGCAGCAAAACTCACCTGCCCAGATCTCAGAACAAATGCACTACAGGGTGCAGCCAGCCCATAAAGCAAGATGTTAGCAGCACAGGTGCAAAATACCAGATTAAACAGCCACTCTCCACATGCCCATTCAAGGAGGGGGTGACTGCTCAGTATAGATCTCAGAACAAATGCACTTACAGGTGCAGCCAGCCAATAAAGCAAGATGTTAGCAGCACAGGTGCAAAATACCAGATTAAACAGCCACTCTCCACATACCCATTCAAGGAGGGGGTAACTGCTCAGTGGGCAGGTGAGTTTTGCTGCCTTTTTGTGCTGTTTATATTGAATTTTTAGAGACCTTGAGTCTCCTTAGTGGCTAGTGTAGTGCAGTGTAGGTACTTGTTAGCGTGGGGATCTTTGGCGCTGTAAGGGTCTGCGGAACGCACCAAATATTTGATGTAGAGAGGTGCGTTCGCAGCCCGGGGTCCACCGTGCAGGCGGAGCCTGCTGCTGGTAAAATGGCGCAAGAAGCGAACTCTGTTATCCCGCAGAGTCGCCAAAATAAACGCCGTAACGCGCTGTGGCAATAAGTGCGAACTCTGTTATTCCACAGAGCCGCTAGAAGGAGTGCCGCAGCGCTATATGGCGATGTGTGCGAACTCACTAAACACAACTGAGTCGCAAAGTAAACACGCTAGGGCTCTGTCTAGCGTTGAAAGCGAACCCTGTTACATCACAGAGCCACTGAGAAAAAGTTCTGTGTCCTGTTAGGCATCCAGGTACACAGGTAAATGCTAAGCGAACATAGAACGTGATCATGCGCTAATGTCCTCGCGGGAGTAACCCGCAATCTATGGCGTCTGAACGCCAGACCCTAAATACGGCAATCAAACTCCTCACCGGTTATGCCGGTAATCTAGGGCATCTAGGACACCGACCCTGACCAGCTAGCATACCAAACTCCTCACCAATTAAGTCGGTATTCTAGGGGCTTATTTCAGCCGGGTCCCTAACCACACACACGCATGACCACACTGGCGCAAAGCATATAATGGTTGATACTAGCGCATGGCGGCTCAGCATTGCCACCCTTTTATAATAACAGCTACAGGACCTGCCAGAAACAAGGACCAATGAAACTTGTTCCAGAACTCCAGTAGTCACAGGACCTTCCTGGCAGACCAATAGGAGCTGCTGAAGTACCTGAGCACGTGACCCCCGATCTCCAATGAGAGATCTCACCCTGGGCATGCTCAGAAGGGGAAACGCAGGACTTTGTCCCAAAGACGTCTGCTCCAGCACTGGCTATAATAGCAGATCCAGGAGAGGCAGCAGCAAGTCACTGCGCAGTACTGGAATGGGCAAGACGCTGGGACCTACGTCTCTGCTGAGCAGGCTCCACTGCGGCCGGAGATGAATGGAAGACCGCAGTGGGACTTGTTCGAGACTCCCCTTGTGCAGCAGCAGGAACTCGAACCCTAACATTACCCCCCCTCCTAGGGCCCCCCCTTCTTTGGGCCTCGCTGCGCTCAAAGGCAGCGATGAGCTGCGGAGCTTGAACACGCTCAGCAGGCTCCCATGACCTATCCTCAGGTCCATAACCCCTCCAATCCACCAAATAAAACTTTTTGCCACGTACCACCTTGCACCCCAGAATAGCATTCACCTCATAATCGTCCGTAGACAAACCCGATGTCCCGGCAGATGACTCGGAAAACCGGGACAAGTATACGGGTTTCAGGAGGGAGACATGGAATGTGTCGGTGATACCCAGGCGTGGCGGAAGGGCTAACCGGTAGACCACAGGATTGACCTGTTCAAGGACCTTGAAGGGACCCAAGAAGCGAGGTGTGAACTTAGTGGACTCTACACGCAGCCTGATGTTACGGGCGGAGAGCCACACTAAATCACCAGGGGCAAAAGTCGGAGCGGGGCGCCGATGTGCGTCAGTGGATGACCTCATTCTCTCCTTGGAGGCCTGAATGGCATCCTGAGTGCGGTCCCAAATGTCCCGTGCCTCCACAGCCCAGTCTGGCACCCTGGAGTTGGCGGAAGACACGGGCATAGGTACAGGAACCCGCGGGTGCTGACCGTAATTAAGGAGAAATTGGGTTTGTCCAGTGGAATCAGCCACAGCGTTGTTTAATGCAAACTCCACCCACGGTAACAAGGATGCCCAGTCATCCTGCCTAGCTGAAACAAAATGTCGCAGATATGTGACCAAGGTCTGGTTGGCCCTCTCTACCAACCCATTAGTCTCGGGATGATAAGCAGAGGAGAGATTTAACTCAACACTGAGAAGGCGACAAAGCTCTCTCCAGAACCGAGACGCAAACTGGGGACCCCGATCGCTGACAATTTTGTCCGGCATACCGTGTAAGCGGAAGATATGTTTGATAAACAGTGTCGCCAAGGCCCGTACAGAAGGTAACCGGGGTAGCGGCACCAAGTGCACCATTTTAGAGAAGTGATCGGTGATAACCCATTTGATGGTACACCCACGAGATTTGGGAAAGCCTACCACAAAGTCCATCCCGACCATTTCCCAAGGCCTGTCTGCCACCGGCAATGGGTAAAGTAACCCAGCTGGTCGTTGACGAGGGGACTTATTTTTGGCACAGGAGACACATGCCCGAATATAATCTCCAACGTCCCGGACCATATGCGGCCACCAGTATGTCCTCGCGAGTAGCTCAGATGTCCTTTTTTTTCCAAAATGTCCACCCACCCTGGACGAATGGGCCCAAGAGAGAACCTCCGGTCGCAAATTAGATGGTACAAAGGTCTTGCCCGGAGGGACAGACTCTAGCGAGACCGGAGCTACAGTTCTCAGGCTCTCAGAAGGGACAATAAGCCGTGGCTCCCCCTCCTCCTCCTCAGAAGAAGACACAACGGAGCGAGAGAGAGCGTCAGCCCGAATGTTCTTCTCTCCCGACAGAAAATGGAGGGTGAAGTGAAATCGGGAGAAAAACAAGGACCATCTGGCCTGACGGGAATTTAGCCGCTGGGCAGTCTGTAAATACACCAGATTTTTGTGGTCCGTGAAGACTTGGAAGGGAAAGCGAGCCCCCTCCAACAGATGTCTCCACTCTGAGAAGGCCAACTTCATTGCTAGCAACTCCCTGTCCCTGATGGAATAATTCCTCTCTGCTGGTGTGAAGGTCTCGGAGAAAAAGAAGCATGGATGCTTTCGACCTTGAGCATCCTTTTGGAAGAGGACTGCTCCAGCACCAACGGACGAGGCATCCACCTCCAATATAAATGGCTTATCAACGTCGGGGCGATGTAGGATGGGAGCGCTAGCGAAATGGGACTTAATAGAAGTGAAGGCCTTGGAGACCTCTTCAGACCACAATTTGGGATTTGCTCCCTTTTTGGTGAGGGCAACCACGGGAGCTACCAAAGTTGAGAAGTGAGGGATAAACTGGCGGTAGTAATTAATGAACCCCATAAAACGCTGCACCGCCTTCAAAGAATGGGGTTCTTGCCAGTCCATCACCGCCTGTAGTTTGGCAGGATCCATAGCCAATCCCTGGGCGGAGATGATATAGCCCAGGAAAGGTAAGGACTCCTGCTCAAACACACATTTCTCCAACTTTGCGTAGAGGGAATTTGCCCGTAAGAGGTCGAAGACTCTGCAGACATCTCTCTGGTGGGAGTCAATATCTGGGGAAAAGATGAGAATATCATCCAGATAGACTACGACTGAGGTGGAGAGCATATCCCGGAAGATGTCATTAACAAAGTCTTGGAAGACGGCTGGGCATTACAGAGCTCGAAGGGCATCACCAGATATTCATAGTGCCCGTCCCTGGTATTAAAAGCCGTCTTCCATTCGTCCCCCTCACGGATGCGAATCAGGTTATAAGCACCCCGCAGATCTGATTTCGTAAATACCCTTGCCCCCCGTAGCCTATCAAATAGCTCAGAAATCAGTGGCAACGGGTATTTATTCTTAACGGTGATGGCATTAAGACCCCTGTAATCGATGCATGGACGTAATTCTCCGTTCTTCTTCTGCACGAAGAAGAACCACGCCCCTGCAGGTGACACTGACTTCCTAATGAATCCTCTTGCCAGGTTCTCCTGAATATATTGGGACATAGCCTCCGTCTCCGGGAGAGAAAGGGGATAGACCCGTCCCCGAGGAGGTTCTGCTCCAGGCAAGAGGTCAATAGGACAGTCATAAGGACGGTGAGGTGGAAGGACTTCTGCAGCCTTTTTGGAGAATACGTCTGCATATGACCAATAGTATTTAGGAAGTGAAGTAAGATCTGCGGGCATCTCTGTAGTGGCCACATGAATGCATTCCCTCATACATCTGCCTTCACATGACTCACCCCAACCCAATATCCTCCCAGAGTTCCACTCAATGTGTGGGGAGTGGAAACGGAGCCAGGGGATCCCTAACAAAATCTCGTCTATTCCCTCGGGAATGACCAGAAGTGAGATAATCTCCTGATGGGAAGGGGACATTGACAACGTGAAAGGGATGGTCTGATGTGTGATTGGTGAAGGCAGTGTCGACCCATTCACTACTCGAACAGTCACGGGTTTGGCGAGCATCACCAGAGGTATAGAGTGGCGGAGAGCGAAGGTAGAAGACATGAAATTTCCTTCGGCTCCAGAATCCACACAAAGCGTGACTGTTAAAGTGGATGAGCCAAAATTGATTGTCCCCCTAAAGGACAACTTGGAGGCGTGTACTGCTGTGTCTAGTGAACCCCCTCCAATGGTTACTAGACGCGGTCGTTTTCCCGACCGCCGTGGACATTTATTAGCAAAATGCCCTATTTGTTGGCAAGCATTACAAATCACAGATACTCGAGCGGCCCGAGACTTAGGTCTCACTCGAGAAATCTCCATGGCCTCAGGGGAATCGGACGCCTGAATGGAAGATTCAAGAGGTCTGGCGAAGGTGGGTGCCAGCCGGAACCTCTGCCTACACTGGGCCCGCTCCAACCTCCGCTCGATAAAACGGAGGTCGATGCGGGTAGATATGGTAATGAGCTCCTCCAGTGTGGCAGAAATCTCCCTGGTGGACAAGGCGTCCTTCACATGGTCTGCCAGTCCCCTCCAGTACACGGGTATAAGGACTTTATCTGGCCAGTCCAGCTCAGAGACCAGAGTCCGAAATTGGACGGCAAACTGGCTGACCATGGATGAACCCTGGGTGATAGCCAACAGTTGAAGAGCCATATCGTGGGTGACGCAAGGTCCTAAAAAGACCTGTTTCAGAGTGTCCAAGAAGAGAGGAGCACTCTGCACCACACGATCATCGCGCTCCCACAACGGCGTTGCCCACTCCAACGCCCTGCCCGACAAAAGGGAAATGACAAAACCCACTTTCGCCCGCTCCGCGGGAAAACGTGCAGCCAGAAGCTCTAGATGTATGGAGCACTGACTGACGAAACCCCGACATTGTTTACTGTCACCGGTAAACTTGTCTGGAAGTGGGAGGCGGGAAATAGTCGGAGCAGGGGTGGCAGAGGACAAACTGGCGGCGACCACATCCACAGCTGAGGTTGTGCGCTCTAAAGTCGCCAACCTACCCTCCAGCTGCTGGATATACCGCTGCAGACGCTGGTCGTCCGCCATTTTACCAGCCAGACCCTGGCGCTAATATTATGTAAGGGTCTGCGGAACGCACCAAATATTTGATGTAGAGAGGTGCGTTCGCAGCCCGGGGTCCACCGTGCAGGCGGAACCTGCTGCTGGTAAAATGGCGCGAGAAGCGAACTCTGTTATCCCGCAGAGTCGCCAAAATAAACGCCGTAACACGCTGTGGCAATAAGTGCGAACTCTGTTACTCCACAGAGCCGCTAGAAGGAGTGCCGCAGCGCTATATGGCGATGTGTGCGCACTCACTAAACACAACTGAGTTGCAAAGTAAACACGCTAGGGCGCTGTCTAGCGTTGAAAGCGAACCCTGTTACATCACAGAGCCGCTGAGAAAAAGTTCTGTGTCCTGTTAGGCATCCAGGTACACAGGTAAATGCTAAGCGAACATAGAACGTGATCATGCGCTAATGTCCTCGCGGGAGTCACCCGCAATCTATGGCGTCTGAACGCCAGACCCTAAGTACGGCAATCAAACTCCTCACCGGTTATGCCGGTAATCTAGGGCATCTAGGACACCGACCCTGACCAGCTAGCATACCAAACTCCTCACCGATTAAGTCGGTATTCTAGGTGCTTATTTCAGACGGGTCCCTAACCACACACACGCATGACCACACTGGCGCAAAGCATATAATGGTTGATATTAGCGCATGGCGGCTCAGCATTGCCACCCTTTTATAATAATAGCTACAGGACCTGCCAGAAACAAGGACCAATGAAACTTGTTCCAGAACTCCAGTAGTCACAGGACCTTCCTGGCAGACCAATAGGAGCTGCTGAAGTACCTGAGCACATGACCCCCGATCTCCAATGAGAGATCTCACCCTGGGCATGCTCAGAAGGGGAAACGCAGGACTTTGTTCCAAAGACGTCTGCTCCAGCACTGGCTATAATAGCAGATCCAGGAGAGGCAGCAGCAAGTCACTGCGCAGTACTGGAATGGGCAAGACGCTGGGACCTACGTCTCTGCTGAGCAGGCTCCACTGCGGCAGGAGATGAATGGGAGACCGCAGTGGGACTGGTTCGAGACTCCCCTTGTGCAGCAGCAGGAACTCGAACCCTAACAGGCGCAGGTTACAAGCTTATGTATTTTGGCCAAAATATTAACTAATACCCCACTATTTTTGAATGTTTTGCACTTTATTTTTTGGGGTGCAGCCGGGCCCAGGCACGTTTGGTCTCGCATAAGGGGTGTTCACACTGGTACGCATTGAGAGTGTACTGGCCAGCCCGACTAGTCGAATAGTAGGGGCATAATTAATAGGCTGTAAACCGGACACTGTGCAATATCCTTGTGTGAACGGCACCCTATGCGGGCCTCTATTGTGCAATTGTATACTGAGCAGTCACCCCCTCCTTGAATGGGTATGTGGAGAGTGGCTGTTTAATCTGGTATTTTGCACCTGTGCTGCTAACATCTTGCTTTATGGGCTGGCTGCATCCTGTAGTGCATTTGTTCTGAGATCTGGGCAGGTGAGTTTTGCTGCCTTTTTGTGCTGTTTATATTGAATTTTTGGAGACCTTGAGTCTCCTTAGTGGCTAGTGTAGTGTGCTGCAGACTACACAATCAAAACAGTTAAGTCTCATCCAGCTTATTTCATTTCCTTTTTTATGGAGAAAAAGCTGTCCGTATGCAAATCGCACACATGTGGTCACATGCATGACTGTCCACCTGCACGTGGAAAACAGGAATCGTGACAGTTTGTGCAATGCACAATGTCACACACATAGAGTGACTGCAGACTTTTCTTCTGGGAACGGAAAAATCTTTTTCTATTGCAATATCACATTTCACATTGAGTTGATTAAAATGGCATGGAAACTCCTAACAGTAGAAGTCTGATTGTAACTACTATGGCTACAGCTGCTACATGAATGTTTCTAGCTCCGAACCGTTATATACCCATCTATTTCAGTAGAACTTACCATCAGGCCTTTATTCTTGTTATATGATGATCCTAATGCTAAAATATAAGAAGCTGATTCCCTTTCTTAGTACCAATCATGCTCATCTCTTACTGCAGATTTTCTGGATAATTAAGCTTCAAAGTGGCGGTAATGCTTAGCAGCAGCGACAGTCAGTGAGTGGTAGCAATTTCTTAAAGGAATGAGATAAAGATGATAGTAATCATGTGTGCAGGACTGGAAAAGTGAAGATAAATGAGTCTCGGTGAACTCTTCCCTCTGGGCTATTCACCCTCAGGAAAGTAAATGTTTTTTTGAGTGTCAATCAAGAATCTATAATCCTTTACAGTAACATTTGCTTCTTCAGAAAATCACCAGAGGTGGATGCAAATTGCCTCTTCAAAGAAAGAGGACTTGTACTCTATAGCACCACCTATTGGAAGTAGCGATCCTACAAGTCACAATCAACCCTTTAACGAGTCTTGTAATATGACTTAGGATAAAAGCCAAATCAGTATCTCCATTTGCAGTGAATAGATAGACTTGGCATTCGACTTTTAGAAGATTAATTCCAGACTTATAGCAGTCAAAAACAGATGGAAACGTTTCAGTCCAACAAGGACCTTCCTCAATCTGACAGCAACAAAATATATTACAATATATTACAAAAAACAATGAAAACATAACACACAACAAAACAAAAAGGTTTATATATACATTCCTATGTCTAAAGGACCTATCCAGAGAAGAGTTTGCAAGAAGGAGATCCTTCATGGTGAACTATTTCTATCAGATAGACAATATACTTAAGGTGTAATGAGAAGGAGTTCCAATACTTACCCGACTGCTTGTGACGAGGGAATAGTATGAATGAAAAGGCAGCTTGCCTAAGAGGAAGAAAAGAACTGCATTGTTTGATTTGGCCCTATATTATCAATAAGTATATTTCAGATCATATATTATCATATATTTTCATTTGTAAAAGAACTGGACACTAAGTACCTTTACGGAAGAGAAATCCTCTTATAATTTTATTATATGCGTTCCTGAGAAATTGTCCCTATTTTAGGGCCTATATCTCCATTTGCAGACACGGTGTTTCGGACTGTTGGTCCTCGTCAGTGCAAAGTAGGAGAGATCTGATTTGGCTAGATGAGAGGCTCTGGACTAGGGTCTAAGGGTAAGGTTTCTCCTTGTGGAGAGTGACATACCAGCTCTGGCGTGTCGAGGTAAGGAGGCTTATTCGCCGTGCAATGCTCCTCTGGGAAATTTTATATGCAAATTGCCTCTTCAAAAAAAGAGGACTTGTACTCTATAGCGCCACCTATTCTTCATTAAAAGGGAATCTATCACTTCCAAAAATGTTTTTTACCTGCAGACATTGGCTTTGATTCATTAAGACTGGCAACTTTTTCATGGCCTTCATGATTTAGAGATGATCTGCAAAGAGGAGTGGACAAAATTCCTCCTGAGCCCTGACATGTGCGCAAACCTCATCATCAATTACAAAAAACGTCTGACTGCTGTGCTTGCCAACAAGGGTTTTGCCACCAAGTATTAAGTCTTGTTTGTCAGAGGGATCAAATACTTATTTCTCACTGCAGAATGCAAATAAATTTATATAAGCTATACAATGTGATTTTCTGGATTTTATTTTTGATATTTTATCTCTCAATGTTAAAATTAACCTACCCTTATAATGATAGACTGTTCATGTCTTTGTCAGTAGGCAAACTTACAAAATCAGCAAGGGATCAAATAATTATTTCCTTCACTGTATATATTTTTTGCACTTCATTTTTCAGGGTGCATCCAAGCCCAGAATTTTTGCCCTTTTAAACTAGGGTGTCTGTTCTCATGGGACGCACTTAGATAGTGCTGGGCAGCCCACCTAATCTAATAGTTTGGGTGTCACTAAAAGATGGTAAACAAGACACTGTGCATTACTTGTGTGTGTTACCAGGGCCCTACACAAGCCGCTTTTGTGCAATCTAATACTAAGCAATCACCCCGTCCATAAATTTGTAGGTTGTGAGTGGTTGTCTCACCAGTATTTTGCACCTGTGTTGCCGCCATCTTTACTACACGGGTTTGCTGCATCCTGATTAGTTCTGAGACCTGGGCAGATAAACATTGCTGCACCTTTGTTTTGCTGTATTAATAAGGTGAAATATACAGAAATGTGCATGAAGGCTAAGACAGAACTGAACTTATAATAATCTATATTTTTATATAGCACTAACATATTCCGCAGCGCTTTACAGTTTGCACACATTATCGTCACTGTCCCTGATGGGGCTCACAATCTAGATCCCCTATCAGTAGATCCCCTATCAGTATGTTTTTGGAGTGTGGGAGGAAACCGGAGAACCCCATGCAAACACGGGGAGAACATACAAGCTCCTTGCAGATGTTGTCCTTGGTGGGACTCGAACCCAGGACCCCAGCGCTGCAAGGCTGCAGTGCTAGCCACTGAGCCACCGTGCTGCCCAACTTCACTTTCTCTCATGTGCGCACTCTCACCTCTATTTGATAGGGTCTTCTAGCTAAGACTAACATTAGAAACTTTTATAACTCCAGCTAAGTGTCTGGGC
Source organism: Oophaga sylvatica (assembly GCA_033576555.1). Lineage (NCBI taxonomy): Eukaryota > Metazoa > Chordata > Amphibia > Anura > Dendrobatidae > Oophaga > Oophaga sylvatica. The sequence continues at coordinate 955,870,028 of JARQOD010000001.1, read as the reverse complement.
TGTCTTTACAACACGCATCTTTATATATTTTAATTATTTTTATGTCATTATCCATTTTGTCACAGGAATTCTTCAGGATAAAATGCCATTAGACCAAAGGCGGATGCATGTAAGGGCGAGCCCGGACTGTAGTTGTGACCTGGTGTCATGGGTGCATCGCCACGAAGATTGTCGCGATTGCACATTCTGACTTCTCGCAGCTGAGTTGCTGTTTCTTTGTGTTTGGTAATGAGGGAGTTAATTTTACCTAGCTCTTTGCTAAGACTAGGTCCAGCCTCGCCCGGCTGCTTTTGATTATGTTCTAATTAGCTTCCTTTATATAGCTGCCAGTCTGCTGGTTAGATGCCGGTGAAAGCATTCATGTTGTCCAGCAGTCTGGATCGGTTCTGAGAAGACTTAAGCTAAGAGCTCCTTTGTTGGTTTTCCCTCTTCCTGCTTATAGTTTATCTCCGAGACCTTATTTGTTCCTTCTGTGTTTGAGTGTTGTATGACAGTATTTACTTTATTCGTTGTCTTTCTTATTTGTCTTTACTGTCCTTTAACCGTTACCTGTTCATTCCCTGTGGTGGTAATCAGGGTCCTTCTAAGGACTAGATTACAGTGGTCAGGGATTTATAGGAGACAGGGTTTACGCTGGCGACCTGGACCTCTGTACCTTTAACAGTACCTCCAGGTAGAGGGACTAGTCAGGACCCCAGTTTAGGGTCAGCATAGACCCCGGTCCACCTCTAGCCGGAGACAGCGTAAAACGGATTCCGTATTGACCCATTGGATATTCTGTCAGGTAATTCTATGCCATCAAATACCTATGCATATGTTATATAGAATGTTGTCCCACTTGATATAGATTACTGACATCATATATATATATATCTGCTATACAGCGTGACATTTTCACCGGCCAAATTATAGATACGCCCCAGCTACCATGGATCCAGTAGCCCAGCTTGCCCTGCAGTTGCAGAAATTGTCCATGGAGTTTACGGACATTAAGTCCAAGGTTTTGTCCCCCCCGGAGCAAACCAGATCTGAACCTAAGGTTGCTCTCCCGGACAAGTTCACTGGTGGGCGGGACAAATTTTTTACCTTCCGGGAGGCATGTAAATTGTACTTTCGGCTACGGCCTCGGTCATCGGGGAGTGAGGAGCAGAGGGTGGGAATTGTCATCTCGCTCTTACAAGGGGACCCTCAATCCTGGGCGTTCTCTCTTCCTCCGGGCTCCCCGGCCCTCCAGTCAGTAGATCGATTTTTTGCTGCCCTGGGGCTGGTGTATGATGACCCGGATCGGGTCTCCCTTGCTGAAACGAAGTTACGTAAGATACAGCAGGGAGATCGTCCGGCGGAGGAATTTTCTTCTGAGTTCCGTAGATGGGCCACAGATACTCAGTGGAATGACCCAGCTCTTAGGAGCCAGTTTTGTCAAGGGTTATCTGACAAATTAAAAGATGTTTTGGCTCAGTATGATTCTCCTCCGTCACTGGAGGCTGCTATGGCCCTTGCTATTCGTATTGATAGACGACTTCGGGGGAGGTGCGAGGTAACTCCGCCCCCTGTTATTACTCCACCCTCTACTAAAGTCCCTTATATGGAGGTTCCCCTGGTCTGTTCTGAGGAACCTATGCAGTTGGGTGGGACATCATTTTGTAGGAGGGAATCGGCGGTGCGCCGCAAGACAAGAAGGTGTTTCTTCTGCGGGAGAGAGGGACATTTTGTTGGGGGGTGTCCCTCCGTGCCTCATTGAGCAAAAAAGTCACCGAAAAACTGTTAATCCCAGGTTGTGTGGTGGACGACAACCTGGGAGTAGGTATTTCGTCCCCAGGTCCGTCTCAATTTCTCGTGCCTGCGGAGGTGGTGGTTGGTGCGAGAGTTGAGAGGATTTCTGTTCTTCTTGATAGTGGGTCTGGGGCTAATATGGTGGACGCTCGGTTTGCCCAGGTGCAAGGTATGCAACTGAGTGTATTGGCTAAACCGATCCCTATACTTTCTATTGACGCCAGACCTCTCGGTCAAGGTAGCTTTGTACAAGCTGTTCATAACATAGACCTTCGAGTAGGGGCAATACATAAAGAACAGTTGTCTTGTTATGTGTTGGAGGGTCTTCCTACTCCTATTGTGTTGGGACTTTCCTGGTTGGCTAAACATAACCCAGTGATTGATTGCCAATCCAGAAAGATAAGTCAGTGGGGTGAATCTTGCAAGAATAACTGCATGAACACGGTCATCGGTGCGGTCGTGCCTAGGACTTTGCCTCCTTTTCTGGAGGACTTTGGGGAGATGTTCTCAGAGGAGGGGTGTCAAAAGTTACCTCCTCATCGCACGTATGACTGCTCAATAAAATTGCTTCCTGATGCCTTATCTCGTAGTTTCCCAGGGGCCGGAAAGAGGATGACCCGGTTCCTACCCTTCAGGAAGGAGTGGTGGTGTCGGCTGTGTGCTCTGAGCTTGAGGAGGAGGTGTTGGAGGCTCAGGGGGACGCCCCTGTAGGACCTCCAGGGAAACTGTTTGTTCCTAATCAGTTAAGACAAAAAGTTATCGAGGCACATCATAGTTCTGCTTTAGCAGGACATCCAGGGAGTAAAGCAACTGTGGATCTCCTTTCTCGCCGGTTTTGGTGGCCTAACTTAAATAAAGAGGTAATAACTTTTGTTGCGTCCTGTGTAGTTTGTGCTCGCTCTAAGACCCCACATACCCGTCCATCTGGGGTTCCTGAGGAGGAACGATTCTCGTCGTCACTTGCTTCAGTTTGGAGAGGAGTGCTGAATGGTCTGAGTGCTATGGGGAACTGTTTCAAGCGGAGGTCTGATAGGAGGAGAGTGTCTGGTCCGGACCTAGGTGTGAACGATCTGGTGTGGTTGTCTACCAAGAATATAAAACGCAAAGTTCCCTCCTGGAAACTGGGTCCCAGGTTCATCGGTCCATACAGGATCAGTTCTATAATTAATCCTGTGGCATTTCGTCTGGACCTTCCTCCTACGTTTAAAATCCATAATGTATTCCACAAATCGTTGCTTAAGAGGTACGTGGCGCCAGTTATACCATCACTTCTACCTCCTCCTCCAGTGGTGGTCAATGGTAACTTAGAATTTCAAGTGTTGAAGATCATTGACTCTCGTCGGAATCGCCGGTCCCTTCAGTACTTGGTGCATTGGAAGGGGTATGGTCCGGAGGAGAGGACGTGGGTCCCTGCATCTGATGTTAATGCAGATCGTTTGGTTCGGACCTTCCACAGAACTCACCCGGGCAGGCCTGGCCCTGAGGGTCCGGAGGCCCCTCGTAGAAGGGGGGGTACTGTCATGGGTGCATCGCCACGAAGATTGTCGCGATTGCACATTCTGACTTCTCGCAGCTGAGTTGCTGTTTCTTTGTGTTTGGTAATGAGGGAGTTAATTTTACCTAGCTCTTTGCTAAGACTAGGTCCAGCCTCGCCCGGCTGCTTTTGATTATGTTCTAATTAGCTTCCTTTATATAGCTGCCAGTCTGCTGGTTAGATGCCGGTGAAAGCATTCATGTTGTCCAGCAGTCTGGATCGGTTCTGAGAAGACTTAAGCTAAGAGCTCCTTTGTTGGTTTTCCCTCTTCCTGCTTATAGTTTATCTCCGAGACCTTATTTGTTCCTTCTGTGTTTGAGTGTTGTATGACAGTATTTACTTTATTCGTTGTCTTTCTTATTTGTCTTTACTGTCCTTTAAACCGTTACCTGTTCATTCCCTGTGGTGGTAATCAGGGTCCTTCTAAGGACTAGATTACAGTGGTCAGGGATTTATAGGAGACAGGGTTTACGCTGGCGGCCTGGACCTCTGTACCTTTAACAGTACCTCCAGGTAGAGGGACTAGTCAGGACCCCAGTTTAGGGTCAGCATAGACCCCGGTCCACCTCTAGCCGGAGACAGCGTAAAACGGATTCCGTACTGACCCATTGGATATTCTGTCAGGTAATTCTATGCCATCAAATACCTATGCATATGTTATATAGAATGTTGTCCCACTTGATATAGATTACTGACATCATATATATATATCTGCTATACAGCGTGACACCTGGATTACCGTAACATCCTTGTCCAGCCCTTCCCCTACATGAAACGGTGTTCTTCCCTCTGGCGTACCCGCATCTCCTGGTTCCACTTCCCCTGGGCGCTTCCCAGGCACCAAAGGTCCTTCTTCCAGGCGGCCCCCAGTAATGGAGACACAGTCCAGAACAACTTGAACACTTTCTTTACTGAACTCTTCACACGTTACAACCACAGTTGGCACAACAGGTATCACATTCGTTTCCTTTTCTCTCCATACCTTGCTGTCGCTTCTGTGCAGCACACACCCGGACCGTGCCATCCCACACTGCTCCCCAGTTCCTTCCAGGCCTGACCTCGCCATAATGACATCTCCAGCCTGCTTCGCCTCAGAACTGAATTCATCAGTCACTAGGTTTGGTGGCCCCCAGTGAAGCATCCGGCTGGTCTGCACTGAACTCGTCGAATCTCCAGCTCCCTTCATTTCCTTGGCCCAGCCAACTTCTGCTCTAAAAGCATTGGCCCAGACGGTAAGGCGCCACATATTTCCTCTTCTGTCTAGGCCCACTACGAGACTGTGCAGTGGCCGTGGGTAACATGGGTTGCTACACTTGGAATGTTGCGTGGCTGCCGGTTGTCTGGGCAAAAGCCCTTGTGGACACTTGGGCAAACTGGCCAGTCTCAGCTAACATCCTAAATACCTTATACTAGTACCCGGCAGCCCCTCCTACACTTAACCCTATGAGAACTATCTAGACACTCTACCTAACAAGGCCCACTAGTATGCCCCACCTAGTGGCCCGTAACAATACTACACTTACCCATATACAGTACAGACCAAAAGTTTGGACACACCTTCTCATGTAAAGATTTTTCTGTATTTTCATGACTATGAAAATTGTACATTCACACTGAAGGCATCAAAACTATGAATTAACACATGTGGAATTACATACTTACCAAAAAAGTGTGAAACAACTGAAAATATGTCTTATATTCTAGATTCTTCAAAGTAGCCATCTTTTGCTTTGATTACTGCATGGCACACTCTTAGCATTCTCTTGATGAGCTTCAAGAGGTAGTCACCGGAAATGGTCTTCCAACAATCTTGAAGGAGTTCCCAGAGATGCTTAGCACTTGTTGGCCCTTTTGCCTTCACTCCGCAGTCCAGCTCACCCCAAACCATCTCGATTGGGTTCAGGTCTGGTGACTGTGGAGGCCAGGTCATCTGGCGTAGCACCACATCACTCTCTTTCTTGGTCAAATAGCCCTTACACAGCCTGGAGGTGTGTTTGGGTTCATTGTCCGGTTGAAAAATAAATGATGGTCCAATTAAACGCAAACCGGATGGAATAGCATGCCGCTGCAAGATGCTGTGGTAGCCATGCTGGTTCAGTATGTCTTAAATTTTGAAGAAATCCCCAACAGTGTCACCAGCAAAGCACCCCCACACCATCACACCTCCCCTCCATGCTTCACGGTGGGAACCAGGCATGCAGAGTCCATCCGTTCACCATTTCTGCGTCGCACAAAGACACAGTGGTTGGAACCAAAGATCTCAAATTTGGACTCATCGGACCAAAGCACAGATTTCCACTGGTCTAATGTCCATTCCTTGTGTTCTTTAGCCCAAACAAGTCTCTTCTGCTTGTTGCCTGTCCTTAGCAGGGGTTTCCTAGCAGCTATTTTACCATGAAGGCCTGCTGCACAAAGTCTCCTCTTAACAGTTGTTGTAGAGATGTGTCTGCTGCTAGAACTCTGTGTGGCATTGACCTGGTCTCTAATCTGAGCTGCTGTAAACCTGCGATTTCTGAGGCTGGTGACTTGGATAAACTTATCCTCAGAAGCAGAGGTGACTCTTGGTCTTCCTTTCCTGGAGCAGTCCTCATGTGAGCCAGTTTCTTTGTAGCGCTTGATGGTTTTTGCAACTGCACTTGGGACACTTTCAAAGTTTTCCCAATTTTTCAGACTGACTGACCTTCATTTCTTAAAGTAATGATGGCCACTCGTTTTTCTTTACTTAGCTGCTTTTTTCTTGCCATAATACACAATGTAACAGTCTATTCAGTAGGACTATCAGCTGTGTATCCACCAGACTTCTGCATAACACAACTGATGGTCCCAACCCCATTTCTAAGGCCAGAAATCCCACTTATTAAACCTGACAGGGCACACCTGTGAAGTGAAAACCATTTCCGGTGACCAGCTCTTGAAGCTCATCAAGAGAATGCCAAGAGTGTGCAAAGCAGTCATCAAAGCAAATGGTGGCTACTTTGAAGAACCTAGAATATAAGACATATTTTCAGTTGTTTCACACTTTTCTGTTAAGTTTATAATTCCACATGTGTTAATTCATAGTTTTGATGCCTTCAGTGTGAATTTACGATTTTCATAGTCATCAAAATACAGAAAAATCTTTAAATGAGAAGATGTGTCCAAACTTTTGGTCTGTACTGTATATAGACTATATAATAAAGTGACCTCCTGTAATGCCCCAACAGGATGCACTTAACTCTCCCTAAGCTATACATATGTACAAAACAGCAAAACAAATTATCATGCAAAGGAACACAAGAAATAAACAGATATATATATATATATATATATATATATATATATACACACACAATGGTAACACATCAAAAATGTGGCAATACCATTACCATTAGTAGCAGTACATAGTATCATGTAGCAATACCACCAAATGTTTATACTATACAGTAACTATTTACATGATGAAACATTATATACACTTAAGGGGTGTGGCGAAACAGAGATACTCCTTCACCCCCTTACATGCAGAAAGAAGAGGACCCTTTAGCAAGAAAAATATATGGGCTCTTTCCAGTCCAAAATCTCACCATTCATAATGCACAGTTCTATCTGTTTTGGAGGCAGAAATGGCTCCCTTACCTTTTGGGCCTCTGGGCGGCTGAACAGGTTGCACTAATGGTATGTCAGCCCCTGCCTTAGATGTCCTTAGGATATGCCTCCTGGAGTTCTAGGGGTGGTTTATATGACCATTAGACTCCTGCACCTTGTTCCTCCTTCAGCAGGAGAAGACCTAGATGGTTAGGACCGACTAGGCTGGCAGCCAAGGTGGACGCTTATGAGAAGCGTAAAGCGGTGACTGATTATATCATGCAGAAACCAAAATAGAGCACTGGTTTCTTTGAGATCTGTCAGGTGATGAGGGACTAAAGCCTGTCAAAGAGGAAACCAAAATTGTCAGTATGGGCTGAGAAATCAGCAACAATAGCTTCTCATATTTAACCCGGAAAAAAATACCCTCGAGAATGGAAGAGGGCAGATTGGAAGAATATCAACCTACACATCTTCATCACCACCCTCAGTTGGTCAGTTGGGGACGCTAATGTTACATGAAGTAGGATTTGGAGAAGGAGGAAAATACGCAGCAGGATGTGGACGGTAACATAGATTTGCACAGGAAAGGGACAATGTTGACAGAGTGAAAACAATGGTGACAATGACCATGATAACTAACCGTTGAAGTGGGGTGATATAAACCATCCATCACTATAAAAGTGAAATGGGAGAATTTTTGCAAATTGACTTACTGCCAGGAAAATCTTTGATACTTGCTCTGCGAAGCTTTTGCTGAGCAAACGCCTACTGAGCATATGACTGACCAACAAACCCCTCTGCAATCCCCATGGACACAACGCTCACCTTCTGTGCCTGCATTAGGCTTACAACAAATCGCTGAGGCAACAGCTACAGTATCTTTAACCTGATGTACCAGATGGTAGATCTGCCATTGCGACAACCAAACGCACTTCAGCAAACTCAGATGCAGCGGCTGAACAGTGAGGTTCTTTGGTACCTAGACTGTGCTGATTCCAAGAAAAATACCCTGAGCCCCAATCCTATGGATTTCTGGTTTAACAGATTGAACAAACGGCAAGAACTGTCCCAATGTGCATTAGCATACTGTCATGTCCAGCCTTCATTGTAAAGTCAGAGAGGGTATTCAGCACGGTGATTGGCTTTTTGGCACCAAAGAAAACCAGGTTATCTGCCTCGAACATGGAAAACCTTACATTTGTCAAACTGAATCAGATCAGTGCCAATATTTCTTCATCTACGACTGATACCAATTATTAAATTGGCCGTACCATCTGCCTGCCTAATTGTTTGTTGTCTGTCTTCTTTACATTTCTGCTGTCGACAGTGCCAATGTCACATGCTCATCTGGGCATCCATCATGTTATCTATGGGTTGCCAGGGCTGCCATTGCTCATAGATAACCCTACATTGTCAGACATCTCCTTGCCTTCCCTGTCCTAATTATTTAAGGTGAAAACAAAAAACAAGAAACAAATATCCTAAAATCAAATAAAATAAAAACTACCGTATATACTCGTGTATAAGCCGAGATTTTCAGCACCTTTTTTCGTGCTGAAAATGCCCCCTCGGCTTATACACGAGTCATAGGGCAGAAACCAGCGGGGGAGGGGATGTCGCGGCAGGAGCCGGTGGCTGGGATCATACTCACCCCTCCCCGTGCCATCGCTGAGCGTCCCTGCAATCCTGCGTTCTCCCCGTCTTCCTGCAGCTCTCCAACACTGAGCGGTGACGTAATACCTGCTCATTAGGGTCATGTAATATGGACGCGACGCCAGTCCCATGGGCGTGGCTTCCATATTCATGGCCTTAATGAGCGGTATTACATCACCGCTCAGTGCTGGAGAGCTGCAGGAAGACGGGGAGAACGCAGGATTGCAGGGACGCTCAGCGATGGCACGGGGAGGGGTGAGTATGATGGAGGAGGATGGGGGGAGCATGGAGGAGGACAAGGAGCACGGAACAGGACGGGGGGGAGAACTGTGGACGGGGGAAGCATGGAGGAGGACCGGGGGAGAACGAAGGACGGGGAAGCATGGAGCAGGACGGGGGAAGCATGGAGGAGGACCGGGGGAGATCGGTGGACGGGGGAAGCGTGGAGGAGGACGGGGAAGCATGGAGCAGGACGGGGGGAGGATGGAGGGCACAGAGGAGCACCGAGCAGGACGGGGGGGCACAGGAGGTCGGAGAAGGAATGGGGGAACACAGCGGAGGACGGAGCAGGAGGGGGGAGTACAGAGGAGAATGGGGGAGCACAGAGCTGGATGGGGGAGCAAGGAGCAGGACGGGGGCAGCACAGAGCAGGATTGCAGTTTATACACCCGGCTTATACACGAGTCAATAAGTTTTCCCAGTTTTTTGTGGCAAAATTAGGGGGGTCGGCTTATACACGAGTCGGCTTATACCCGAGTATATACAGTATATTGCAAAAAATGCATGAAGGTAGTAATAATAATAAGGGTATTTGGTAAACATAATTTTGATCAAAAGAATGTTCAAGCCATCCCGCCACGTCAAGGCAACCCTTTGTGGGACAGTCCTAACTCTAGTATTAAAAACCTTTCCACTTGTCAAGTGACAAATGTGAACAAGGACAGAGAGACTGAACCCACCAGTTAAAGCATAGGCCAGACAGGATGGATTTCTCAGCTCAGAAGCAGGGCGGTCACACCCTTCTATGCACAAGATGCACTAAGAACTAAATGAAAAACTAGGTCTGAGCTGAAAAAGTAAGTTGATGTGTATGCAAAATGTAAATGCATATTAACACATGACCATTACACAGAGAAAACAAAAAACAAGAAACAAATTCAAATTCAAATTTCTGCTTGCCTGCATATTGCATCATCATCCTTCCCGTCGTTCATGACCTGCAATTATCCTAATATACATAGTTATTTTTGTTGTAGTTGTTATCGTTATTATAAATAATACACTGCTCCATGTATTTATTGGGATATTATTGGGTCTGTGATTGGTCCTTTATTGTGTCAGCGATTGGCCTCAGGATGGTATTATACTGTATATATTTACTATCTATATCCTTACTCTATTGGTGGTTTAGCGGTGTGTGCGCGTGCCCTTTGCTGCTCCCTCTTCCTGCGATGCTGGAGGCGTCTCTGCGGCCCCATACATGTGCGCAGGCCATTTCCTGCTCTCATGTCTGGATTCTGACGTCTTCTTGCTTCCAGGACCTGTGGAGCGCATAGCACATGCGCCTCTTCCAGCGCCGCTATTGGTCCGGTCTATACCATGTGACTAGATCACATGTGGTTATAAGGTCCTTGTACCCACCATGGTTAGGTTCCCCTTGAAAAAGCGGTGCTTCCTGCATGCGAAACGTGCGTCGGAGTCTCTCTATACCTGGCCCAGGGACACCCACGGTGCTTCACTTTACGTGGTGAGTTACTTGATGTCTTGGCTCTTTTTGTTTACATGGACACTGTTGCCCTTACCGCTACTTAGGACCCAAGCACCAGCAGCTCTGCCTGTGTAACATATGCTGTAATTCATGCACTTGCACTTTTTAACCCATATTTATCTTGATATGTTGCTCTATATATGAAATTGCACTGTGGGTTAATTTCCCTGTGGTACATTCTGGTTCTACCCTGTTCTGTCTCTATATTATGGATTGTGATACTTTTTATATGATGTATTCTGTTGAATAAAGATTGATTATATTTTTCACCTATTTGCTCCTTTGTTTTCTCCTGCCACACATGTCTATTTGGAGCGGGTGTCTTTTTCCCCCTATTTGGGACTTTTGGCACTGTACCAATCGGCTCATTTGCCTGTGTTTTTTTTTGTGTATATAAATTTAAGAATTTGTAGTATTGTGATCGAAGGCTTATTTGTTTGCCTCTAAATGTATATTTTGTGAAGTTTTGGCCAATTTGAAATTCCAAAGATTCGACCATCTCTAGTTCAACGTAGAATCTAATGTGGAATGCAATCTTAAAAATCTCTCCATTCTGAAGACATCTGCTAGATTCATTAAAGGTGTTGTCTGATGACACAGAGATGGTATATTACTAGGACTAAGACCTCCAAAAGTAGTTAAGTTGAGCCTGCCAGAAACTCCATCCCTTTTCATCAAAAGGGATTTGACGGATAGATATATTTTGTACTTTTGAGAATGTTTAAAACCCTTAACTGATATTCCAAATGGAATGGGAAGTGATGAATGGATTAGGGCATAACTGCACCGCAGCATGTTAATGGAGGTTCCTGTCTGAATCTGTTGATAGCTCAGTAATAGATCTCTGTGAAAAGTAAAGTGTGACTTCCCATTACAGACAGGGTTCATCATCTGTCATTTGGGTTAGGATCATAACAGTTAGTGATTAAAGTTATGATTGTGCTTATAAAACAAAATGAACAACAGCAATAAATGTAATTATATACAAAATAAACACCACTCACTTCTCCTTTCCCTCAACGATCCAGATTTCTTTTTTTTTTTTAAATGATAAGGTCTGTAATGAAAATTCTGTTCTATTCTACTAGCTTGGCCCATGCAAAATTTTCGCACATTGGTCGTCGGGGGCGCAGGCAATTTCAGAAAAAGTAAGCTGGTCAAATGTAAATGTATTTCATGAGATGATGAACACAGACAGGTATTTATATTATGTAGCTTGGTAATACAATAAATTGGTTTGATAAGTAGAGGCCAAAAAATGTCTTCTGGTTGAGGTGCCACCTGCAAGTCATTGTGTCTTTCTGCAGGTTTATGAAAATAAATGTTTAAACTGTATTTAGTGATAAAATCATGAATGTGTGATTTGCTTGGCTCTTTTCTTGCTGAAGGGAGCAAGTTTACCTTTCAAATGATGTATCATTTGTGTGTGTGGGGCGAAGTAATCTGCAAATGTATCGACCCGCCACCACAATTGTGGGTTACCAGGGCAATGGGGTACTCAGAGCCGAGCCCATGGAAGTCTATGGGGTTTGTCACAGGTAGCGGTGGCTCGGTCTGTGGCCCTGGCGGTCTGGCGTATGTTGGGGAAATATTTACAGGGGATAGATATATTTACAGTTCGTGACGCCACCTGTAGTCTTCTGGTAATTTATACCAGCGCTGCTGTAGATCTCTGAGGGGATGGTGAGGCAGCTAGATGTCGGGTCCCCTACAGGTAGGACTCTTCCCTCAGGTCGATGGCTAAGGCAGGGTTGTGCAGGCATGCAAGTAAATAACTCAGTCTCACACGGTCAGCGTCTTTCCATACCTTTACTTGTAAGATGTTCAGGCAGGTCCCAGGGAGGCTGATCCAAGGAGAATGTATTTCGAGATAGCAGCTGGACAAGTTAGGGGCCTCCTTTACTTTCACAACGATGAGTACAACCCGCTTGAAGCGTAGTTCCCTATATAACTCCAGCTATTCCAAAGCTGTACTGCCCAGTCAGTTTTGTGGTCGGAGCCTTCCTGTGAGAGAGCTGAATTCCTATCTTGTCCTGCAGAGACTCAAGGTCCTCACTCCCCCTGACCCCAGTTACGTACCGACTATTTAGGGGCTGCTTGCCGTTACCTAAGGTCCGGTAAGCCTCTGGGTTTTTCTACCACCATGCATGAAGCTATGGTGATGCTTCGGTCTCCAGTGACCGGTGACAACGTGCAGGACTTCTCCAATCCTATTGCACTCAGAATTTCTACCACTGTGCCTTTCGCCTTGTCCACGCTGGTAGCATAAGCATTTCTCACTTCACAGGTTAATAAAGTCAGTCCCTTTCTTAATTCCTTTCTTGAGCTTGTTGCCAGACTCTCAGTAATCTTCTAGGCAGGAGCACGTCTCTGAACCTTCACTGTCCTTGAGACAGGAGACTGAAGTATATCTGCAACTTACTTCTCTCTTACTAAAGGTCTCAGTCTGTCTTCTAGTGGGGCACAGCTCTGACCAGGCTGAGGTGATCTGGCTCACGTGTACTGGACTCCACTTTCTGAACTGCACAAAGACTGCACTTCCTCACTCCTTCGAGTCACTGACTGAACTAACCAACTGATGCATGTGACTACACTTTATATATACCTGTGGGCGTGTCTAAGTGTGTGTTGAAATGAATGTTCATTGAGCATTAAACTGCTATCTCTCCACACATCCTCCAGGGTACTGCGTGTGCCTTACACCAGGGCTACACATTCCCCCATGGTAAATGACAGCACTCCCGGGCTGTGAAATACAAAGAGACAGAAATTTTGTTTATGCAATAAACATTAACATGAAACATTAATTCGTCCCATCCGGGAGGTAAGGATGTCTTGAACGTTGCAAACAAAACATTATATATAGAAAAATACAATATTAAATAACATTTTCATATAAATAGACAATATGCTTGTGAAGGACCCGCACCAAACCTTCAACGTGGGTCCTGGGTGGGCTGCAGGACATCCGAATGCAGACCTCACTCAGTGCCACACCACACGGGTTTTGTATTCAGAGGTAGTTGTGGTGGTTTTATGTAAAACCAAGTTAATGCACTAGGTGCAACTATTTACAGATAAGTTCTGGGCTGGCACAGTCCTCAGCCTCTGAGTCCATAATAAGAAAAAGACACATTATATCAAATCACATCACAATAAAGTGCAAAAACTTTTTATCTGATTACCCAGCCGGGCATTCTACTTTTGGCAATATATATAAACACTATATACTCATTTAACTTGTGCAAAACATTTTCACCTTTATAAAACTTATGTACATCTTCTTAGTTGCGGCAAACCCTGTCTGGGTCCTACCGTTCTTCACATTCTCTTGACTTCAATGACACTTTCCATCCCGGGGGCTGGAACAATGCGATGGTCCCTAGATCCCATTACTAACAAGTCGTGACCTGTTATTGGGGTTTGAGTTGCCACAGTTCTTGTGCGAACCTCTAGGGGCGCAACGGGTACTTTCTCCTTGCAAGACACCGATTGCGTTTCAATTTGCGTTACAGTTAGCGATATTGATCGTGTCATAGATTGCGATGGAAACTGGGTCGCAAGTTGCGATGCAGAAGGATGACTAGGTAATGTAGAGTATGTAGACGTTACTTCCATTTGCGAGGAACCTGCAGGGGGCGATGCTGGGGCACGGCCGAATGCTGTTTGAGCTGGAGACGGGGACGCTGCGGTAGTGGTGACGTTACCTGCGTCGGGGACGGGGTCACGGACGATGGCGACGTTAAGGGCATACCATCCCTTCATTCCCCAGTGCCGTGTATATGTGACAATGTCTCCATTAACTAAGTCCCTCCCGGGATGACCTTGCGGTAGGTGGGATTCTACATCACGTCTGCTGACAAAGACCCCTGGGTAGAGGCCCGGTTCTCTAATGAAGCCCCAGCCCTTTCGGAGCTGGAACTCTGTCACACACCCCTGCCGCCGCGGTTCCCTCAGAGTACCTTTCTCCCGACGGACACTCTCCTTGTCCGCGATCAGCTCTGCATGTTGCCGCTGTCGGTTGCGCTGAGCTTCCCGCTCTTCCTCCTGCTGGCGTTGTTGTTTCTCCTCACGACGCTGCCACTCACATTCCCACTGGGCGGTATAGGCGACGTCATCCAGGCGCGCCATCTCGTCCCAGTCCACGTCTGGTAACGACGGACAGGACCCCTCCGGTGTCCCTACCGGGGATCGATCATCTGCTGCGGCCTCCTGGCCGGGCGGGCGTTCCGGAACTGGCGGTACCTCCTCAACCTCCTTCGCCTCCACCGCTTCACCGGTGGGATCAGGATCGGTACTTTCGGGGCAGCCTCCGGTTGCTCCTTCGCCTTGGGCAGCAGAAGTTTTGGTAACTCCAGACGTAGGGGGTCATCGAAGGGAGAGATCACCGCGTCCCACAGCCGCCGCTGCTCCAGGGTACGCCGGCGTCTCTCGATCTCCTCAAATCCAGGTTGTGGCAAAATCATCTTTCTTAGTCGTGCATTTTCTTCTTTGATTTCCAGCAATGCTTGCTGCAGGTGCAGGACCACGGATGACTCCGGTTCTAGTGGCAGCTTGGCTGGGGCACGGGGCCTGCCTTCCTCCGCTTCCCTGCTCGGCTGCACACGTCCTGCTTCCATGATGTTCCAGAGCGTTCTCACATCTTCCAGAGACGTCCGGTCTCTTCCGTGGAGGCGGGGTTTTCGTCTCCTCCTCTTTGCAGGAAAGGTGAAGAGGAGGCGGACCTCCTTTGCTGTAGGGCAGGATCGCATATTGTAATAGCACTTTGAGAGGGCAGGCATTTTCTTCGCGCCACAGGGGGGTACACGCCCACGAAGGTACGCCCACCTTCTTCTCCAGCGCCTGAGGGCGCGAATATGGCGACAAAGATGGCGATTTTTGGCGCCAAAAGTGCAAACAGTCCTTTTCACAAAAACAATTCCATAGGCACACAGGGCTCGCAATTCTGCGAGTTTCGCATCCTGTTCGTGACGCCAAAAATGTATCGACCCGCCACCACAATTGTGGGTTACCAGGGCAATGGGTACTCAGAGCCGAGCCCATGGAAGTCTATGGGGTTTGTCACAGGTAGCGGTGGCTCGGTCTGTGGCCCTGGCGGTCTGGCGTATGTTGGGGAAATATTTACAGGGGATAGATATATTTACAGTTCGTGACGCCACCTGTAGTCTTCTGGTAATTTATACCAGCGCTGCTGTAGATCTCTGAGGGGATGGTGAGGCAGCTAGATGTCGGGTCCCCTACAGGTAGGACTCTTCCCTCAGGTCGATGGCTAAGGCAGGGTTGTGCAGGCATGCAAGTAAATAACTCAGTCTCACACGGTCAGCGTCTTTCCATACCTTTACTTGTAAGATGTTCAGGCAGGTCCCAGGGAGGCTGATCCAAGGAGAATGTATTTCGAGATAGCAGCTGGACAAGTTAGGGGCCTCCTTTACTTTCACAACGATGAGTACAACCCGCTTGAAGCGTAGTTCCCTATATAACTCCAGCTATTCCAAAGCTGTACTGCCCAGTCAGTTTTGTGGTCGGAGCCTTCCTGTGAGAGAGCTGAATTCCTATCTTGTCCTGCAGAGACTCAAGGTCCTCACTCCCCCTGACCCCAGTTACGTACCGACTATTTAGGGGCTGCTTGCCGTTACCTAAGGTCCGGTAAGCCTCTGGGTTTTCTACCACCATGCATGAAGCTATGGTGATGCTTCGGTCTCCAGTGACCGGTGACAACGTGCAGGACTTCTCCAATCCTATTGCACTCAGAATTTCTACCACTGTGCCTTTCGCCTTGTCCACGCTGGTAGCATAAGCATTTCTCACTTCACAGGTTAATAAAGTCAGTCCCTTTCTTAATTCCTTTCTTGAGCTTGTTGCCAGACTCTCAGTAATCTTCTAGGCAGGAGCACGTCTCTGAACCTTCACTGTCCTTGAGACAGGAGACTGAAGTATATCTGCAACTTACTTCTCTCTTACTAAAGGTCTCAGTCTGTCTTCTAGTGGGGCACAGCTCTGACCAGGCTGAGGTGATCTGGCTCACCTGTACTGGACTCCACTTTCTGAACTGCACAAAGACTGCACTTCCTCACTCCTTCGAGTCACTGACTGAACTAACCAACTGATGCATGTGACTACACTTTATATATACCTGTGGGCGTGTCTAAGTGTGTGTTGAAATGAATGTTCATTGAGCATTAAACTGCTATCTCTCCACACATCCTCCAGGGTACTGCGTGTGCCTTACACCAGGGCTACACACAAAAAAGCAGTGCATGTATACAAATGTGTTTACATAGGTGACTCACCTGCAGTGAAGTGTGCAATCCTCCAATGTGCTGAAATAGTCTGGGCAAGCACTTGGGCAAGCTGGAAAGCCCCCAAGGCAAAAGTTTGGATTTGTTTGTGATGTCTGTAAGCAGCTTTGTGGTAGTGTGCTTTGGGGTAGTGTGCTGCCACCTGCAGGTAATTTGACCTTTCAAATGAACAGAGCAAGTGTGCAATTAAATAGTCAGTGCATGTGTATAAATGTGTTTGCATATGTGACTCACCTGCAGTGAAGTGTACAATCCTCCAGTTTGGCTAAAATAGTCTGGGCAAGCAGTTCGGCAAGCTGGAAAGCCCCCAAGGCAAATGTTTGGATTTGTTTGTGATGTCTGTAAGTAGCTTTGTGGTAGTGTTCTTTGGGGTACTGTGGTGCCACCTGCAAGTCATTTTTCCTTACTGCAAGTTTATGAAAATTAACCCCTTAACGACCGCCGATACGCCTTTTAACGGTGGTAGTTAAGGGTACTTAAACCACAGCGCCGTTAATTAACGGCGCTGTGGAGAAAGTATATAGCACCCCCCAGAGTCGGATTATCTCTGGGGTCTCGGCTACCGTGGGTAGCCGAGACCCCAGAGAGCATCCGCTTTTGCGATCGCCGTTATTAACCCTATAACGGCGATTGCAAAAAAAAAAAGCCATTATGTTTGTGTGGTTTGTTTGGCTATTTTCTTGCTGAAGGGGGCAAGTTTACCTTTCAAATGGTGTATCATTTGTGTGTGTGGGTGCAGTATGAACAGAGATACAAAGAAATCACCGAAAAACAGTGTTTAGAAATAATAGAATAGATTCTAAGACTCTACTGTAAACAAAGGAGTGTGATCGGTGCTGCTGATTGACGTCATGTGATGGATTTATTGTTCCATTAAGTTACATTTTTCTGCCCTTATAATAAAAAAAAAACAGTCTAAAAATACAGATCTGAATACATTACTTTGCTTGTGTTGTCTTTTCTGTATTTAATGCATGTCATCATACACCAAGTTGTAAAATGTATATTATAACACTTCGGATTTTAATAGTTAATAAAAATATTCTGCAATGTAATCTACATTTATGAAACAAGAGATAAATGCAGAACCGTCTGAGAACATCTACAGTACAGATCAAAAGTTTGGACACACCTTCTCATTCAAAGATTTTTCTGTATTTTCATGACTATGAAAATTGTAGAATCACACTGAAGGCATCAAAACTATGAATTAACACATGTGGAATTATACATTACACTTTACAAAAAAGTGTGAAACAACTGAAAATATGTCTTATATTCTAGGTTCTTCATAGTAGCCACCTTTTGCTTTGATTGCTGCTTTGCACGCAGAAAAGGTGAACGGATGGACTCTACATGCCTAGTTCCCACCGTGAAGCATGGAGGAGGTGGTGTGATGGTGTGGGGGTGCTTTGCTGGTGACACTGTTGAGGATTTATTCAAAATTGAAGCGGTGAGCGGTCCAGCACACCCCAAACCATCTCGATTGGGTTCAGGTCTGGTGACTGTGGAGGCCAGGTCATCTGGCGTAGCACCCCAACACTCTCCTTCTTGGTCAAATAGCCCTTACACAGCCTGGAGGTGTGTTTGGGGTCATTGTCCTGTTGAAAAATAAATGATGGTCCAACTAAACGCAAACCGGATGGAATAGCATGCTGCTGCAAGATGCTGTGGTAGCCATGCTGGTTCAGTATGCCTTCAATTTTGAATAAATCCCCAACAGTGTCACCAGCAAAGCACCCCCACACCATCAACACACCTCCTCCATGCTTCACGGTGGGAACCAGGCATGTAGAGTCC
Source organism: Oophaga sylvatica (assembly GCA_033576555.1). Taxonomy (NCBI): domain Eukaryota; kingdom Metazoa; phylum Chordata; class Amphibia; order Anura; family Dendrobatidae; genus Oophaga; species Oophaga sylvatica. Next base: position 955,851,634 of record JARQOD010000001.1, on the reverse strand, counting down.
ATCCGTTCACCTTTTCTGCGTGCAAAGCAGTAATCAAAGCAAAAGGTGGCTACTTTGAAGAACCTAGAATATAAGACATATTTTCAGCTGTTTCACACTTTTTTGTAAAGTGTAATGTATAATTCCACATGTGTTAATTCATAGTTTTGATGCCTTCAGTGTGATTCTACAATTTTCATAGCCATGAAAATACAGAAAAATCATTGAATGAGAAGGTGTGTCCAAACTTTTGGTCTGTACTGTATCTACTAGTAGTAGGTCTCCATTTTAAAGCACTGGAAAAAATATTATCTTGTCATATAAGAATAATACAGTTAACAAATATTAAAGAGCTACTCTTGTGATCTTAATGGGAAAAATAATTACAAAGTGCTGCTAAAAGCATGCAGCTTTGCATTTTCCTTGTTATTAAAAATGCTTTCTGTTATCAAGAACAGAGGAAATTTTATTTAAATGTTTATTTCACGATTCTTACCAAGCTGTTAGTGACAGCCAAATCACCCAATCTGAGGCAGAGGCATGTTGGGCTGTCGATATTGTGATTGATAGACCATCTGCTCAATCTGGCCGGCCTGCAGGGTCATAGAATCATAGAATACAGAATCATAGGTACAGTTGGAAGGGACCTCCTTGGTCATCTGGTCCAACCCATTGCTCAAAGCAGGATTCACTAAATCATCCCAGACAGATGTCTGTCAGGCCTCTGTTTGAAGACTTCCATTGAAGGGGAACTCACCACCTCTCGTGGCAGCCTGTTCCACTCACTGATCACCCTAACTGTCAAAAAGTTTTTTCTAATATCTAATCTGTGTCTCCTCCCATTCAGTTTCATCCCATTGCTTCTAGTCTTTCCTTGTGCAAATGAGAATAAAGATGATCCTTCTACAATATGACAGCCCTTGAGATATTTGTAGACAGCTATTAAGTCTCCTCTCAGTCTTCTTTTTTGCAAGATAAACATTCCCAAATTTTGTAACCGTTCCTCATAGGACATGGTTTGCAGGCCAGTCACCATTCTGGTCACTCTTCTCTGAACTTGCTCCAGTTTGTTGATGTTTTTTTTAAAATGTGGTGCCCAAAACTGGACACAGTATTCCAGATGAGGTCTGACCAAAGAGGAGTAGAGGGCAATAATGACCTCACGTGATCTAGACTGTATGCTTCTGTTAATACATCCTAGAATTGTATTTGCCTTTTTTGCTGCTGCATCACACTGTTGACTCATGTTCAGTCTGTGATCTATTATTATACCCAAGTCTTTTTCGCTTGTGTTTTTGCTTAGCCCTATTCCTCCCATTCTGTATATGCTTTTTTCATTTTTATTGCCCAGATGTAGTGCTTTGCATTTTTCCCTGGTAAAAACCTTTCTGTTAGTAGCCGCCCACTGCTCCAGTTTATTTCTATTTCTTTGAATCCTCTTTCTCTCTTCTCTAGTATTAGCTATCCCTCCTAGCTTTGTGTAATCAGCAAATTTAATCAGTTTCCTCTCAATTCCTTCATCTAAATCATTGATAAAGATGTTGAACAACTCAGAGCCTAGGACAGAGCCGTGTGGTACCCCACTTGAGACATTCTTCCAACTGGATGTGCAGCCATTTATGACCACTCTTTGGGTCCTATCACTAAGCCAGTTATGAATCCACCTAACAGGTGCCTTGTCCATTCCATACTTAGTCATTTTTTCAATAAGGATGGTGCGAGGTACTTTGTCAAATGCTTTGCTGAAGTCAAGATATACTATATCTACAGCATTTCCCTGATCCAACCAGTCAATGATTCTGTCAATTAAGTTAGTCTGACATGACTTATTGGTTACAAACCCATGCTGACTCTGCTAATCACTTCATTCTTATCCAAGTACTTACATACATGTTGTTTAATAATTTGTTCAAAGATCTTTCCTGGTTTAGAAATCAGACTCACTGGTCTATAGTTCCCTGGGTCCACCTTCTTCCCTTTTTTTGGGTCTTTTAGGTGTCACTCGTTCTGGGTGGAAAAGTGTGTTTTGTTTTATTTCTAATAAAGGACTTTACTCTGGCTGTGTCTTTATTTACCATACAACTATAGGATTAGTAATGGATAGGTGTCTGATAGACGCCTGTCCATTAGTAATCCATGTGCTTGATGTCACCGGACAATACAAAGATGACATCAACCCCATAAATATGAACTCCACTTGCCACCGCTACAGGGCAAATGGGAAGAGCTGGACAAATTGCCAGAATTGGCGCATTTAATAGATGTGCCTCTTCTGGGCAGCTGCAGGCTACAATTTTTTGCTGGGGGCCAATATCCATGGCCCCTTACCAGCCTAAGAATACCAGCCACCAGCTGTCTGCTTTGGCAAAGCTGGTTGTCAAAAATGGGGGGACCCCAGTTTTTTTAAAATTATTTATTTAAATAGTTAAAAAATACAGCTTGGGGACCCTTCTATTCTTGATAACCAGCCTTGCTGAAACTGACAGCTGAGGGTTGCAGCCCCCAGCTGTGCGTTTTGCCTGGCTGGTTAACAAAAATGTTGGGGAACCCACACTGGGTTTTTTTTTTAATTATTTATTTACAGCACAGGAGCCGATTAATGAATACTCTCTTCAGCCGCTCCTGCTTTCGCTGTTATTAGCGGCAGCAGTTGTCCCAACCGCTGACACCAGTGACCGGAAATAAACTTTATACCTCCAATCACAGCTGAGTGCTCACGCTGTCTTTTGACAGCATGGGAACCGTGGCTCTCTGACGGTCAGGGATGATTTCAATGCCGATCAGAAGCATTATTACATCTTACAGAGAACAGAAGCTCTAAATTTACACTAAGATTTATACAATGTGCAGGTTTTCACTACAGCTATTGGCAAATACGCCATCAGATTATAATGCAAACGGGCCCCTCTCATTCCCCAACTCCACTGTTTAAATTAAAAACTGGTTTATATGAATGCATACATTTTTAGAACTTTTTTTAAGTTCTATTGAGCTGCAATATAAAAAAAAACTACTGTATGAAGAGAAAAGTGAAGAGGCAGGAACTTCCACAAGTGAAATAAAAGCACTATTTTCTTTAAACTGTAAAACCCAACAAACAAATATAAAAAACGGAAGCGTTTCTGGCGTCCCTGACGTCATTAATCATTGCGTTGGGTTTTACAGTTTGAAGAAATAAAATAGTGCTTTTATGTCACCTGTGGATGTGCCACTCTCTTCACTTTTTCCACTGTTGCTGATCCGCACCAGTGGGAGCCATGGCACCCACTGGTGGCACCCACTGGTTTTCCTCTCATGGACTTTCAACCTACAAAGCGTGGCAAGCTCTGATACTTTTTTCTACATTTCCTATGTAGTTACCGTACATCTTACATTCGTGCTGGAAACTAATAATGTTTTATGTTTTTTTTTTTGTTTTGGCATCAAAAAGAAATACATTGTTCCAAGATTTGTAATCAGGATAGGACATAACCAAGTTTCAGACCTCTGCATACCTCCGAGTTATCCGAGCTCTCCATTAGAAAGAATACTTTATTCCAACATTAACCCTAAATCTCCCTTCCACAGGAATGGCTGGGGCGGGATACAAAACCTTAATATAAGGCAAACTTAGATAAGACCAGACTCCTACCACAATTGCATATCATTATAACATGTTTTCATTTTTGTTTTTAAAATGTTACTCCATTCTTTCACTAATCCCCCAAAAATCAGATAGTGTTGCCTTATACAGTTCCTTCTTCCTATCTGAATATTCCTGACACGCTTGCCTTCAGTTAAGTCATGTGATCTCATTGTGTCCCCCCCATGATAATTATATGACTTTATATTCTCTGAAGGGGATCACCCGATCAGTCAATAGACTACGGTATTTAAGAAACAACTACTTGAAAAACTATATATCAATAAAAATAAATATAAGCAATTGATTCAATATAACAAATATTCATTTTTATTAAATAAGGACACCAATAAGGACAAAGATATGCTAAAACATTTTGCAAGACCTAATGAATGGGAAAGACACATATTAAAAACCAAGGGGAGCGGATCAGCACATACAGTGTACAATTAATATTAAAAGTGCTGTATCAAATGTAAACAGTAGAGATTGGAAGCTGCAGCATGAACAATTGTTGGTATTTATTTTTATTTATATATATTTTTTTTGTAAGTCGTTTTTTAGCGTTGTTGTGTCTACTTGAGTTTAGCTATACATACTTACCTGGAAACTAATTTTTCTCCTTTGTCTTTGGTTACAGTCAATAGAGGTTCTCTCCTGGAATTCTTTTTTTTTTTTTTTCCAACATGTTTTATTGATTTAAAGAGTATTACAATAAAAGATAATCATACAAGTCTTGAAGTAACAAGCTTATTTGACAGACGTAAAACTCAAAATATTGATTTAAAGAGCATTGCCAAAAAGTAAGTCATACAGGTTTGAAGGTATCCAGCTTATTTGACACTTATTTGACAGGTATAATACTCATAAATGTCCCCCCACCACCCTCAACTCTCCCATCCCCCCAACATATAAACCCCTAAAGCGACCCTGCATTTGATTAACAATCAACAAGTTCAAGGAATAGGATTATGTCCGCTAATTTTCTGAAGAAGATACCACTGGGTGTTTTCAAAATGTGTCCTTAGTTTGTCCCTGGTGTCCTGAGACAGAGATGGGATGAACAATGACCATGTGCTTAGAAATTTCCCGGTCAATTTCTCTTTATTTGTGAAGGTATCTAGCCAGTCCATTCGAAAAATATACATTATTTTGGAGTATATGAGAGATTTGGGTGGTGGTAATGGATTTAGCCAGTGCTGCAAGATACTTTTCCTGGTAGCTGAGGCCCATATTATCAACATGGCCTTAACATGTTTGGGGAATTTGTGTTGAGAGCTATCTAGCATATTAAATATTGCCCATTGCGGAGTCAGAGGAAACAATATCCCACCAAGATTCTGTAGTTCGGCATGGATAGACTGCCATATTTTTTGCACTTTGGGGCATCCCCACATGTGATGAAATATGTCTGTGTTTCCTGTCCTGCATTTGGAGCATGTGAATGTGCCCCCTGGAGACATCCTAGACTTAATGTGTGGGGTAATATAAGCTCTATGAAGGAGTAATAAAGACATGTCTGCATAACTGCTGGAGGGGATCACCTTCTGTTGCATCAAAGTGGCATCTAAGATTTCCCTGACTGTGATGTTCTGTATATCATTAACCCATTGTGCTGGACCTGTCTTTTTGCCCTCCCATGACCATTGCTTACGTAACAGTGTGTAAATGGTGCTTGTCGAGGCTATCTGCATCCTGGCGGTCCTAAGGAAGCCATCCAAAGCGTTCCTCCCTCCTTCTCCACCCCCAGTAGCTATGCCTTTCAAAGTTAAGCTCCTTGCTTGAAGAAAAAGGAAGGGCTTGTTTACAAATGTTGGGAAACGTTGTGCTGCTATGTCAAATGCAAGCATGGAGAATCTATCATCCAAAAGATCAGCTGCCAAGATGCAACCCTGCCCAGCCAGCTCAATGTAAGATAAGGGTGGTTTACCTCCCATAAAGCCCGGGTTACCCAGAAAGGGCACAAAAGGAGAGACATCTCTTCTCAAATGACATAGTCTCCTGCATTTCCTCCACGTCTGTATCGTTTGCCATAAGGTGGGGTGGTTTCTTAAGTCTGCAATAAGGTCCTCGTTGGCCATATGTAGTAATGCTGGTAAGGAGACATGGGGACTTAATTGTTGGTCTAAAAGTACGTTTGCGAAATGTGATCTACCTCTTAACCAATCAATGGTGTATCTGAGATTTGCTGCTAGATTGTACTTTGCAATGTCTGGGAAATTGATGCCACCCTCCTCCTTTGGGGCTTGTAGTTTGATTAGGCCTATACGTGTATGCTTTTTGTCTCCCCAAATAAAATTCCTAAAAGCAGTGTTTAGAGTTTTAACATCTGCTCGTGTCAACAAAATAGGTAGTGTTTGGAAAATATACAATAGTTTTGGAAATATTATCATCTTAATTAAATGATATCTTCCGGAAAAAGACAAAGTAAAGTGTTTCCAGGAGTTTAGAAGGTTAAATATGGACGTAATTAGGGGTCTAATATTAATGTGGTATAAGGACGTCAAATCTGCCGGGAGGTGGACACCCAAATATTTGATAGATGATGTGCTCCATTGGAAAGGAAGTGTCGAGTTATTTAATTTCCCTTGCTCAAACAGAGCTAGGACCTCTGATTTATTATAATTTATTTTAAAGCCTGAGCATTTGCCAAAATGATTTAAGGCCTCCATGATAACTGGTATTGCCGCATTGGGATTGGAGATGAATAGGAGTATATCGTCGGCAAATACCGCAATTTTAAGTGAGGTGGAGCCTACCTCTATGCCCCTGTATGTTGAAGAGTTTTGGAGAGTTCTAAGTAAAGGATCTAAAGCAAGGTTAAAAAGTAAAGGAGATAAGGGGCAGCCCTGACGCGTTCCTCTCTGGATTTCAAATGTGGAAGAGAGTATACCATTTATGGCCAGCCTGGACACCGGGCTTTTATATAACAACTTTATCGCCTCACAGAACCATGGACCAAAGTTTCTAAACTCCAGGATATCGAGGAGATAATCCCATGCAACCCTGTCAAACGCTTTGTCAGCATCCAGGCTGACCACAATAGACTCTAAACAGCCATGAGATTTTCCGTAAGAGATAGCTCCCAAAGCCGTCCGTATGTTGTATGTTATGGATTTACCGTGGACAAACCCAATTTGTTGAGGCAATATCAGGTTAGGGATTATTTTTTGCACTCTATTTGCTAGTATTTTAGTGAAAATTTTAAAGTCGGAGTTTAAAAGCGAGATTGGTCTATATACTAGTGAAGGATCTTTGCCCGGTTTGGGGAGCACTATTATGTCTGCTTCATTGAAACGGTCCGGGAGCTGCCCCGATCGAACCAACTGATTAAAGACTTCACAAAGATGTGTCCCTATACTGCCTCCCAATATTTTGTAAAATTCATTACTATACCCATCAGGGCCAGGAGATTTAGAGAGCTTCAAGGAGCTGATAATTTGGATGACTTCTGAAGGGGATATAGGAGCATTAAGAATTTCCCTGTGCTCCTCTGTTAGTAAAGGTGCCACCTCCGTTTGCATAAAGTTTAGAATATCGTCCCCCTCTCTCTTCTCCGCTTTGTACAGGGAACCAAAAAATGATCTAAATTCCTCTACAATCTCCTCATTCTCTGTCAACACTCTGCCCTCTTTGGTCCGAATTTTGTGAATCCTTGTGGCCTTTCTGTATGGTCTAGTAAGAGATGCAAGTAATTTGCCAGGTTTGTTGCCCCATTTAAAAAATTTGTGCTTTTGAAGATCAATACTATAAGTGGCCCATTCATGAGCTAGTGCATCCGCCGATTCCTTTGCCTCGATATATTGTTTTTTCGTGAGGGGTGAATTATTAAGCTTAAAGTTTTTATATGCTAAGGTTAAAGCCCTCTGCGCTGCCAGGGTCCGCTCCTGCAACTGTTTTTTTTTATGACATATATACGCAATTATTTGCCCTCTCAACACAGCCTTAGAGGTATCCCAGAAAAGAATTGGTGTTTCAAATGTATTTGGTTATCAGATTTGTACGTATCCCATGAGAATTGTATGAATTTTTTTAAATCATCTGAGTGATATAGGTATGATGGGAACCTCCATTTCCTATGAAAATAGATTGAGTTAGTTAGTTTTAGGCTGAACGTTATCGGTGCACGATCTGAGATGTGCACGTCCAGAATTTTGGTATGTGTGATTCTTGGCATGAGTGAGGGGCCCAACAACCAGTAGTCAATTCTAGCATGGGAATTATGAACATGTGAATAGTGAGAGTAATCTCTCTCAACAGGGTGTTGCACTCTCCAGACATCCAACAATCCCAAGTGATCTAAAAAAGATTGTATTAGTCTCCCCTGCGTAGGTATATGAGGAGATTGAGAATTAGATCTATCCATCTCGATGTCATGCACCTCATTAAAATCGCCACCCACAATCATATGGGAGGTGTCCCATCCTGCGATTTGTTTTAGCACATTAGCCCGAAAGAATGGATCTGACGAATTTGGCGCATAAATATTAAATACACTGTAGGTTGTCCCCTCTATAACCAGCTTAACGCAGACAAACCTCCCTGAAGGATCTTCTAACACATCCACTATCTCATGGTCAATATTTCTGTTTATCATAATAGCGACACCCCTGTTTTTTAGTAAAAGAAGCTTCTGCACATAACATAAATTTTTTGCTAGAAAACACCGGATGGTTGCACTTCACCCAGTGTGTCTCCTGCAAAAGTACAATATGAAAATTTTCTCGATGCAGATAATTTAAATTTTTTTTCCTCCTGACCGGGGAATTTAGGCCATTGACATTCCAGGAACACCAAAGGAGAGATGTCACAGCGGACATTTTTTGCCTGTTGATATCTACCATTAACCCACTCCAGTGCGGGAAATATGATAAGATATAACCGTTACATAATAATAGGATCCCTGCCCATCCCAGCGAGTAGGCATTAGAATCCTGGATTATTGATTACCTGAAGTCGAATGCAGAGACCCTCTCCACAAAAAACCTCCCCCTCCCACAAAATTTGTAACTGTGTGCCATATTCAACATTTCCCTTAAACCCGCATCCCAACGTTAGACGCAGAGGTAGAAATACAGCAAAAAACAACAACATAACAAACAGATGTCAGTTGACATCACCTTATATGATTCATGGTATTGTCACTGAGTAAGCCACTCTGGATCTTGCTCATGGTGGCTGGGAAGTATCCTGGACAACCTCCAGAGCCTTCACTGGGTCGTCGAAAGCCCAGTTTTTCCCAGATAGATTGAAGCGCAGTATCGCTGGATATTGTAGGCCGAACCTAATGTTTTTGTCAGTCAGCAACTTACACACCGGTTGAAGGCCCTGCGTATGGTCGTCACCATGGCCGAATAGTCCTGAAACAACAGAACTTTGTGCCCTTCGTAGGATAGGTGTGCTTTCTTCCTGTAAGCAGTGAGTAGACGAATTTTGTCTTGAAAGTCAAGGACCTTGAATATCACCTGTCTGGGTCTGTCATTGTCTTTTCCCCTCTGCAGGCCTATTCTGTGTGCTCTCTCAACCGCCATTGAACCGGATGTTAGTTGAATGTCCAAGGCTCCCGGCAGCCACTCAGATGTTAATTTTAGCAATTCAGAGGGATGTATGGACTCAGGTAGTCCTATCAGTTTCAAGTTATTGCGTCTAGATCGGTTTTCTAAGTCGTCCACTTTGGATTGAAGCTCTGTGACGACTTTCTCTTTTCCCTCTAGACGTTCTGCCATTTCCCTGGTATCATCCTCCAGATCAGAGATACGTTGTTCAGCCTCATCCAGGCGAGTGCCCTGACTATTAACTTGTGATATTGTAGAGTCTATTAAGGTTTGAAGAGTGGCGAATCTAGAGTCTATTTCGGGCATAAGGCATTTCATGATGGCATCCGCTATTGAATGAGAAGTCTCGCTACTGGTATCAGAGGTAGATTTAGGCGAGGATGAGCCTTGTTGGTTTCGAGAAGAGGCACGGCCTCCTTTAGTTTGTTTGCCCACAAATTTATCCATACTCAGCGACATTGGTGAGAAGATAGTAGGGGGTGATGTCTCAGTTAAGAAACGTTACATTAGAATCTGCTATGTAGCATGTAGCTCCTATGAGCGTATAGAATATTAGTCTCTTGCTGTTTACCTTTATTTATAGAGGTTAAGTAACCTTGAAAGTCAGAGAGGACAAATATAATCCTCTAAGTTGTAAACAGATTAATGTGTCACTGAGTGAGGACTTCATCAGGTAACACTGCTGCCAAAGGGTTGATAAAGACAATATTAACTGTCCTCTAGGTCCTGTATTGTGTGTAGTCTCTGAGGTAATCCCCTTGTGATTTCTTAAGGGATGCCACACTAAACAGCGTCGCTAACGAGATCGCTAAAATACGTCACTATTTAGCGATCTCGTTCGTGACGCTAACGTGTGTGGCATGTAGCAACGACGTGGCCCCTGCTGTGATCTCGCTGATCGTTCACTAGCGTTCTGGACCGTATTTAGATCGTTGGCGTCCCGCTGGTGAGCCTATATCGCTGTGTCTGGCACCTTTTGTGAGCGATGTGCACTGTTTTTTACAATCCAATGACCGTTAAAGTCGTTAATGAGATCGCTAACCGCTTATGCGTCGTTAACGAGATCACTAAGTGTGGCAGCTACTAGCGACATTAAAACGATCACAAAAACGATCTCATTAGCTTGCGTCGTTATTGAGATCGCTAACGAGATCACTAAGTGTGGCAGTACCTTTAGGCTGATTTATTTAAGCTCTGTAGCAGGGCCTCAGTGGTTAATCCTCTATCAGACAGACCTTGAGTACTTTATTGTTTCTGTCACCTCTTACAGGATGGTCACCAACTTAAAACAATACAGCTCACAACAAGCCTGTAGTGCAGGGATACTGCTGAGGGCTGTGGCAGGGAGATGGTGTCTGTTGTAGTTAACCCTCCCCCTATTGCCACTGCACTCACCTCCTCTGGCCCTAGATGCGATAGCAGCCAGATCTTCAGGGCTTCACTGTTTGTTTGTTTTTTCACTCCCGGCGGGTGGTCGCTTGTTATCTCGGGACCTCTTATCTGTGCAAGTCCCTCTAACTTCACAGCTGGCCTGCGGCCTGTACCACGCTGCACGGCGTCTCCTGCGCCTGGAGCCTCCCGAGGAGCCTGAATAGGCAGACCCGACAGACGAGCCCCCTGTCCAGGTATTCCCCCCGCTGATTAAAGCTGTTTCTCCTCTCACAAACTGAGGGATGGCCACAGATGAGAGTAGGCCAGCGGGGAGCTCTGCTAAAAAGCAGCCATTCCTTGGCTCCGCCTCCCGGAAGTCCTCGGAATTCTTTTTTTAAGAAAAAAAGTATCCCCTGCTGAGACCTCCAGCAATCCGCTAGGAATTTGAGGAGGAAACTGACATTTAGAGTTTTGCAGCGCCATCACAGGGAAAAAAAAGCATTACATATGAGCCACCCACCAGGGCCGTGGGGTACTCGGCACCGAGCCCATTGATTTCTATGGGGGATGTCACGGGCAGCACACGGCTCGGTCCGTGGCCCTGGGGCTCACTGAAATGTGGGATATTTACAGGTGAATTGAATATTGAGATGGGGATTCGTGACGCCACTTGTGGTACCAGGTCAGGATGACCAGCGCTGCTATGCAGATCCACTGAAGGGTTAATATTGTGCAGCTAGATGTTAAGCCTTCCACAAGTAAGGCTGAGTTCTCCTCCAGGGCAGATAGATGTGTGGGGATGCAGGACAGACGGGGACCCGGCAGTCAGGAGTAATAAGGGAGACACACACATAAGTCACTTTGGTACCTTTACTGAAGATGTTGCAGGCACTCCCCGGAGCACTGTAGGGTGAAGGGTGCACATCCAGATTCCTCCACTGAGTAGGTGTGTGGCCTCCTGTTCTCTGCCTTTTTGTAATGAAGTCTTGGCCTGCGTGTAGCTGGGCCTAGCTTAGTCTCCGTCTTGTACCTGGCTGACCTTGTGGTTGGACCTTCTCTGAAAGAACAGGGTCCCTTGGCCGGTACCAGCCGAACTCCGTCCTCCTGATCCTGCTACGTATCAGCTCTGTGGTACTCCTGGGACTTGTAGTCCTCCAGGAACTCCGGTGTTCTCCTAATGGGTCGTGGAGATCCCTATAGGCTCGGACCCCGGTGTCCGGTAATGCTTGCTGAGATGAACTGTAGAGGCTCCACTGTTTCATTAACTTTCCACTCGCCTTCGGCCTACCTGGATCCTCACACGATCACACACTGGCAGTTGGTGGGCTGCCTCTTCACCGCTCTCTAAGCGTCGGCACGCTTCTCACTGAGCTGTACTCCTAGCTTCAGCTCTGACTAGGCTGGAGTGGTCTCTATTCCACTCTTTACTAGACTCCACTCTATGAACTGAATAGCTCTGCAGCCTCTCTAACCTCAGCTCTGCACCTCCACCTTGCTGCAGACTGACTTCTCTGAGGTGGCTGCACTGAACTGCTCTCTCTGAGATGACTGAGCAGAACTGAGCTGCAACTTCCTATGTTCAGCTTCTTTTATATGTCTAAAACAGCTCCCTCTGGTGGTCTTTGGGGATAAGATGAACGTGTGTGAAGGTGTATAATGACCTCTAGTGGTATATTCTTTCAGTGCACCCTTCTGGGAGATATGGATTCAGTCACAGCTGGGCTCCACACATAGTGTTCATTTAAGTCAATGGGTTGTCTGTGTAATGCAGGACAAGACAGGTCCTCCGGAGCGAGCGGAGCTCTTGTGACCAGTCTTTGCTGAAGATCCCAGAACAACCTCCTCCAAGTCCTAGGTAACAAAATGTTCACCCCAGCCCATCTCTGTACCCCAACATCTTTTTATTGTTCAGAACCTGATGGATACCTATACTCTTGCCTGTGTCTAAATAATGCACTTTATTGTACCAAAAACATGTCACCAGAACCTAATTTTTATAGAGAGTAAGAACGTTGCACTATTCATCCTCCTGCCAAAAATGCATGGATGCAAACTGAGATTGCTCCAACACATAGTAATAATATGAATTATAAGTGCCTCATAAACCCAATGAGCCTAAGAGTAGCTTCCAACTGTGGCCATTCACGGATGGATGGACACCATGTATTACTACATTTCTATTATACCAGCAGGGTTTTTTCTAAATGCAAGATGTCTACATTTTTATGTTTGTGATTTGACTTTGTTAAATCCTCTCTTACTTACCTTGTACTGCACTTCGCTGTGGATATTCACTGCATATTCTGCAACATGTACTAAAAATATTGAATAAAATACAGAATTTGTAAATCCAACCTAATCCAAATCCAGGATTTTTAGAATAACACAAGGTCAAAATACCAAAGTAAAAATGCAAGTGTTGAGTCGGCATTGTTAAACGGAATCTTTCATCAGATTTTTGATACCCCATCTGAGAACAGCAGAATATAGAAGTTTGCTTGCTGCAGTTTTGACAGAATCACAGTTTTCTCTGCTAAAGATCTACCAGTTTTTTGAACGCTGAGCCCTGTATAACCTCGCCCACATCACTGATTGGCAGATTTCTATGTACCCTGTGCATAGGCAGTAAGCTACCAATCCGTGGTGTGGGTGGGGTTATACTGAGCTCATGAATGTGAGGGACTACATGGTAGCAAGTTTACTCGGCCTCTAGTGATAATCTCGTGCTGATAAAACTATGATTTTATCAAAACTACAGCAAGCAGCCCAGTCAGTGACACATTCCTGCCATCAGGGTCTCTGTCTCTACATTATGCTGCTCTCAGATTAGGTACTGGTGACTTATTCCCCTTAACCCCTTTCTGACATTACGCCGATGTCGGACTCCCTCCCTTTGATGTGGGCTCCGGTGGTGAGCCCACATCTTTCCCGGCACTTATCAGCTGTTTTGAACAGCTGACATGTGCCCGGAACAGCCGCGGGTGGAATTGCGATCGACTCATGGCTATTAACCCATTAAATTCCACTGACAAACTTATTTAATGCGCGCTTCCGGCCATTGGGCCGGAAATCCACCCATCGGTGACCCCCGTCATGTGATCGCTGGTCACCGATAGGTTGGCATGACAACCAGAGGTCTCCGCTCATAGCAAGTGAGTAATTCTGCTACATACAGGTGATCTGATCATCGCCTGTATGTAGCAGAGCCGATCGGGTTATGGCAGCTTCTAGTCACCCATGTCAAAAGTAAAAAAAAAAGTTTTTAAAAATATAAAAAAATATAAAATTTCAAATCAGCCCCCTTTTGCAACATTCAAAATAAAACAATAAAAAAATCAAACATACACATATTTGGTATTGCCGCATTCAGAATCGCCTGATCTGTCAGTAAAAGAAGGATTAACCTGATCGCTCATTCTAACTAGAGATGAGTGAATTTGTTCGGGTCCCTCCTTTTTTGGCAAGCTATGGCGCTTACCGAATAAGCTGCATAGGGAACCCGGATACATGGAGTGCTCCGGCTGATCAGTTGATCGGCTCCGCAGCTGCATGTGTCGCGGCTGTGTCACAGTCACAACACATGCATTCGTCTAACCTCTGCACTAATCCGTACCTCCCACTCCCGACTCCAAGACTTCTCCCGCGCTGCGCCAATCCTCTGGAATGCTCTACCCCAAGAAATTAGGACTATCCACCATGTGCATGGTTTCAGGCGCTCCCTCAAAACACATCTGTTCAGAGCGGCCTATCACATTCACTAATCAAAGTCATTCTATGTGTAAGTGTGTGTGTGTAGTCCATTCACTATCTCCATCCATCTCTCACTCCCTCAAGATGGCTGGACCATCATTGTAAACACACCATTGTATATACACACCTGTACTTTGTATCTCCCCCACCTCATTGTAGATTGTAAGCTCTCACGAGCAGGGGCGGCTTATTTTGCTTTAATTATTGTATTGTATTAACGTTGTTACTTATGACTTGTGTTTTGAAACTGTTAAACTGTAAAGCGCCGCGGAATATGATGGCACTATATAAATAAAGATTATTATTATTATTATGCATGGAGAACCTGTTTGTTGGATTCTCCATGCATGTGTCACGACTGTGACACACCCGCAACACATGCAGCTGCGGAGGCGAACAGCTGATCAGCCGGAGCGATCCAGGAAGCCGGGTTCCCGCGGCAGCTTATTCAGAAAGCGCTATAGCTTGCCGAATAAGCAGGGACCCGATCAAATTTGCTCATCTCTAGTTCTAACCCTCCATAAACTTACAATGTAATAGTCAGTTCCGAATCACGCAGAGCTTCTGCAGAGCGGTGACGTCACTGAAGAGGAGAACGGCGGTGGTCAACCAATAGAGTGGCGGTAGGCAAGTATATTAATACACTCACACTACATTCCATGCACATACACATATTTAATACATAAAAAACTGAATGGGAATGTTTTTTAATGAAGCAGACCAGACGTAGTCACATTGTTCTCTGTCGGACATCATTTTCGGCAGTATCTGACTTTTTGAAGTTGACAACATAGTGCAGTTGACTTCATTTTGGTGCCCCCTTGAAATAAGCGGATACTGTTGAAAATAATGTCTGACAGAGCACAATGTTACTCTGACTGCATCAATAAAGTCAATGACCCCATCAGTGCCAAAAACACAATTTGATCAGTCTAAATCTGGAGCATTTAAGAAATAAATTTCCAGAAAATCCTGTTAATTCCTGACCTATCAACAATCACAATAAACTCACAATGAACTGAGTCCATACCACTAACTAACACTAGTACTTACTCCTTAGGCTAAGTGCACACGTTCAGGAATGTTTGCAGAATATTCCTGAGCAAAAACGACTTTTTTTGCAGTAAAAACGTGTGTTTTTTGCGCGGATTTTACGCATTTTGGTGCATTTTTTTGCGCGGATTTGACGCGTTTTTACCGCGATTTTCCCCTGAACTTTCTAGGTCAATAATATAGCGGGAAAAACGCTAGAATTCCGCGAAATTAATGAACATGTTGCTAGATTTTCCACAATGCATTTTTTTCGCGGAAAAAAACGCACCATGTGCACAAAAATTGCGGAATTCATTCTAAATGATAGGATGCTTAATTCATGCATTTTTGACGCGTTTTTTCCCGCGAAAAAAACGCGAAAAAAAACGCAAATAATCCTGAACGTGTGCACTTAGCCTAAATCTTACTTTTTGACAAGAAGCCTCCAAAAAAATATTCACCAACGATCTGACCAATATCGTTGTGAGTAAAATTACATCAACTTACTGTATCTGTATATATAAAGTGTAGATACATTTTCTTTCTTACTCAATATTCAAAATCTTTTTATTCTTTTGGACAACTTGCGTATATCAATCTATCCAGATTTTCGAGCATACAAATACATCTTGACTTTCATTAAAAAAACAGCTCTAATTTTCGCTATTTGTTTGTCTTCAGTATTCTAAAACAACCAGTTAAAGGAAAACAATCCTCTCCTTGGATCACCTGTAAGCAGGTTTGGGATGTAGTGACAGACAGGAGGCAGAGCAAGGGTTAACAAATTTAACAGTTTAATTAACAGGGAGAAAGATGATTAAGGGGTTAATGCAAAAAGAAGCAAATGCAGAATAGTAGCAGTCCAATTATCAACTTATCATGTCCTTTATGTTCCTCATTTGCAGGGATTGTAGCACCGGCAACGGTCGGGAAGATGTCCACAGATGGGGTCCTTTAAATGATGGTCTGTCTTCTTGCGGCAGCGGTCGGTCTCTAGTACCTTCAGCTGAGCCCCTGGTCCGTTGAACTGCGGAGCAAAAGAGTAAAGCTCTCCGCAAGGTTCCTCATTAGTGTTGAGCGATACGATACCGCAAGTATTGGGTATCGGCCGATATTAGCTGTATCGGACTTTCGATATTGACTTTCGATATTTCCCATATATCGTATACCGGAATCGGAATTGTCACTGTCACTGTGAGTGTCCGTCGGTCGGGTCTGTCAGGAGTCAGCGGCACTTACCTGGCAGAAGATCTCCGGTGGTCACGGCCTGGACTGGTTGATGGCCGCCATCATCTTTCCCCGGCGGTCACATGCAGTTTCTCGCGATAACTGCAGTGACTGCTGGGTAATCCCGGCCGTAAAGCAGTCAGTCCGATTACGTCACCGCCGGGGAAGCAGGTAATCAGCTGTGCTGCGCCGGGATGACAGCCTCTGCCTGTCATTCCGATGTAGCAGAGCTGGATCGTCGTGGGACAGTCGTTACTATGGACTGCGTCGGACAGGTGGTATACTGTTGGTTTGTTTTTTTCCTTTTTTTACAGGAGATCGATGGCGTCGCAGGAATGAGAGTATAATAAAAGAAATGAAAACTGTGTTGTCTCTTTTATTTCATTAAAATACTTTTTTCTTGCTGTGTCTTTTTTTTTATACATTTAAAAACTTTGGGATTAATAATGGATCGGTGTCTTATTGACGCCTCTCCATTATTAACCGGGCTTATTGTCACCGTGCAATCAACGGTGACATTAACCCCTTATTACCCCACTTGCCACCGCTACAGGGCAGTGGGAAGAGCCGGGTAAAGTGCCACAATTGGCACATCTTTTGATGCGCCAAATGTGGGGCTGCTGTAACCTGGTATTATCAGGCTGTTGAGGGCCAAAATCCATGGGCCTTGACAGTCTTTTAATACCAGGCCGCAGCAGTCTGCATTTTACTTGG
>JARQOD010000001.1:955771491-955834284 GCA_033576555.1 Oophaga sylvatica | reverse complement strand
TGCAGGACAAGACAGGTCCTCCGGAGCGAGCGGAGCTCTTTGTGACCAGTCTTTGCTGAAGATCCCAGAACAACCTCCTCCAAGTCCTAGGTAACAAAATGTTCACCCCAGCCCATCTCTGTACCCCAACATCTTTTTATTGTTCAGAACCTGATGGATACCTATACTCTTGCCTGTGTCTAAATAATGCACTTTATTGTACCAAAAACATGTCACCAGAACCTAATTTTTATAGAGAGTAAGAACGTTGCACTATTCATCCTCCTGCCAAAAATGCATGGATGCAAACTGAGATTGCTCCAACACATAGTAATAATATGAATTATAAGTGCCTCATAAACCCAATGAGCCTAAGAGTAGCTTCCAACTGTGGCCATTCACGGATGGATGGACACCATGTATTACTACATTTCTATTATACCAGCAGGGTTTTTCTAAATGCAAGATGTCTACATTTTTATGTTTGTGATTTGACTTTGTTAAATCCTCTCTTACTTACCTTGTACTGCACTTCGCTGTGGATATTCACTGCATATTCTGCAACATGTACTAAAAAATATTGAATAAAATACAGAATTTGTAAATCCAACCTAATCCAAATCCAGGATTTTTAGAATAACACAAGGTCAAAATACCAAAGTAAAAATGCAAGTGTTGAGTCGGCATTGTTAAACGGAATCTTTCATCAGATTTTTGATACCCCATCTGAGAACAGCAGAATATAGAAGTTTGCTTGCTGCAGTTTTGACAGAATCACAGTTTTCTCTGCTAAAGATCTACCAGTTTTTTGAACGCTGAGCCCTGTATAACCTCGCCCACATCACTGATTGGCAGATTTCTATGTACCCTGTGCATAGGCAGTAAGCTACCAATCCGTGGTGTGGGTGGGGTTATACTGAGCTCATGAATGTGAGGGACTACATGGTAGCAAGTTTACTCGGCCTCTAGTGATAATCTCGTGCTGATAAAACTATGATTTTATCAAAACTACAGCAAGCAGCCCAGTCAGTGACACATTCCTGCCATCAGGGTCTCTGTCTCTACATTATGCTGCTCTCAGATTAGGTACTGGTGACTTATTCCCCTTAACCCCTTTCTGACATTACGCCGATGTCGGACTCCCTCCCTTTGATGTGGGCTCCGGTGGTGAGCCCACATCTTTCCCGGCACTTATCAGCTGTTTTGAACAGCTGACATGTGCCCGGAACAGCCGCGGGTGGAATTGCGATCGACTCATGGCTATTAACCCATTAAATTCCACTGACAAACTTATTTAATGCGCGCTTCCGGCCATTGGGCCGGAAATCCACCCATCGGTGACCCCCGTCATGTGATCGCTGGTCACCGATAGGTTGGCATGACAACCAGAGGTCTCCGCTCATAGCAAGTGAGTAATTCTGCTACATACAGGTGATCTGATCATCGCCTGTATGTAGCAGAGCCGATCGGGTTATGGCAGCTTCTAGTCACCCATGTCAAAAGTAAAAAAAAAAAGTTTTTAAAAATATAAAAAAATATAAAATTTCAAATCAGCCCCCTTTTGCAACATTCAAAATAAAACAATAAAAAAATCAAACATACACATATTTGGTATTGCCGCATTCAGAATCGCCTGATCTGTCAGTAAAAGAAGGATTAACCTGATCGCTCATTCTAACTAGAGATGAGTGAATTTGTTCGGGTCCCTCCTTTTTTGGCAAGCTATGGCGCTTACCGAATAAGCTGCATAGGGAACCCGGATACATGGAGTGCTCCGGCTGATCAGTTGATCGGCTCCGCAGCTGCATGTGTCGCGGCTGTGTCACAGTCACAACACATGCATTCGTCTAACCTCTGCACTAATCCGTACCTCCCACTCCCGACTCCAAGACTTCTCCCGCGCTGCGCCAATCCTCTGGAATGCTCTACCCCAAGAAATTAGGACTATCCACCATGTGCATGGTTTCAGGCGCTCCCTCAAAACACATCTGTTCAGAGCGGCCTATCACATTCACTAATCAAAGTCATTCTATGTGTAAGTGTGTGTGTGTAGTCCATTCACTATCTCCATCCATCTCTCACTCCCTCAAGATGGCTGGACCATCATTGTAAACACACCATTGTATATACACACCTGTACTTTGTATCTCCCCCACCTCATTGTAGATTGTAAGCTCTCACGAGCAGGGGCGGCTTATTTTGCTTTAATTATTGTATTGTATTAACGTTGTTACTTATGACTTGTGTTTTGAAACTGTTAAACTGTAAAGCGCCGCGGAATATGATGGCACTATATAAATAAAGATTATTATTATTATTATGCATGGAGAACCTGTTTGTTGGATTCTCCATGCATGTGTCACGACTGTGACACACCCGCAACACATGCAGCTGCGGAGGCGAACAGCTGATCAGCCGGAGCGATCCAGGAAGCCGGGTTCCCGCGGCAGCTTATTCAGAAAGCGCTATAGCTTGCCGAATAAGCAGGGACCCGATCAAATTTGCTCATCTCTAGTTCTAACCCTCCATAAACTTACAATGTAATAGTCAGTTCCGAATCACGCAGAGCTTCTGCAGAGCGGTGACGTCACTGAAGAGGAGAACGGCGGTGGTCAACCAATAGAGTGGCGGTAGGCAAGTATATTAATACACTCACACTACATTCCATGCACATACACATATTTAATACATAAAAAACTGAATGGGAATGTTTTTTAATGAAGCAGACCAGACGTAGTCACATTGTTCTCTGTCGGACATCATTTTCGGCAGTATCTGACTTTTTGAAGTTGACACATAGTGCAGTTGACTTCATTTTGGTGCCCCCTTGAAATAAGCGGATACTGTTGAAAATAATGTCTGACAGAGCACAATGTTACTCTGACTGCATCAATAAAGTCAATGACCCCATCAGTGCCAAAAACACAATTTGATCAGTCTAAATCTGGAGCATTTAAGAAATAAATTTCCAGAAAATCCTGTTAATTCCTGACCTATCAACAATCACAATAAACTCACAATGAACTGAGTCCATACCACTAACTAACACTAGTACTTACTCCTTAGGCTAAGTGCACACGTTCAGGAATGTTTGCAGAATATTCCTGAGCAAAAACTGGACTTTTTTTGCAGTAAAAACGTGTGTTTTTTGCGCGGATTTTACGCATTTTGGTGCATTTTTTTGCGCGGATTTGACGCGTTTTTACCGCGATTTTCCCCTGAACTTTCTAGGTCAATAATATAGCGGGAAAAACGCTAGAATTCCGCGAAATTAATGAACATGTTGCTAGATTTTCCACAATGCATTTTTTTCGCGGAAAAAAACGCACCATGTGCACAAAAATTGCGGAATTCATTCTAAATGATAGGATGCTTAATTCATGCATTTTTGACGCGTTTTTTCCCGCGAAAAAAACGCGAAAAAAAACGCAAATAATCCTGAACGTGTGCACTTAGCCTAAATCTTACTTTTGACAAGAAGCCTCCAAAAAATATTCACCAACGATCTGACCAATATCGTTGTGAGTAAAATTACATCAACTTACTGTATCTGTATATATAAAGTGTAGATACATTTTCTTTCTTACTCAATATTCAAAATCTTTTTATTCTTTTGGACAACTTGCGTATATCAATCTATCCAGATTTTCGAGCATACAAATACATCTTGACTTTCATTAAAAAAACAGCTCTAATTTTCGCTATTTGTTTGTCTTCAGTATTCTAAAACAACCAGTTAAAGGAAAACAATCCTCTCCTTGGATCACCTGTAAGCAGGTTTGGGATGTAGTGACAGACAGGAGGCAGAGCAAGGGTTAACAAATTTAACAGTTTAATTAACAGGGAGAAAGATGATTAAGGGGTTAATGCAAAAAGAAGCAAATGCAGAATAGTAGCAGTCCAATTATCAACTTATCATGTCCTTTATGTTCCTCATTTGCAGGGATTGTAGCACCGGCAACGGTCGGGAAGATGTCCACAGATGGGGTCCTTTAAATGATGGTCTGTCTTCTTGCGGCAGCGGTCGGTCTCTAGTACCTTCAGCTGAGCCCTGGTCCGTTGAACTGCGGAGCAAAAGAGTAAAGCTCTCCGCAAGGTTCCTCATTAGTGTTGAGCGATACGATACCGCAAGTATTGGGTATCGGCCGATATTAGCTGTATCGGACTTTCGATATTGACTTTCGATATTTCCCATATATCGTATACCGGAATCGGAATTGTCACTGTCACTGTGAGTGTCCGTCGGTCGGGTCTGTCAGGAGTCAGCGGCACTTACCTGGCAGAAGATCTCCGGTGGTCACGGCCTGGACTGGTTGATGGCCGCCATCATCTTTCCCCGGCGGTCACATGCAGTTTCTCGCGATAACTGCAGTGACTGCTGGGTAATCCCGGCCGTAAAGCAGTCAGTCCGATTACGTCACGCCGGGGAAGCAGGTAATCAGCTGTGCTGCGCCGGGATGACAGCCTCTGCCTGTCATTCCGATGTAGCAGAGCTGGATCGTCGTGGGACAGTCGTTACTATGGACTGCGTCGGACAGGTGGTATACTGTTGGTTTGTTTTTTTCCTTTTTTTACAGGAGATCGATGGCGTCGCAGGAATGAGAGTATAATAAAAAAATGAAAACTGTGTTGTCTCTTTTATTTCATTAAAATACTTTTTTCTTGCTGTGTCTTTTTTTTTATACATTTAAAAACTTTGGGATTAATAATGGATCGGTGTCTTATTGACGCCTCTCCATTATTAACCGGGCTTATTGTCACCGTGCAATCAACGGTGACATTAACCCCTTATTACCCCACTTGCCACCGCTACAGGGCAGTGGGAAGAGCCGGGTAAAGTGCCACAATTGGCACATCTTTTGATGCGCCAAATGTGGGGCTGCTGTAACCTGGTATTATCAGGCTGTTGAGGGCCAAAATCCATGGGCCTTGACAGTCTTTTAATACCAGGCCGCAGCAGTCTGCATTTTACTTGGCTGGTTAACAAAAATAGGGGGACCCTATGCCGTTTTTTTTTTCGAGGGGATCTCCTATTTTTGTTAACCAGCCAAGCTAAGCAGACTGCTGTGGCCTGGTATTATCAGGCTGGCAAGGTCCATGGATATTGGCTCATTACCAGCCTGAAAAACCAGGCCTCAGCAGTCTGCTTCATCTGGCTGGTTAACAAAAATAGGGTGGACCCCACGCCAATTTTTTTTTCGAGGGGATCCCCTATTTTTGTTAACCAGCAAAGATAAGCAGACTGCTGTGGCCTGGTATTATCAGGCTGGCAAGCAGGGTCGGACTGAGGCACCGGGACACCGGAGAAACCTACGGTGGGCCCCAGCTCCTGCGTGGTGGGCCCTGATTTGAAAGGATAGGTCGCGGGGCAGAGGGGGCGGTGGCCCCGGGGCCCGCGCTCTGAGGGGGCCCACCCGGAGCTACGATACAGTTACATTCTGCGGCAGAGCAGAGAGAATCGCTCTCCCTGCTCTGCCGCCCGGAAGCTATGGGGCCTGAACAGGCGTTGGGGGGGCCCGGTGCCAGCAGTGGGCCCCCCACCCGTCATCGGAGGGTCAGCTGTTACGGCATCCAGCCGATAAAGCTGACCGCATAGAGAGAGAAGGAGCGAGCGCTCCTTCTCTCCCATAATCCCCCTCTCAGCGTATGACAGCGGGCGCAATAACATCACCTGCCGGCGCCCGCTGTCAGACGCTGAGAGGGAGAACAGTGAGCAGCACAGGAGCCGGGAGGTGAGTATTTTTTTTTTTTTTTTTTAATGGGGGTGCAGTCGAGTCCTGGCTGGAGAAGTCGTCATGTCGGTGTGGGCCAGATGGAAAAGACATGAAAAGTGAACAATTCCATTAGAAAGAACATCAGCGGTAAGTCATTATCTGTACCTGTGCTGTAATCTATATGTTCTGTAGGACTGGTATTATTTAACACAGACCATATGGCGGTAATATCAATATTGGTCTTTTTATATATAGATTATTTTGGCCAACAGCGTGGTCATTTGCTGAGGTTCTCTGATGATGGGCCCACTCAGAAGTTTTGCCCCACTAAACCAAAACCCTAGCTACGCCTATGGCTCTCTCTCTAGTCTTTCTTTCTCGCTCTCTGTTCTTTCCTTCTCGCTCTCTGTTCTTTCTTTCTCTCTTTTCTTTCTTTCCTCTCTTTCTTTCTCTGTTTGTTCTTTCTCTCTCGCTGCTCTTTCTTTCTTTTCCTCAGTACCAGCCACTGTGCCCTCATTACCAGTCAGTGTGATCAGCAGTGCTAAATGGTTACGCTTGGGGCGAGGATATGGGTGTGATTAGCTGTGAAATGGGTGTTGTCGGGGCGTGGCCTAAAATTTTCAGCGGCGCGCAACACGCGCCGCAGCCTTTAATCCTCTTTCCTGTCTTACAAATTTGGGAGGTATGCTGTATGACCTCCCTACAACTTCTGGCCATGCTCCTGATGAGCGCGACGGATGGTCTCGTGAGGGATCTCCTCCCACACCTGGACTAAAGCATCCACCAACTCCTGGACAGTCTGTGGTGCAACGTGGCATGGCCTAAAATTTTCTGCAGCATGCACAGCGTGCCACAGCCTTTGTCCCTCTTTCCCTTATTCAAAGGTTGGGAAGTATGATGTTGGGCCGCAAGAATATATTTTCTCTGATGGGCCCAAGGTACTCCAGTCCGACGCTGCTGGCAAGGTCCATGTATGTTGGCTCCTTAACAGCCTTAAATACCATGCTTTAGCAGCAGGGGCGTACATATAAATCATGGGGCCCCATAGCAAAAGTCTGAATGTTCCCCACCCCCCCAAAAAAAAAACCCAGAGGCATTGTAAATGTAAAGTGCCAGCACAGTGAGGGAAGTTGAGTCGCACAGAGACAGGGGTTTTGGGGGTACTCGGCACCGATCACGTCGACTTCTATGGTGGATGTCACGAGTAGCACAGCTCGGTCCGTGACCTGGGCGATCACTGGAATGTGGGATATTTCCAGGGGATGATAGAATGTTCGTGTAGTTTGTCGTGATGCCACCTGTAGTACCTGGTCAGGGTGTCCAGCGCTGCTGTGCAGGTCCTCTGGAAGGGATGGTGTAGTGCAGGTAGGTGATAAGTCTTCTACAGGTAACACGCTATCCTTCCAGGGCAGATAGATGTGAGATAGAGCAATGGTGCAGAGTGATGTAGCAGAGTGGACTATGCGACGTAGTAAGAAAGCAGGAAACACTTCAAGTTAAACGTTGCATAATAAAATTTTTAATAATAACATTACAAAAGTGCAAATAGCATTACTGCCGAAGTTCGTTGAGACTTCTTAGGACTACCCCCACCGGGGTAACTTCACAGTGTCCTTTACTTGTGCTTGTGGAGGACCCGCTCCAAACCTCCAACGGTGGTCTTGGGTGGGCTGCAAGACTTTCCTTGAGCAGACCTCACTTTCGGCCACACCAAACGGGTTTTTAGTTTCTGAGGTAGTTGAAAATAGTGCACAGTTAAGTTTTTTGTAAAACCAAGATGGAGCACCGAAGTGCCAACTATTTACAGAAAAGTTTGTGAGCCAGTGCAGTTCATGGCTTCAAAGTTCAACATTTTGATTACATTGAAACACCATTACCCAACCTGGGTATATTAAGGCAACAATAAACTTGTTCTTCTGAACATTCACCCGTCCGGGTACATCAAACCATTACCCAACCTGGGTATATTAAGGCAACAATAAACTTCTTTTTATGAACATTCACCCGTCCGGGTACATCAATAATTTAACTATTTACATACAGAGACCCTGTCCGGGTTATTTAGACTTCTTTGGCTGGCCTCTTCCAGGTACCACCTGGTACTCTTCTGGAGCTTGCCAAACATCCGTGACAGGAGGGTCCACCCAGACCTGATGACGTCGTGTGGCCTGTACAGTTACGTCGTGACCCGCTATCTGGGTCTGTGTGGCCACCTCTTTCGTCTCCCTCCGGTTCTGGAACCCTATGTCCCGGACTGAACGAACCCCAGGGGGCCTAACAGGCGCCGGGTACGGGCCAGCTATCATTATCATGTCCATAGCTGGGGCTGCTGAGGAGACCACTGAGGGAGGCTGGGGAGATTTACGGCGTGGGGTGGGCACTTGTGCAGAGGCCTGGTTGGGGGAGGCTGAAGGCTCAGAGGGTCTGTCAGTTTCCTGACACTCTGGGGAGTAGGGGTCGCACCTGGTAACATTTAGGGCGTACCATCCATTGTAACCCCAGTGTCGGGTGTAAGTCACCAAGTCTCCTGCCAACAGATCCCTCCCCGGGTGTCCTTCTGGGAGGTGAGCCTCCACGTCCCGCCGGGTTACAAAGACTTCTAAATAAAGTCCAGGCTCCTGGATGAAGCCCCAACCACCTTTTAACTTAAAGTTCCGTAGTGCACCCTTACGCCGCGGCTCCCTCAGCGTACTTTTATCCTTTCTCATACGTGCCTTCTCTGCCAGGTCCTTGTCCAGGTGACGTTGCCGAAGCTTTTGGGATTCTCGCTGCTCCCTTTGTCGCTCTGCTTCCCGCTCCCGACGTCTCCACTCTTCCTCCTGACGCCGGTTGTAATTCTCCTCCACCAGCAGCTCCATGTCTCCACCATCAAACGCCAGCTTACGATGTCCGGTTTGCGGCAGCTCTCCTGACGCCCGCCAGTCCTGGCGGCGCTCACCTGTGGCAGAAGCAGCCGGCTCTGGAACAGATGACGGTCGGGGCTCCGGTACAGGCAGGTAGAGCTCTGGTGCCTGCGCGGCCTCCTCCATGAGGACGGGTGTCGCTTCTTCTGCCTCAGCGACGGGGGCAGACAGCGGGATCTGGGGTGCTGGTGTGGCGTTTTCTGCAGGAATGGGTGCCTCCACTGTGATACTGGCAACCGGTTCAGATTGCAAGGGCTGGGATGCCCGCACGGCCTCCTGTACTGGAACGGGTGCCTCCACTGAGATACTGGCAACCGGTTCAGATTGCAAGGGCTGGGATGCCGCACGGCCTCCTGTACTGGAACGGGTGCCTCCACTGAGATACTGGCAACCGGTTCAGATTGCAAGGGCTGGGATGCCCGCACGGCCTCCTGTACTGGAACGGGTGCCTCCACTGAGATACTGGCAACCGGTTCAGATTGCAAGGGCTGGGATGCCCGCACGGCCTCCTCTACTGGAACGGGTGCCTCACCTTCCGGTACAGACACTTCAGGGGGTAAGAGGGATTGGCGCCGCTCCAACTGTAGTTTTAGGGCCCGCCAGCTCGCTTCCATCCTGGCGACCTCCTCCCGGTGCCGGGCCAGGTCTCTCAGGGTATCCTCCGCTTCTTCCAGCGTAGGACGGTTTCCAGGCCGGGTGCCAAACGGTGGCTCCGTGGCGATCGGGTCGCTTCCGTGGGGGGAGAGTTCTGACTCCTCCATCCCTTCCCACTTCTGCTCACGTCCATTCACCATCTCTGCCAAGTCACATGTGTCATTAGCATCAGGAGAGGCGCCATCTTTTGTAGGGAGGCGGGACCTTCGCGTTCGTTTCCGCCCACTGAGGAGGATGAGGAGGCGGAACTCCAGAGCTGTGGGGCACGATCTTACATTGCAGTAACATTTAGAGTGGGCGGACATCGTTTTCGCGCCACGGAGTGAGTGTACGCCCACGAGAGCACGCCCTTATTCTTCACCTGTGTCTCGTGGCGCAGATATGACGGAAAAAATGGCAAATACAGTCTATGATGATTTTTGCAATTCTCAAGCAAAAAAACAGTCTAATTAAGGCACACAGGACTCGCTTATAGCGAGTTTCTGAATCCTGTTCGTGACGCCAAAGTTGAGTCGCACAGAGCCACAGGTTTTGGGGGTACTCGGCACCAAGCCCGTCAACTTCTATGGGGGATGTGACGGGTAGCACAGCTATGTCCGTGCCCTGGTCGCTCACTGGAATGTGGGATATTTCCAGGGGATGATAGAATGTTTGTGTAGTTTGTCGTGACGCCACCTGTAGTACCTGGTCAGGGTGAACAGCGCTGCTGTGCAGGTCCTCTGGCAGGGATGGTGTAGTGCAGCTAGGTGATAAGTCTTCTACAGGTAAGACGGTATCCTTCCAGGGCAGATAGATGTGAGATAGAGCAATGGTGCAGAGTGATGTAGCAGAGTGGAGTATGCGACGTAGTAAGAAAGCAGGAAAGGAAACAATTCTTACTACAAAGACATGCAGCATAAGGCTGCCTCAACCCCTCCCATCCAACTAGCTACACCCTGTTCTAACCAGCCTGAGCTAGACCATCCCATTGGGTCCGCCTACACTCAGCTGGCATAGTGTACTGTTGAATGCAGTGGTTGGAGTCAATGGGGTGTTTCCTCCTTACCTGAGAGTAAGTTGTCACACCGCTGGGTGCGATGCAACATCTCTGTGGTGACTGGACCCTCGGGTGCTTCTGTCTTTTCACAAATGCCGGCTTTACCCGGCAATTGAATCAGAGGCTATTTTACTATGTAGAAGTGAATAAACTATAAATATATGTATATATATATGTCACAATGACATGTATATATATATATATATATATATATATATGTATTCTATGTGTGTATATTTTGTGTTTACAAGGAAAGAAAGTGTTTTTTTAGTTGCGATATTTTGTTCCCATAGACTTACATGGGACTTCCGGTATCGGTATCGGGTATCGCCGATATTTTAGTGATATCGGCGATACCATTCCGATCTGATATTTTTGGATATCGGAAAGTATCGCTCAACACTATTCCTCATGGCACGTGTCTCTGTGAGCAGCTGCCATCACCTGATTGGCTGCTCTGCACGGCTCTGCTCAGCGTGCGCTACTCTATATGCCAGCTGAAGTGAGGAGCGCTGCAATAGTCTCTGTCCCACACGGGTGCGCTGTGCGTCTATCAGCAATGGAGGACACACCTCAGGGTTCTGCACCGGGACCCTCTTCCCGGGTCATGGGGCCTGGCCTCTCTCCTATTCTTTCCCTCCGGGCAACATGGGACGCAGCCTCAGCAGTTCCGGACCCAGCATGATGCAGGCACCTGCAGCCCGGTCTTCCTCCTTACACACCGTTAAGTATAAGAATCTACTCCTGGTGTGTTTGGATGAAACTAGTAGTAAATGGGAAAATGGGTGTGCACTCAGGTCAAGAACGTAAAGGTGCTGGTGAATTTGGACCCTAAGGTACCAGGGATAACTAGAGAAATGTAATTCACCGCACACACTAATGGAATTCAATTGCAAAAAATGATAATTTTATTGTACTCCACATCCATGAATAAAGTGCCACATTGATAGATAGATCATGTAAGTATAGCATAAGTACCCATACATTAACAAATACCCGACGTTTCGATCCTCCCGGATCTTAATCATGGGGTACTGGAGAGAAATCAATGAGAATAACAAGGTGAGTATATTACAAATGAGCAGTGAAAAAATATACATATATACACATATACACATATACAATATTTACATAGATGAATGAGAATCTAATAAGAATTACAGACATATGTAACCGATAATAGTATGCGCAACTATATAGTTAGGTCATGTGACCACTGTTATTGTATAGATTAATTGCGCTATAGCAATATGCAAAAGCTATCACAACACACAAGAACAAGAGGGGGAAAAATGGTAGTACCTTAATAATGGGTAACTCAGAATTAGGGCACTTGTAAGAGCCATAAATCAATGTCCCTATCTGTAGTCGCCAAATACTGGGGCAAAGGAGGCAAATGCAGTAATTAATTTTGGGGTATAAAGAACATGCCTGTAACAGAGCAAACTAAATGCCACATACAAAGAATAGTGTTAGGCAGAAATTCTGAATTACCTGTAATAGAGCAAGGTCTATGTTACATGCAACGGGCGTTTTGTGCCTTTTAGAAAAAAAGGTGCTGCTGGCAGATGAAAAGAGACAGACATTTATTAGAAGGAGCCCCCACAAAGGAATCGCTAATGTGGTGGTATATAGAAGTCCACATTTGTTACCTGAATAAAGGTATGGGAGGAATGGCGGCGCTCCCGCGCCCTGCCACTGCTGCTGGATGCGGCTGTGGGTGAGAGAGGGGCTGGCCCGGTTTAAGAGGCCGCGGCGTGCACCGCCGGCCCGGAAGTGTGTCATCCGGGCCGGAAGTGACGTGGCGCTGAGGTCTAGAGCGGTTGCCCATGCGCAGATGCGCTACGAATCGCCATTTTGGATACTGGCAAGGAGAAAGAGGGCTATGAAGGGAAGGATAGCGGAAATATGAGTAAGAGAGGAAGGTGACTGGCCGGAGAGATAATAGGACAGGGAGGGAGCATGGCACAAAGAAAGGGGGAGAGACCGGTAAGAGATAGGAAGATGAGGGCAATGAGAGGTGAGGTAAGGGTGAAATATAGGGAAAAAGAATGAAAATCTAAAGTAAAAATAAAAATAAAAAATTGTACGATAAAAATAAGAAAAATGGAAAATGAAAAAGCATGGTTATATGAAAATGATTGTAACTAAAAGGGTTACAGAATGATAACATGGAAAATCGAAAAAAATAACAAATAAAAAAGGTACTACCATTTTTTCCCCCTCTTGTTCTTGTGTGTTGTGATAGCTTTTGCATATTGCTATAGCGCAATTAATCTATACAATAACAGTGGTCACATGACCTAACTATATAGTTGCGCATACTATTATCGGTTACATATGTCTGTAATTTTTTCATCTATGTAAATATTGTATATGTGTATATATGTATATTTTATCACTGCTCATTTGTAATATACTCACCTTGTTATTCTCTTTGATTTCTCTCCAGTACCCCATGATTAAGATCCGGGAGGATCGAAACGTCGGGTATTTGTTAATGTATGGGTACTTATGCTATACTTACATGATCTATCTATCAATGTGGCACTTTATTCATGGATGTGGAGTACAATAAAATTATCATTTTTTGCATATGAATTCCATTAGTGTGTGCGGTGAATTACATTTCTCTAGTTATCCCTGGTACCTTAGGGTCCAAATTCACCAGCACCTTTACGTTCTTGACCTGAGTGCACACCCATTTTCCCATTTACTACTAAGTTTTTTGTGGTGTTTTTGCACCGGTCCATCAGATGTCTAACATTGATACTTTTGCATATGATGCTGCAACGAGTTCTGGTATCTTATCACTAGTCTCTAATGCAAATGATTTTCTCACAACTCCCACACAAGAGTTAAGAACGCGGGATTACGAGAAGGAGAGACGGAAACTACTGTCTTATGATTAAGGCTAAGTGCACACGATCAGGAATAGTTGCGTTTTTTTCGCGGTTTTTCTGCTATTTTCCGTGGTTAAACCGCGAACAAAACGCGAGCATTAAGCATTCTATACGTTTTAATTGATTCCGCATGTTTTGTACACATGTTGCGTTTTTTTCCGCGAAAAAAAACGCTTCGCGGAAAAAATAGCAACATGTTCATTAATTTTGCGTAATGACAGCGATTTCGCCGCCATACACTTGTATTGGAACGCATGAAATCCGGAAATATTCAAAATGTTTCCGGATTTCAAGCGCTTTAGCTGCGGTGTAGCTGCGGTGAAATGGGAAGTGACATCATGTCCATCCCATC
Source organism: Oophaga sylvatica (assembly GCA_033576555.1). Lineage (NCBI taxonomy): Eukaryota > Metazoa > Chordata > Amphibia > Anura > Dendrobatidae > Oophaga > Oophaga sylvatica. The sequence goes on along the minus strand of JARQOD010000001.1, from coordinate 955,820,743 downwards.
ATGCCATCCCATGAGCATCCCATAGTCCAGGAAGACAATAATCTCGTCTCCCTGGATGATGGCTGCCAACATGGAGTGGTATGACAGGATGGACCTGGATGTCGCGCAGATGATTAGTGTGGTAAGTATCTATGTGTGTGTGTGTGTCCGTGTCTGTGTCCGTGTGTGTGTCTATGTGTGTGGTGTATATGCGTTGTATATGGGCTGTATGTGAGTCGTCAGACATAGGCCGATGAGACTACTACTCTCATCGGCCTATGTTTGCTCCCCCTCAGTGGCTGCAGCAGGCTCAGCTCGATGGGAGCTGTAGTTCCCATCGAACTGTTCCTGCTGTGAAACAAATGTGTCCAAAAAAAAAACATTCTTTTTAAAAAAATCTGTGACCCTCGCCCCCCTTCCCCCCATAAAGTTGCTCCTTTTTTTTAAATACCCATGGCCCTTTATTTTTGTTTATGTCATACCCCCAACTTAATTAATTTTTGTAAAATTGCCCAAAATTATCATTGGTGACCAGTGTTTTTTTTTTTTAAACATTTTTATTATCCCCCAACACTTTTTTTCATTGGTGACCAGTGGTTTATATTTTTTTACAATTTTATTTTCCCCCCCATCACTTATTTTCAGTGGTGGTCAGTGTTTGCCCCTTTATTTTTATTTTTTTTTACAATTTTTTATTCCCAATATTTATTTTCATTGGTGGCCAGTGGTTACCTGTGGAAATAAATTATACTTACCAGTCCCCGCCGATCTCCACCTAAAATAAAAGTAAAAAAAAAACCATATACTCACCTAGACACCTAATTCCACGATTCCCTTGTTCAATATAAAATAACAAACCACAAAATATACCTACCCTCCGCAGAATCCCATAAAAAAACGAGTGTCCCACGATGATCTAAAGTTTAGAGCAGCCACACAACATGTGACTGCTCTAAACCACCGCCGCCGATACAATGAACGGGGCCGTAAAGCGGCACCGATCATTGTATAACGAGTTCACCCGAATGCAGGTCGGGTGAACTCGTTATCAGCCGAAGACTCCAGCGGGACTCACTGCGCCTGCGCAGAGTCCCCTTCTGACTGGAGGTGATATGACAGCGTGGGAAAGTTTCCCACGTGATCATTTCATCTCCAGTGAGCAGGGGAGGTGACAGGACTCAGTTTACAATGGGGCTAGTAGCATTAGCACTGGTCCCTGTTGTAAACTTGTTAACCCCTTGTGATGGATTACAACGTGGGACCTGACTGAACAGCGGATAGGTATGTATATTGTTTTTTTTTTTATTTTATTTTTCAATGGTTTTTTTTTTGGATTACCAGAAAAATAAAATGTTGTCAAAAACTTTTTGTCTTTATTTAATTAAAAATATTTTTCAAAAATGTGTTTTTTTTTTCACACTTTAAAATTGTAGCATTAATAATGGATAGTTGTCTTACTGACAGCTCTCCATTATTAAAGCGGCTTAATGTAACCTTTCGATAGCAAGGTTACATTAACCCCTTATTACCCCATATCCCACCGCTACTCGGGAGTGGGAAGAGAGAGGCTAAGTGCCAGAAAGGGCACATCTATAAGATGCGCCTTTTCTGGGGTGGGTGCTGGCAGATAGTTTTTAGCCTTGGGGGGCCAAAAAAGCCATGGACCCTCTGTAGGCTATTATTATCTGCCTTCACTCACTGGCTTTCCCACTCTAGCGGAGAAAATTGCGCGGGAGCCCACGCAAATTTTTTCTTGATTTATTGACACAAATAAACCATACAGTCAAAATATTTAACCGTTAATGGTTAGGTTTATGCTTAGGATCAGCACCGGGCAAGTGCAGGGGCCATGAGCAGGTGGGGGGGCCCACTTGACATCAGACACACTGGCGTGCTATGAGGGGCCCTGTGCCAGTGCCGTTGACCACGAGTGGGCCCCCCTGCTTGCTGAGGGCCCCAGCACTTGCAATACTTACCTCTCCCTGCTCCACCGCTGTGACGTCTTACGCGTTTCCTGACAGTGACATTCAGGTCATAGGGCGCAATGACGTCACGTCTCTGCGCCCTCTGCCTGAACAGTCACAGTGCAGAGAGCTGGAAGATGTCGACGCTGAGGAGTCCAGAGTAGAGCAGTGCCCAGCGAGGAGAGGTAGTTCATTTTTTTTTTAGCAATATATGGGGCTCATCATACACTGGAGAATCATATATGTCTCCCATTATACACAGGAGCATCATATGGGGTTCATGGGGCATTTCATGTGAAATTATGAAATTGTTAAAAAAAAAAAAAAAAGGATCAACTGCCATATAAATCTTTTCTTTCTGTGTTGTGTCCGCCCGTCATGTTTGCATATGTTTATTACTTTCAACAGAATGTGTATACAATATCAGCATGAATTTGAAAGAGGCATGTAGGGAGGGTTGTGTGTTTTAGTGCCACATGTCTACATGGATGAACTGTTTTGCATGTGTGTATGTGTGTGTATATATATATATTTTTTATTTTTTGGATAATTATTCCTCAATGCTTGTGATAATGTTTCTGAAATTTAAATATTTACATTGTAGATTGAAAAATATCCAGTTATTTGGGACCGCGCCTGTGAGGAGTACAAAGGCTCGCTTTCCAAAAGGGATGCCTGGACATCAATTGTCACTGAACTATATCCAGTGTGGCCAAAGCTATCAAAAGATGCCCAAAAAATGATTTGTAAGTATTTAGTAATAAGTTGTGTCCTTTTTTTAACTGTTCATTTTGAAAATACATAATTTTTTTTGTTTCATATTTCAGTGGAAGATGTAAAAAAAAGGTGGCGATCTGTGACGGACCGATTCATAAAGTCACAGAGGACAGTGAGTGGGAGCTCGCCAGCTAGGAGGGTGCCTTTTTCAGACCAGCTCCAGTTTATATTAACTAGTAGGACTTTACGGAGGTAAATGATACATACTTTTGTGTTTAATTCCACATTTCACATTGTCTTTGAATAACACGCCTTTTTTATTCCTTCCACAGAACGGCGGCAATATCAGGCCAGAAACGCCAACAGTAGAAGAAGGCCACAGCCAGGAGCAGGGTCTGGAAGAAGAGGTGGAGAAACTTCCTTTATGCAACTCCCCAGATCCTCAGGGTGACCGGCCTTCCTCCGCGGTCTCAGCTTTGGTCTGTGACCCTGGGACATCATTCTCGGCGGTGGAGGTAGCATCCATGAGTAGTGATGCTGTTCCTGCCTCTGGCGCTGCGTCAAGCAGTGCTGGTGCTGTGCGAAGGCCCACTGGTATGGGGCCTGTTTCTGCCCATCCCGTGCCATTGAGAAGGGCGGCACCCAAGAAGGCAACACAACCCGAGACTTCGACTAGTGTGATTCAAGCACTCACTAGTCGAACCCTCGGTATGATTGACAATTCTTCAAACCAGGATGATCTTGACAAATATGGCTCTTTTCTAGCCGACCGTCTAAGATCCATGACACGGGAGAGGCAGCACATTATAATGTCAGCATTTAATTTGTTGCTAATGTCTATTGACGTCCCATACAATATACCCCCGTCATCAGCTATAATGACGGCGATTCTTCAAGTTTTCCATGGACCAAGTGGCCCTTCACCAGCACCAGCACCTGCATCGCAGCGTTTTGGGCAGGCGACCCCATCCTATAGGCCCAACACAGGTGAAGGCTATAATTATGCCCGCACAGCAGCACCTGAAAATACTGGCCAGCATGCTGCTTCCACCTGTACTACCATGGTGTCCCAGGAATTTTTTCACTGGTTTGGGTACGATCCTGAGTACCAAAATTTATAAACAGTTCCACCAGGCTGGCCCTCCCCAAACAACCCCCCTCCCCTGTACTGTTGACAGTTTGTTAAAACATGCACTTTACTTGTGTTTTATTGGACAATGTTTGTCCGAATATGTTTATAATGTTTGATATATGTTTATAATGTTTATTATAGTAAAAGTTTTGTTTTCACAACTGTGTCCGTGCTTACTATATAGTGCATAAGATACACAACAGAGAAACATTAAAAAAATAATGGAGACAGTATTTGACATAAAAGTAATTATTTATTCAAATTTTTTTACTTTATAACTGTCATGTGTGCATCGCCACGAAGATCGTCGCGGTTGCACATTCTGACTTCTCACAGCTGAGTTGCTGTTTCTTTGTGTTTGGCAGTTAGGGAGTTAATTCTGTCTGTGCTCAGTTCTGGGACTGGGTGCAGTTTTCTCCCGGCTGCAATTAATTATTTGTTGATTGGTTTCCTTTAAATCTCTGGTTGTCTGTGTTGGGAGTTGCCAGTGAAATTCTTCATGCAGACCACAGATAGGATTGTATCTGTATAGACTTAAGTTAAAGAGCTCCTTAGTTGTTTTAAGCTCACCTTGCTTAGAGTTTAATATCCCAGATCATTTATGTTCCTTCTGTGTTTGAGTGTGTATGCAAGTCTGTGTTTTCTCCAGTCTGTCTTATATGTCTAATCTGTGTATTTAGCAGAGATCAGCCCATATCCCTTTGGTGGTAATCAGTATCCTTCTTGGGACTGATTACAGGGTTTAGGGACTGATAGGAGACAGGGTTAGGCTGGAGACTTGGACCTCTGAACCATTATCAGTACCTCCAAGGTGAGGGATTAGTTAGGACCCCAGTTTAGGGTCAGGTTAGACCCCCGGTCCTCCTCTTTCCTGTGACAGTGTATCAAGTCCTCAAGATTAACCCTGAGTTCAACGGATATCGTGTCAGGTAAATCTATTCTATATTTACATGCTTATGTTGCTAATCTATATGTTGTATAGAGTGTTGTTCTTTTAAGAATAGTTTACTGACATCGTACACATATCATAAGACCGCATGACATTTTCACTGGCCCATAAAATTATTCCCAGTTGCCATGGATCCAGTAGCCCAGCTGGCTCTGCAGTTGCAGGGATTATCCATGGAGCTGACGGACATTAAGTCCAAAGTTTTGTCTCCCTCGGAGCAAACCAGATTTGAACCTAAAGTAGCTCTCCCGGACAGGTTCACTGGTGGGCGAGACAAATTTTTTTCCTTCAGGGAAGCATGTAAATTGTATTTTCGGCTTCGGCCTCGATCATCAGGGAGTGAAGAGCAGAGAGTGGGAATTGTTATCTCGCTCCTACAAGGGGACCCTCAATCCTGGGCCTTCTCCCTTCCTCCGGGATCCCCGGCTCTACAGTCAGTAGATCGATTTTTTACTGCCCTGGGTTTGGTATATGATAACCCAGATCGGGTCTCTCTTGCTGAGACAAAATTACGTAAGATACAGCAGGGAGATCGTCCGGCGGAGGAATTTGCTTCTGAGTTCCGTAGATGGGCCACAGATACTCAGTGGAATGACCCAGCTCTTAGAAGCCAGTTTTGTCATGGGCTTTCTGACAAATTAAAGGACGTTTTGGCTCAGTATGATTCTCCTCCATCACTGGAGGCTGCTATGGCCCTAGCTATCCGTACTGATAGACGGCTCCGGGAGAGGTGCGAGGTAACTCCGCCCCCTGTTGTTACTCCACCTACTACTAAAGTCCCTTATGTTGAGGTTCCCCTTGTCTGTTCGGAGGAGCCTATGCAGTTGGGAGGGACATCATTTCGTAGGAGGGGATTGGCGGTACGCCGCAGGACTAGAAGGTGTTTCTTCTGCGGGAAAGAGGGACATTTTGTTGAGGGATGTCCATCCCGTGCCTTGTTGAGCAAAAAGTCGCCGGAAAACTGTTAATCCCAGGTTGTGTGGTGGACGACAACCTGGGAGTATGTATTTCGTCCGCTAGTTCTTCTCAGTTCCTTGTACCAGTGGAGGTGGTGGTTGGTACGAGAGTGGAGAGATTTTCTGTTCTTCTTGATAGTGGGTCCGGGGCTAATCTGGTTGACGCTCAGTTTGCTCAGGCTCAAGGTATGCATCTGAGTGTATTGGTCAAACCGATCCCTATATTCTGCATTGACGCCAGGCCTCTCGGCCAAGGTAGCTTTGTTCATGAGGTTCATAACATTGACCTTCGGGTAGGGGCAATACATAGGGAACTATTATCTTGTTATGTGTTGGAGGGTCTACCTACTCCTATTGTGTTGGGACTTCCTTGGTTGGTTAAACATAACCCTGTGATTAATTGGCAGTCCAGAGATATAAGCCAATGGGGTGAGTTTTGCAAAAGTAACTGCATGAACACAGTCATCAGTGCGGTCGTGCTTAGTACTTTGCCTCCTTTTTTGGAGGACTTTGGAGATGTGTTCTCTGAGGAGGGGTGTCAGGAGTTGCCTCCTCATCGCGTGTATGACTGCTCTATTAACTTACTTCCTGATGCTAAGTTACCTAAAGCTAGGTTATATAACCTTTCTGGTCCTGAGAGGCAGGCTATGAAAGATTATATTTCGGAAAGTCTGGCCAAAGGGCATATTAGACCTTCATCTTCCCCAGTGGCCGCGGGGTTCTTCTTTGTGAAGAAAAAAGATGGAGGCCTACGCCCTTGCTTGGATTTCCGCGAACTTAATCGGATTACTGTTCGAGATCCGTATCCACTCCCTTTGATTCCTGATCTCTTCAATCAAATTGTTGGCGCCAAATGGTTCTCTAAATTGGATCTCAGGGGGGCAGTATAATCTGATTAGGATAAAAGAGGGGGATGAGTGGAAAACGGCGTTTAACACGCCGGAGGGACATTATGAGAACCTTGTCATGCCTTTTGGTCTGACTACTGCACCAGCAGTATTCCAACATTTTGTTAATGACATTTTTCGTCATCTGGTGGGGCTGTTTGTGGTCGTATATTTGGATGACATTTTAATTTACTCACCAGATTTGTGTCTCACCAGGAGCATGTGAGACAGGTGTTGCAGATCTTGCGAGACAATAAACTATACGCCAAACTGGAAAAGTGTGTATTCGCCGTACAGGAACTTCAGTTTTTGGGTTTCTTGGTGTCAGCCTCCGGTTTCCGTATGGACCCTGAAAAGGTGAGAGCAGTGCTTGAATGGGATCAGCCAGAGGATCTTAAGGCTCTGCAGCGTTTTCTGGGGTTTGCTAACTACTACCGGAAATTTATTTGTAATTTCTCATCTGTTGTCAAACCTCTCACTGACATGACAAGAAAAGGGACGGATTTTTCTAAATGGTCGGACAAAGCTTGCCAAGCTTTTTCCTCTTTGAAAAAATGTTTTGCTTCGGCACCCGTTCTCATCCAACCAGATGCATCACAGCCGTTCGTTGTGGAGGTGGACGCGTCTGACGTAGGGGTGGGTGCAATATTGTCCCAGGGTCCGTCCCCTGGTAAATGGCATCCGTGCGCTTTCTTTTCTAAAAAATTGTCGTCCGCCGAAAGGAATTATGATATCGGCAATAGGGAACTTTTGGCCATTAAGTTGGCTTTTGAAGAATGGCGTCACTTTTTGGAGGGGGCAGTCCACCCGGTCACCGTCATTACTGATCACAAGAACCTGCTGTATTTGGAATCTGTAAGCGTCTGAATTCCAGACAAGCTCGATGGTCGTTGTTTTTTACCAGGTTTAATTTTGTTGTCACTTATCGCCCTGGATCTAAGAATGTTAAGGCGGATGCCTTGTCTCGCAGTTTCCCAGGGGCCGGGAAAATGGATGACCCGATTCCTATCCTTCAGGAGGGGGTGGTAGTGTCGGCTGTATGTTCTGAGCTTGAGGAGGAGGTGTTAGAGGCTCAGGGGGACGCCCCTGCAGGACCTCCAGGGAGACTGTTTGTCCCAAATCAGTTGAGACAAAAGGTTATTGAGGCACATCATAATTCTGCTCTAGCAGGACATCCAGGGAGTAAGGCTACTTTAGATCTCCTTTCTCGCCGGTTTTGGTGGCCTAACGTTAATAAAGATGTTTTAACTTTTGTCGCGTCCTGTGGGGTTTGTGCTCGCTCTAAGACCCCTCATACCCGTCCGTCTGGGACCCTCTTACCCTTGAAACTTCCGGAGCGTCCATGGACTCATTTGTCTATGGACTTCATCACGGACCTTCCTCAGTCGTCAGGGAAGACTGTCATACTGGTGGTTGTTGACAGGTTCAGTAAGATGGCACATTTCATTGATCTTCCTGCCCTCCCTAATGCTAAAACTCTGGGCAGGTGTTCATTGGGGAGATTGTGAGACTTCATGGGTTGCCTTCTGATGTGGTGTCAGATAGGGGGTCTCAGTTTGTGTCCAAGTTTTGGAGGGCATTTTGTTTACGTCGGGGGATGCAATTGTCATTTTCCTCGGCTTTTCATCCACAGACCAATGGTCAGACAGAGCGTCTGAATCAAAGCCTAGAGACTTATCTTCGGTGTTTTGTCTCAGAGAACCAGGAGGACTGGTCTTCTTTCTTGCCTCTGGCAGAGTTCGCTCTTAACAACAGGCGGAGCGAGTCCACTGGTAAGTCCCCGTTTTTTGGGGCATATGGTTTTCATCCCCAGTTTTGTACATTCAATGGGGGGGGCCCTTCTGGGGTTCCTGAGGAGGAGCGTTTCTCGTCGTCACTTGCTTCAGTGTGGAGAGGTGTATTGAATAATCTGAGTGCTATGGGGAACCGTTATAAACGTATGGCTGATAGGAGGAGAGTTTCTGGTCCAGATCTTAATGTGAACGATCTGGTATGGTTGTCTACCAGGAATATAAAACTTAAAGTTCCCTCCTGGAAGCTGGGCCCCAGATTCATCGGGCCGTACAGGATCAGTTCCATAATTAATCCTGTGGCATTTCGTCTGGACCTCCCTCCTACTTTAAAATTCATAATGTGTTCCACAAGTCATTACTTAAGAGGTACGTGGCACCAGTCATACCATCACCTCTACCTCCTCCTCCAGTGGTGGTCAATGGTAACTTGGAGTTTCAAGTGTCAAAGATCATTGACTCACGTCTGAATCGCCGGTCCCTTCAGTACTTGGTGCATTGGAAGGGGTATGGTCCAGAGGAGAGGACGTGGGTTCCTGCGTCTGACATTAACGCAGATCGTTTGGTGCGGACCTTCCACAGAACTCACCCGGGCAAACCTGGCCCTGAGGGTCCGGAGGCCCCTCGTAGAAGGGGGGTACTGTCATGTGTGCATCGCCACGAAGATCGTCGCGGTTGCACATTCTGACTTCTCACAGCTGAGTTGCTGTTTCTTTGTGTTTGGCAGTTAGGGAGTTAATTCTGTCTGTGCTCAGTTCTGGGACTGGGTGCAGTTTTCTCCCGGCTGCAATTAATTATTTGTTGATTGGTTTCCTTTAAATCTCTGGTTGTCTGTGTTGGGAGTTGCCAGTGAAATTCTTCATGCAGACCACAGATAGGATTGTATCTGTATAGACTTAAGTTAAAGAGCTCCTTAGTTGTTTTAAGCTCACCTTGCTTAGAGTTTAATATCCCAGATCATTTATGTTCCTTCTGTGTTTGAGTGTGTATGCAAGTCTGTGTTTTCTCCAGTCTGTCTTATATGTCTAATCTGTGTATTTAGCAGAGATCAGCCCATATCCCTTTGGTGGTAATCAGTATCCTTCTTGGGACAGATTACAGGGTTCAGGGACTGATAGGAGACAGGGTTAGGCTGGAGACTTGGACCTCTGAACCATTATCAGTACCTCCAAGGTGAGGGATTAGTTAGGACCCCAGTTTAGGGTCAGGTTAGACCCCCGGTCCTCCTCTTTCCTGTGACAGTGTATCAAGTCCTCAAGATTAACCCTGAGTTCAACGGATATCGTGTCAGGTAAATCTATTCTATATTTACATGCTTATGTTGCTAATCTATATGTTGTATAGAGTGTTGTTCTTTTAAGAATAGTTTACTGACATCGTACACATATCATAAGACCGCATGACAATAACCTCCCCTTCATTGGATGTTTATGTTATGGTGGTCTGATCATAGGTGGGTTACTGCCGGCTATGGCATGTCAGGGTCACATGCTTGTGATTCTCAGTGATACCGTTAACGGTGGACGCAGCTACTTCCCTTGGACTCACGGTACTCCAGAGATAAAATAAAACATGGACAGGAGTAAAGCGGTTGAGGGAGGGAAGGGGCAATGCCCGGGTGAACTCAGCAGACCATACAACTGTAGCATCTCGATGACGCCACCAAGTCTCTCTTTATTGTAAATATCTGGTCCAGTAAAACGGGTCTTGCTTTCGGTTAGGCATCAGATCTTCTCTGCTGTTCAGGCTGCTCAACACCGGCACTGGAGTATTGCCAGTGCACGGCACCTTCAGGACTCATGAAGTAGTCAGTGAAGATTTCTCGCACACGCTTACCCGAGTTGGACTGCCTTCCTTGACCCAAGTAGTCAACTCCAATTAATTCTGACATCTCGGACTCCACATCTACGTCCGTGGTGTAATCACGAGCGTAGTTGTGGAGTACACAGCATGCCTTTATTACAGTGTCAACTGTCTCCGTATCTAACTGTATGGCAGTGTGAAATATCCTCCACTGACTACACATGATCCCGAAGGTGCATTCCACATATCTTCGTGCACGGGTCAGCCGATAATTAAAAATCCTCCGCCGGTCATCCAGTGCCCTTTTTGGGTATGGGCGCATCAGGTTGCTCTTTAAGGGAAAAGCCTCATCCGATACCATCACAAAGGGCACTGGATGTGTGGAACCTGGCAAAGGTCTTGGGGCTGGGAGCGTTCGGCCATCTTGAAGAAGTTGCAGTCCAATCTGTGATGATTGCAACACCCGAGAATCCCCAGTACTGCCATAAGCACCAACGTCGATGGCAACAAATTTGTAACGTGCATCAGCCACCGCCATCAGGACCACAGAAAAATACTTCTTATAATTAAAGAAGCGTGATCCTGAATGTGGTGGCTTCAGCACTCTCACGTGTTTGCCGTCGACAGCAGCTATGCAGTTGGGGAAATTGGCCACAGTTTGAAAGCCTGCTGCGACCTGCAGCCAAGTCTCCTCGGTTGGTGTAGGCATCACGATGGGCTGCAACTTCTGCCAGATGACGGTACATGTGCACCTCACAATTTCAGAGATGGTGGATTTACCAACCCTAAATTGGAGATGCAGTGATGTGTAGCTCTCTCCTGTGGCTAAAAACCTGAAAAGAGAAAAAAAAATATTATTAGAAAATAACAAAAAACAAAAGGCTAACTTTCAATTGAACATTATACATTTATATGGAAACATGTATGGTGTTTTCAATGAATACAATTAAAGAAATCCATTTGTTTTTTTCACTGTGTCTGTCAGTATTATGGGCCACTGTGGCATTATATTTAGGGGGCACGCTGGCAGTATTATGGGTGCACTGTTGCTGCAAGTATTATGGGGGCACTGTTGATGGCAGTATGTGTGCAAAATGTTTTTTTGGCAAATAAAAACAAAGGACACTCACCGCAAGGTGATGTGCGACCTCCTCACAAGTGGCTCCAGTGCAACTGGTTGTTATCTAGAGACAGAGTAGGGGATTTTAGTCACAAATGCTCGTTGTGGCCTGCAAGGCGGACATGGGTTTTGGGATAACTGTTACAGAAAAATGGAATTATATACATTCGTACACACCTAGAATTCATGGTAATTAGTGCACCGGTAGACCTCTGAGGCTTTATGCCGAATTCGGTACCTCCTACAGTGGGATGGTCCTAAAGTCCTATGTTTGGTCCGCTCCTGAAAATGGGCACATCTCACATTCGTTCTCGCCTTTCATACCTTTCACTTGAGAGCGCAGTCCATGGGAGCGATAATAGTGTTATACATTGAACACAAATGTGACAAGTTGGGGCTTTACGTCAAATACAACGATTAATGCTAACGTATTCCCCATCAAAATTCAAACTAATTTGCGTATGCCAGTCAGCTTTCGTTTTCCTGCGATCTGTAGCATCGCTTGGAAAATCATTGAAGTTGTCACTACCATAGTACAAACATAAGGTGTTGGGGCTAGGGTGTAGACCGATTTTTTTCACTGCTGAAACAGAGTTGACCTTCGTCCTGACGGAGCGAATGGTGCGGATTCCACCGCTATGACATATCAATAAATTTTTTGCTTATTCGTTGTCCACGTGGATAATAGCACAACCCAGGTCAGCAGTACTTCTCTCTCCTCCAATTACCCTAGGTTATCCAGCCAGACACGCATGAACCTAACGACTTGCGGGATGGTGGGCTACCATGCTAAAAACTTCATCGCATTTCCTTATGATGTAGAGAAGATATACAGTGACAACTAATGATTAAACACATTACAGAGCCACGATGATAGAACATATGATAAGCAGATGATTCTGCAGAGTTTCTCTCGTAAGTTAGACAATCACACGCCTCAGGTCCGAAACAGAAAATAAATCATAACAAACAGCAAGAGAAACTCCACTACCTGAAATGGCAGTTATGTGAGTAAAAAACATTAACTGCGCCACAACAGGTATGCTTGCACACAGTATATTTCTACAATTTATGATGTGCCAAAGAAACAAGATAAAAAGGCGAAATAAATGTAGTGACGAAAAAAATTTTTCGGGATAACTGTAAAAAAAAAAAAATGGACATGTATTACAATTCTACATAACAACCAAGAAAACATCAATGGAAAAAATAATTTATGTGCACACGGATGACCATATACCTTTATGCCCGAATTTATCTTACCTCCTTAAATCTTGATAAAGAAGCCAGAAGTGACCCTTTTCTGTCCGCTCCTGAACAATGGGGTGCACCCACATTCTTCTTCGCCTCATCCTCCTCTTCCTCTGAGAGCGCTCCTATGGGAGAATATAGTGTTTATTACAAATTAATAAAAAAAAAATGTGCACACATTGGGGCTTGCAGCGTAAAATACGCATTAGATTGGTATTCGTATTCCCGCCAAACAAAAGTTCAAAGCATCATTTGCGTGCAGAATGCTTCAGTTTTCCATGCGATCTGTAGCATCGCTTGGAAAAATCATTGACAGGTTGGTCACACAAGTCAAACATAGTGTTTGACAAGTGTGACCAAATTTTTCACTGGAACAGGAGTTGCCGTTACCATCGCTGACGAGCAGGAAGGCTGCGGGGTCCGCCGCTAGGTGACAATATCACAAAATTTTTTTGGCATTATTGTTTTCCCAGGGATATGGCACCCAGGTCAGAGTCTCCTCTCCTCCAAACCCTGGGTACCATCCACACATGAACCTCACTTGGCGCATGGTGGGCATAGCCACATGCGTAAAAAAAGCGGTTCAATGCATTCCTATGATGATAGAGACAGATATAATAGACACATAAATGATAGAGACACAGATTATAGAGCCACAGATGATAGAGACAAATATGATAGAGACAGAGATGATAGAAATTTTACACGTAGAAAACACGTGGGCCAAAAAAAAACAAAAAACAGCGAAACCGCTTGAAAATGCGCACGCTGATGAAACAAACATTTGCAGCACAAACGATTGCACACAGTTTTATTATACATTTATGTGCAAAAGAAACACAGATAAAAAAGGCGAAATAAAGTATACGAAAAAAATTTATTTTTAATATTACCTGCTCGATGTGGTAGTGCAGCAAATTAAGTGATGTCAGCAGCAAAATGTTCATGTTTGCTCGGCTGAGACGCCGCTGTGGCTGCAGTTGTGGCATCTTGATTCCAACAAGAAAAAAAATGGAGAACAGGAGGGGTTGGAGTAGGAAATGACCTCATTTTCTTTTTTTTTTGTTCCCAACTTTATGTGTTCTCCAAAACGCTAAAAAACCGCAAAAAAACGCATTTAAAAACCGCATAAAAAACGCTATAAAACCGCATCAAAAACGCGTCAAAACCGCGCAAAAAAATGCGAAAAAAACCGCGCGTTTTTACCGCTGAAAAATTCAGGCTTTGCTCAGGAAAATTCTGCAACTATTCCTGATCGTGTGCACTTAGCCTTACACTGTATAACTCTGGCAGAGTACCATAAACAGGGAAGGATCCTATGGGCCTGAGATATAATCTACGCCCAACCCTCTTTAGGGATAACGATGATTTTTGTACTAAATTTAGACAAATTTTGAACAAATGTTCTCTTGATATAATAATTCTTACTATTGAATATCTACAGAAGGGCATCGCTGAGACCAAGGAAAGCATAAAAGCTATTGAAACCTAGCTTACCTCGACTCTATCTTCATCTGATTGGTCCAATTTGAAAGAAAAAAATGAAAAAATTTTATCCGATCAACGCAAATTTTTGGAAGACAGAAAACGCCAAAAATTCCAAAGGGACACTGACGACTATACCAACAACAAAGTATATAGATGGAACGACTCCTTCGGACCGAATACCTGGCGTCGCCCTTCCAATCGCAGATTTGGCTCTTCCACCGAAAGCGATTCTTCTACGGGCTCTACGAGGATGCATTTTTTAGGGAGAGGACACAGGGGAGGTTTTCAACGAAACGAAAGACAAGACGATCGAGGAGAAAAAATGACTACCAGGTCTCAGGTAAGACCATAACGAACACGGTAATTAACATTTCCAACTATACCCTCTCCCCTGCCGAATTATCAGTTCTTCAAAAAGGACTCTCCTTTTGTCCTACCCCCAACTGGGACGCGTTCCAGCTGGAGAAGGACCTTCAGCGTTTTTACCGCTCCGTCAGATTGAAGACTTACTTCGGGACTAAAACAGATATCCCTGATATCAGAGTGTCCCCGGACGGGGACGTCTCTGTTGCAGAGATTTCTGTAGAAAAACTGGGACTTAGGAATCCCAGCTCATTTAATCCACCACAGACTTTCCACGCGACTGAAACCTTCATTTGATTTGTCGACCGAGAGGTTAAGGCATTAATACATGAACAACGGCTCAGTATTTTTCCTATGTGTAAGAATTTAACATCTACTGAAAACCAAGCACTTAAAGCATTACAGAATAATAAATCCATTGTTATCAAACCGGCGGATAAAGGGGGTGCTACTGTCATCATGGATCACTCCCTTTATACCAAAGAGGTTAAGCGACAACTCTCTGATACCCAGACCTATAGAATTATCTCAAGGGACCCTACCTTTGAAATAAATTCCAAAATACAAACCTTACTCAAAACTTCCCTTGAGAATAAGGTAATAGACCAAAAAACAGTTACATTCCTCACCAAACTTCACCCAATCACTCTGGTTTTCTACATCCTCCCCAAAATTCACAAATCCCTCAATAACCCTCCAGGCAGACCCATTGTAGCATCGACTGATTCAATATTGTCACCCCTCTCGGTTTACCTTGATAAGATTCTGACACCTCTGGTCAAAACCACTCATTCCTTCTTGTTAGACACCGGCGATTTCCTCAGAGTGATCAAGGAATTTAAGACTGCATCACAGGATAGTCTATTGGTAACGTTGGACGTGAATAGCCTCTATACATTTATCTCCCACACCAAGGGTATTGAGGCTACTGAGATGCTACTCGAGACTTCGGATTTATCTAATAATTTCATCAAATTTTGCCTAGACCTCCTTACACTGATCCTTTACGAGAATTTCTTCCTCTTCGAGGACACGTACTATATACAATCACGGGGCACCGCGATGGGTAGTAACGTTGCACCTGCTTATGCCAATGCATTTATGCATACTTTTGAACAAAATTGGGTCTATCCTGCTGAAGTTTATAGAAAATATGTCAAGTGTTACCATCGCTATATTGACGATATTTTCTTTATCTGGGAAGGTTCTCCTGAATCCCTAGTTTCCTTCCACACTTACCTCAATTCAATAGACCCTGACCTACAATTTACCATTCATTATGACATCAATAATATTCCATTTTTGGATACTCAGGTGTTGAAGGACTCCACAGGCAATCTCACTACTGACCTGTATGTAAAACCTACAGATTGCAATAGCCTTCTACATTATTCAAGCAGCCATCCCAAACCAACAAAGGATAGTCTTCCAAGGTCACAATTCACACGTATCTCTAGGATAGTTTCTGACCCTTACTTATTAAAGACACGTCTTGAAGAACCATCTCTTAAATTTCAAGAACGGAACTATCCTATCAGACTCCTCAATAATGAAAAAGCCCGTGTCCTCACTCCACCTGAACCATCTCCTCCTACCATCAAGAAGGAGAGGGTCCCATTTGTTCACACATATCATCCTCTTATGTCAAAAGTTCATTCAAGTATTCGTAAACATTGGCCACTTCTAACACGAGCATATCCCTCCATTGAAGCCTTCACAGCTCCAGCCCTCATGTGTAACAGGAGGGCAACCAATATTAAGGACAAATTAGTACACGCCGATATTGGCAGTACTCAATCCACTTCTACGCAACGTCACCTTATGCCACGCCGACATGGCACCTTTCCCTGTCTGAGCTGCGCCTCTTGTTCGAATGTTACGAAGTCGGATAATGTAACTCACCCACGTACAGGTAAATCCTTCCCTATAAAGGGCTATTATACATGCGATTCAAATTTTGTAATATATGTTATAAAATGCCCGTGTGGTCTCCTGTACGTGGGTGAGACTACCCAACATATACGAGACAGGATAGCTAGTCATAAATCGACAATTCGTACCAATAAAATATGGCTACCTTTACCTGAACATTTTGTCCAACACAAACATTCAGTAGCACAATTAAAATTTCAAGTAATCGAACAAGTGGTGAAACCTAGAAGAGGTGGTGATTATGTCAGACAATTGAAACTCAGAGAAACGTACTGGATTCATAAACTGGATACGTTATCTCCTAGGGGTCTTAATAGGGAAATTAACTGGCTTCTTTAACTGACAATTTTCTCGTTTACATTCCAGACTCACTGGACAAAGACAAAATGAAAAATAAGAATGAAAAATAAAAAATAAAAAAATGAAAATTAAAAATGAATAAAAAACGTACCGGTAGAGAATACTCTACCGGTACGTTTTTTATTCATTTTTAATTTTCATTTTTTTATTTTTTATTTTTCATTCTTATTTTTCATTTTTGTCTTTTATTTTTTATTTCTCCATCCCAATTCTCATTTCATTCAGTTTTGTTTATTTTTTATTTTTATTTCCATTTTTTATTTTTTATTTGTTATTTTTTTTCGATTTTCCATGTTATCTTTCTGTAACCCTTTTAGTTACAATCATTTTCATATAACCATGCTTTTTCATTTTCCATTTTTCTTATTTTTATCGTACAATTTTTTATTTTTATTTTTACTTTAGATTTTCATTCTTTTTCCCTATATTTCACCCTTACCTCACCTCTCATTGCCCTCATCTTCCTATCTCTTACCGGTCTCTCCCCCTTTCTTTGTGCCATGCTCCCTCCCTGTCCTATTATCTCTCCGGCCAGTCACCTTCCTCTCTTACTCATATTTCCGCTATCCTTCCCTTCATACGCGCTCTTTCTCCTTGCCAGTATCCAGAATGGCGATTCATAGCGCATCTGCGCATGGGCAATCGCTCTAGACCTCAGCGCCACGTCACTTCCGGCCCGGATGACACACTTCCGGGCCGGCGGTGCACGCCACGGCCTCTTAAACCGGGCCAGCCCCTCTCTCACCCACAGCCGCATCCAGCAGCCGTGGCAGGGCGCGGGAGCGCCGCCATTCCTCCCATACCTTTATTCAGGTAACAAATGTGGACTTCTATATACCACCACATTAGCGATTCCTTTGTGGGGGCTCCTTCTAATAAATGTCTGTCTCTTTTCATCTGCCAGCAGCACCTTCTTTTCTAAAAAGGCACAAAACGCCCGTTGCATGTAACATAGACCTTGCTCTATTACAGGTAGTTCTGAATTTCTGCCTAAGGGCTCTTTTCCACTTGCGAGAAATACGTCCGATGCTTGCAAGTGAAATCCCAGCTCTGGCGCCGGCACTCGGGAGTGGAGTGTGTCCCTGCATGTATTTCAATGCAGCCACTCGCTCCACTCCCGAGTGCCGGCGCCAGAGCTGGGATTTCACATGCGAGCATCGGACGATTTCCTCGCATGTGAGTATGAACCCTAACACTATTCTTTGTATGTGGCATTTATTTTGCTCTGTTACAGGCATGTTCTTTATACCCCATAAATTAATTACTGCATTTGCCTCCTTTGCCCCAGTATTTGGCGACTACAGATAGGGACATTGATTTATGGCTCTTACAAGTGCCCTAATTCTGAGTTACCCATTATTAAGGTACTACCATTTTTCCCCCTCTTGTTCTTGTGTGTTGTGATAGCTTTTGCATATTGCTATAGCGCAATTAATCTATACAATAACAGTGGTCACATGACCTAACTATATAGTTGCGCATACTATTATCGGTTACATATGTCTGTAATTCTTATTAGATTCTCATTCATCTATGTAAATATTGTATATGTGTATATATGTATATTTTATCACTGCTCATTTGTAATATACTCACCTTGTTATTCTCTTTGATTTCTCTCCAGTACCCCATGATTAAGATCCGGGAGGATCGAAACGTCGGGTATTTGTTAATGTATGGGTACTTATGCTATACTTACATGATCTATCTATCAATGTGGCACTTTGTTCATTGATGTGGAGTACAATAAAATTATCATTTTTTGCAATTGAATTCCATTAGTGTGTGCGGTGAATTACATTTCTCTACTTATCTTTGAATGAAACTAGTTATACGATTCCTCATTCAAGAATTATTTTTTCATGACAAATAATTTTGACATTTGCTCCTTCATGAAATTTGCAATATACTTTGCTGCTCCACACCAAACACATTTTTAACTCATCGAGTTAGAGGAAATCTGTCACCAGGTTTTGCTGTCTAATCTGAAAGCAGCATAATGTTGAAACAGAGACCCTGATTCCAGCGATGTGTCACTTATTTGGCTGATTAACAAAATAATCTTTGTTTTATCAGCAGGAGATGATCACTAGAGGACTAGTAAAACTGCAGTCATGCAGTCCAACATATTCATGAGTTTTGTATTATCCCATCTCCACTGACTTTCTGCCCATACATAGTGTACACAAAAAGTGGCCAATCAGTGGTGTAGGCGGGTTTAAAAAGAGCTCAGCATTCAGAGAACTGCTAGATCTGCAGCAGAGAAAATAGTGATTCTATAAAAACTGCAGCAAACAGTTCCATAATCAGAGTATCTGCCCCTACGTGATGCTGCTTTCAATGGGCAAACACAAACTTAAGTGATAGATTCCCTTTTAGATGTAGAGTTTTACTCTTTCTGATCTATATTGAACTTCTTGCAATAAAATTATGGGGAAATCCATCTAAGATAATGGGTAAAAGTACAACTGTTAATGAATTATCAAGATTGATCTTAATGATGAGAAGTATTAGAGCATTATGAGAATACATCAAAAGTAGACAGGTATTAATAGCTCTGGAAACTATATGGCAGGGCACTAGACAATGTACATCAGTGATTACATCATTAAGGCTGCTGTTTCGACATCAAATAGTTAAAACAAGTTTTGGTCTAATAACAAAATCTAAATATTTTTCCAAAAGATAGCTTAGTTACAACCATGTGTCATTGGGGAACTTAGTTCAATTTCGGGATGGCTATTACTAGCTGTAAGCACTAAACGCTAACATAGAGTGCATACTGAAACCAATAAAAATACAATGTAATAGGGCTGTAAAATATATTAAATTGATGTATTTATTTAATAAGCATCTTCTCCACAAATATACTCGCTTATTTAATTGCACAAACTATTCTACGTTTTCATAATTGTTTGACTTTTCTCAAGGCATCTACTCTATAATAGTCATATAGAGATTTTAGTAGATAAACATAGTTTTAAATAGTTTAATCAACTGAAAAACAATGTAATTACTAAAACTATAGGGTTTCCTCATATAAAACATGTTGTATTAAGGTTTGTCTAGGGAACACTGCTGTTTCAGTTGATTAAAGATGATTTAAAAAAAAAGACCACATAGTTTGCAGCTGATATAAAAAAAAATCTTGAAATAGATCCCAGATTTTATTCTGCATCATGAAATGTTGAACTTAATAGAATAAACAGCATGCTGTTATGCAGAATAAAATAATTGTCAGGTTGTAACACCACGCATGACCCCACTGCACGCTGTTGTGCAGTAAAAAAAGAACGTCCTACCGGTGAGATCAAAAGTTTTCTTTATGGCAGTACTAGAGATGAGTGGATCGATGTGCAGAGGTTTGAGTACGAGTCAAATTTCTTGAAATTTGTGGTTTCTCACAAATTCAAAACAAAGAATCAGAGAGCAGACTAATAACTTTTTTCATGGTTTCCCCATAATGCCCTGAAGCTATGACATCTTATGGCTTATCATACCTGGTAATCAGTACCTGGGCCAACACAGATCAGCGGTTCACAGTGGAGCACAGTTTGCTCAGCAGAGTTATTTTCCATCTCCAGAGTCACTGTGTAAGTCTCTCTTCTGTAGAGTGTAAGCTCTTATGGCCTCCCTTTCTCTCTCTCCCCTGTAGCGTGTAATCTCTTCAAGTCAGCAGGGTTCTCTTTCTCTTCCTCCTGTAAAATGTAAGTGTGGAGCCCAGCATCACTCAGTTCCACAAATCCAGAAAGGTGCATGAAGGATTGTACCACTAGAGGTCTCACTATATATACACACACCTTCACCCGTCCCCTAAGACCACCAGAGGGAGCCCTAATAGGAATATAAAAGAGGGTGAAGGCAGGAAGTCAGGCAGATAGTCTGAAATCTAGAGTCTGTCTGCAGGGCAGAGTGCAGTGGAGTTCTGCTCAGTGCAGCTCAGTGGAGAGCAGACTTAAGAGTAGTGCAGCTCAGCAGAGTTGAGCAAAAGGCAGAAGGCTGCAGTCTGCAGCAGAGTGAGTTCAGCCTAGTTCAGTAAAGAGCTAGGAGCGTGCCGACGCTCTGAGAGCAGCAGAAGAGGCAGCCCACCAACTGCCAGTGTGTATAATCGTGTGTGGGCCCGAGTAGGCCGAAGGCATGAGGGGAGTAGCAAAGGGGCAGAAGAGCCTAACCAGCTCACCCCAGCAAGTACATACCGGAAGCCAGGTCCGAGCCTACAGGGATCTCCACGACCCAGTAGGAGAGCACCGGAATTCCTGGAGGACTAAAAGTTCCAGGAGTACCACAGAGCTGATACTTTACAGGGCCAGGAGGATGAAGTTCAGGCAAGCAGTGCCCTGCAAGCAGGGACTGTGTACTTCAAGAGGAGGTCCAACCACGAGGTCAGCCAGGTGCAGGACAGAGATTAAGTTAGGCCCAGCTATATGCCGGCCAGAACTTCATTACAGAAAGGCAAGGAGCAGGAGGCCAGATACCTACTCAATGGGAGAATCTGGATGTGCACCCTTACCCTATCGTGCTCTGGGATGTACTTGCAACATCTTCAGTAAAGGTACCGAAGTGACTTGTGTGTGTGTCCACCTTCTTGTCCCTACCCTGCCGGATTTCCCTTCGTCCTGCATTCCTACACATCTATCTGCCCTGGAAGGACACAGCCTCACCTGTAGGAGGCCTAAGATGTAACTGCACAACTCCATCCCTTCCAGAGGATCTGCACAGCAGCGCTGGTCCCCCTGACCAGATAATACAGGTGGCGTCACGACCAATTACACGAACATCCATTCCCCTGTAAATACTTCCCCTTTTTGGGTGAGCGCCCAGAGCCACGGACAGAGCTGTGTTGCCGTCACATCCCCCATAGAAGTTAATAGGCTCGGATCCGAGTATCCCAACAGAGTCCAGGGCGGCTCATTTTTGGCGTCACGAACAGGATTGCGTGCCCTGCAGTAACGGAGTAACTTGTGCCCGTTGCCACCGGGTACTGTGTGCCTTGCTAAAAGACTATATCGTATAGTGGTGAAGATTTCCCGCCATTGCCTTCCATTTAAAGCGTTACCGCGTGAAAATTAGGAGGCGTACCTGTAAAAGCGCGCTGAGTTCTGGACACGTCCCCACGCGCTGACGCGGCTGCAGGTCCTGGCAGGGAGCTCCAGTGAACGCTCTGACGTCGGAGCGCCGGCGACGCAGGTCCTGCAAGCAAGTGTACCCTGCGGAGCTGCGGCCTACGGAAGAAGGTAGGCCACGTTTCACTAGGGGGGCGCAGAAATGTCACAGCAGCAGGCCGACGGCGCGGCCCAGGCTGACAGCCTCAATAACTTACCAACGGGCCACTCACCTGGGCCTGTGGCCCCGATAGTACCGCTGACACTGGCATATATGCCTGGAGCAAAGTGGCTTCCCCAGTACAGCGGCAAGCCAGACACCCTGTCAGGGTTCAAGCGAAAAATATGCAGCATAATGGACATGTACTCAATGTCAGAGAAGCAGAAAACTTCAGTGGTAGTGGTACAATTGACTGGTGCTGCAGAGAGAGAAGTAGAGACTTGGTCGGCTGCAGAACAGGAATCAGTGCCCGCAATTTTCCTAAAGATACAGACTGCATTTGATGACTGCATTGAAACAGACCTCCGGATGAGGTTCTACCAATGTTCTCAAAGGCCGGAGGATAGCATTCGGGACTTCGCCTGCTGACTACAAGGGGCCCTGCGAGCTCTCAGACAGGTTAATCCCATGAGCATCACCAATGAGAATAAAATGCTAAAAGAACAATTTGTACGGGGACTGAGGTCCCAAGCGGAAAGCAGGACTGTGCCTTGGTGGTCCTTGGATCATCCTGATGCTACTTTTGATGCTCTTAAGGATATGGCTATAAAAGGACTGTGACCCCTGGAAACGCCCGAGATGGCAACCTAGCGTCACCCGGTGGAGGCCACTCTAACGCCAGCAGCATCCACCTTTCCCCTGCTGGTTGCTGAAGCCAAAGCGCAGGCAGCGCCCCTACTGAGCTGGACTGTTTGCGCTCAGAAGTGCGCCAGCTGACCAAAAACCTGGCCACTGTAATGAGTGCCCTGCAACTGCGGACGGAAACAGAAGGAAAGATCCTGCTAGCTGACTGCCCGGAGGATGTCCCCTGGATGAACCGGAGGAGAGGGAGGACGTCGCCACCCCAGAGGAGGACCACATCACCCCCAGGAAAGACCAGCAACCAGCATCATCCTCGCCGAGAGATCGTCTGCTACCGCTGCCAGAGGGAAGGTCACATCGCACGACAGCGTCCTTTAAATGGGCAAACCCTAGGTCCGAGGGCCAGCACCCAGGAATAGACTCATCAGGCCCCTCTGATTGGAACCGCAGGTTTGTAGGAGGAAGACCATTCCTGTCCATCATACTGGACGGGATCGCAATAAATGCCCTCCTGGACACTGGATCACAGGTAACCATCATATCATACCTGATATCCTTTATAACAGGTTCTGGTCCATGGACAGTCTCCAACCCCCAAACCCTGACTTTGCAGTATACGCCTGTAACGGCCTCCCTCTTGACTTACTGGGGGCTAAAAACATAGACGTAAAAGTGGGGAGGGTGGAGTTAAAGGACCAGGGACCAGGGACTTCTTGTAGTGAAGACTGTTAATGAGGAAAATGGATTGAATGTGGTTTTAGGCACTAACATTATTGGTAACTGTTTGGAGGAGGTTGTGTTTTTACTCCAACAGCTCGCCGATGTTGCCAGACCAGGGCGAAAGAGAGTGATCCAGAAGGAGATCCGGGCCCTGATGTGCCAGCAGCAAGTGAAACTGACTGGTGGTGAGATTGGTAATGTACGGGTAACAGACCCGAACCCCATTGTGATACCCCCAATGAGTGAAATGCTTATTTGGTGTAGAGCAGCAATAGGTCTGAGAGGACAGAACTACCAAGCAGTAGTAGAACCCCTTTGTTCAGAACACAGACCCACACTCTTAACTGCCAGAGGGGTAGTGGAGGTACGCAATGGGAGGGTGCCAGTGCATCTTCTCAACTGGGGGGAAGATGAAGTCAAATTACCACGTTATGCCACTGTTGCCAAGTTACATGCTGTAGATAATAACTCTATTCACACGACGGAGCCCTTAACTTCCCCACAAGCAGTGGAGCATAACGGCCCGGCAACCAAGGTGGAAGATTGGTGTCAGCAGATCCATGTTGGGACAGACACCACTCCAGCTCACCAGAAACAGGGGGTACATTGGGTAGTCCAGGAATACGCACAGGTGTTCAGCAAACACCCACTTGACTTTGGGCAGATTAAGGGAATGCAACACCATATCCCCACAGGCAACCTTCCCATTAAGGAACGGTATAGGCCTATACATCCAGCACACTACCAGAAAGCCAAGGAGATGTTGCGTGACATGAAAGAGGCAGGGGTGATTGTAGTCCCTGGGCAGCTCCCCTAGTTCTAGTCAGGAAAAAGGATGGAAGCATGAGAATGTGTGTGGATTACAGACAAGTAAATCGCATTACACATAAGGATGCATACCCTTTACCACGTATTGAGGAATCTCTAGCTGCCCTAAAGTCTGCTAATTACTTTTCCACCCTTGACCTCACTAGTGGGTACTGACAAGTATCTGTGGCTGAGGAGGATCGGGAGAAGACGGCTTTCACCACCCCGATGGGACTCTGTGAGTTCGACAGAATGCCGTTTGGACTCAGCAGTGCCCCGGAACTTTCCAGAGAGTGATGGAGTGCTGCCTGGGACACCTCAGCTTCGAGACTGTGTTACTATATCTGGACGACGTGATTGTGTACTCCAAAATGTATGAAGACCACTTGAAGCACCTGGCGGAAGTATTTGAGTCACTGTCCCGGTATGGGATGAAACTAAAGCCTTCAAAGTGCCACCTGCTCAAGCAAAAGGTACAGTACCTGGGACACATTGTCAGCTCAGAGGGAGTGGCGCCAGATCCTGAGAAGGTCACTGCCATCCAGAAATGGCCAGAGCCGAAGAACCTCAAAGAGGTGCGTCAGTTCCTGGGACTGACAGGATACTACCAGAGGTTTGTAAAGGACTACACTAAGAAAGCAGCGCCTCTGCAAGACCTTCTGGTGGGACAGTCTCTCAAGAGCAGAAATTCCCTGTTCCACTGGGGTAAAGAACAGGCTGAAGCATTCAAAGAAATGAAGGAGATCCTGACAGGTGATGAAATCCTAGCCTACCCTGACTACAGCCAACCGTTTCTGCTGTATACTGATGGGGCACTTTGGCTGGAAGAAGCTAGAGACCCTGTTGAAGTGTCGTTTCCACTGGGTGGGAATGCGCAGCTCCATTGAGAGGTGGTGCAAAAATTGTGGACTCTGTGATCTCAGAAGAAAAGACTACAGCAGCCAGAAGGCACCCCTGCAACCCATCAAGACGACTCGACCCTTGGAGATCGTGGCTCTAGACCATGTCAAGTTGTCACCCAGCCGGTCAGGATACTCCTATGCCCTGACCATGGTGGATCACTACTCCAGGTTACTGGTGGTCGCCCCTGTCAAAGATCTGACGGCAAAGACAGCAGCAAAGACGTTCCAAGCATATTTCTGCAGACCCCATGGATACCCTGAGCAGGTGCTTGCTAACTGACCAAGGCCCAGCCTTCGAGGCCGAATTGTTCAAAGAGTTCTGCCATCTGTACGGATGTAAGAAGATAAGAACCACACCGTACCACCCACAATGGTCCCTGTGAAAAGATGAACCACATTGTCATCGACCTACTGAAGACCTTACCACTTGAAGAGAGAAATCAGTGGCCAGACCTACTACCTGACCTGGTAGATCTGTACAATCACATACCTGTGAGTTCCACCAATTGCACCCCAGCTTACCTCATGCGGGCAAGACCAGGAAAGCTGCCCATGGATCTGGAGCTTGGTGTTGTAGAACCAGAAGCAGATGTGACTACTGAGGACTGGGATACGACCAGACAGGAACAGTACAGAAAAGTACAGGCCTGCGTTGAAGATAGTCTCAATCGGGTGAGAGACAAGCAAGAGACTCGCTACAACAAGTGTGCGCCAGCAGAACCCTTCACACCTGGTGAAGTCATGCTGAAAAGAAAGAGGAGGATGCACAAACTTGACGGAAAGAGAGCCCTACACTGTGTTGAAAACATGTCTAATCAGTAAAGATGGAGGGAAAACGACTACAACTGTATCCAGAGATCACCTAAAGTTGTGTCCGGATCAGTTAAAACTCCAAGAGGAAGAACCTGTCATCAATAAGGAGGAACATGGCGAAGCAGTCATACATACGGAATTGGGAGATTTCCCGGCAGATTGGCCCCGAATTGGAGAAGCCGTTATCATCCCTGTACTCCAATTCTATCAGCAACAAGGAGAACCAAGTTGAGCTGGTTGCCGCAACAGAGTCTTTTCCAGAGGAACCTGCTCCAGCAGAATCCCAGGAAGCAGAACCCCAAGAAGCAGAATCCCAAGAAGCAGAATCTCAGGAAGAAGGATCCCTTGCAGAGACAGAACTGGATAACCCAGCCCAGAGTATACTTGCCAGTCCTCTAGAGAGATTAAGGCAATTCTAGAGAAATAATAACCTACCAGCACGTAGAACAGACAGGGACACGGACACCACGCATACCCCCGCACTACGTAAGTCGACCCGTAGTACGAAAGGACAACTCCCTGCAAGGTAAAAAGACTAGGCAACCTCCTAATAACAGTAGATAGTTACCCTAGAAGTATTGTACATAATTGTAATATATTGTTATTTCTATTATGCCTTACCCAGTTGCTTACTAATTTGTCTTTTGCTTTTAATGCCAATTCAGGTGAAATGATCACTGTTTACTTGTTTTTTCCATTACCCTTTGAGCAATCTTCCAAAAGAGACTCGGACTTATCGGTTGCTCATCCCCTAATTGTTTTTACCATGTACCTATGTATATAGTTATTTATTTGTCTATGCAACAGTTCAAGTGCCTCGCCTCCCGTAAAGGGAAGATATAGTTTGTCTAATGTTTACTGTTTTGTTTTGCAGAAAAAGTATTTCAGCCCCGGAGTGCTGAGTTGTACTAGGGGGGAATGTGGAGTCCATTCACTCAGTTCCACAAATCCAGAAGGGTGCATGAAGGATTGTACCACTAGAGGTCTCACTATACATACACACACCTTCACCCGTCCCCTAAGACCACCAGAGGGAGCCCTAATAGGAATATAAAAGAGGGTGAAGTCAGGAAGTCAGGCAGATAGTCTGAAATCTAGAGTCTGTCTGCAGGGCAGAGTGCAGTGGAGTTCTGCTCAGTGCAGCTCAGTGGAGAGCAGACTTGAGAGTAGTGCAGCTCAGCAGAGTTGAGCAAAAGGCAGAAGGCTGCAGTCTGCAGCAGAGTGAGTTCAGCTCAGTTCAGTAAAGAGCTAGGAGCGTGCCGACGCTCTGAGAGCGGCAGAAGAGGCAGCCCACCAACTGCCAGTGTGTATAATCGTGTGTGGGCCCGAGTAGGCCGAAGGCAAGAGGGGAGTAGCAAAGGGGCAGAAGAGCCTAACCAGCTCACCCCAGCAAGTACATACCGGAAGCCGGGTCCGAGCCACGACCCAGTAGGAGGGCACCGGAATTCCTGGAGGACTACAAGTTCCAGGAGCACCACAGAGCTGATATGTTACAGGGCCAGGAGGATGGAGTTCAGGCAAGCAGGGCCCTGCAAGCAGGGACTGTGTACTTCAAGAGGAGGTCCAACCACAAGGTCAGCCAGGTGCAGGACAGAGATTAAATTAGGCCCAGCTATATGCCGGCCAGAACTTCATTACAGAAAGGCAAGGAACAGGAGGCCATATACCTACTCAGTGGGAGAATCTGGATGTGCATCCTTCACCCTTTCGTGCTCCGGGATGTACCTGCAACATCTTCAGTAAAGGTACCGAAGTGACTTGTGTGTGTGTGTCCACCTTCTTGTCCCTACCCTGCCGGATTTCCCTTTGTCCTGCATTCCTACACATGTATTTGCCCTGGAAGGACACAGCCTCACCTGTAGGAGGCCTACCATCTTGCTGCGCAACCCCATCCCTTCCAGAGGATCTGCACAGCAGCGCTGGTCCCCCTGACCAGATACTACCGGTGGCGTAACGACCAATTACACGAACATCCATTCCCCTGTAAATACTTCCCCTTTTTGGGTGAGCTCCCAGGGCCACGGACCGAGCTGTGTTGCCGTGACATCCCCCATAGAAGTTAACAGGCTCGGATCCGAGTACCCCAACAGAGTCCAGGGCGGCTCATAAGCTCTTATGGTCAGCAGGTCCTCTCTCTCCTGTAGAGAGTAAGCTCTTATGGTTAGTGGAGTCTTCTCTCTCTCCCTGTAGTGTGTAAGCTCTTATGATCAGTGGGGTCCTCTCTCTATCCTTTAGAGTGTAAGCTCTTATGGTCAGTGGAGTCCTCTCTTTTTCTGTCTCTACTGTAGAGTGTAAGCTCTTATGATCAACGGAGCCCTCTCTCTCCTATAGAGTGTAAGCTCTTATGATCAGCGGGTTCCTTTCTCTCTCTCCTGTAGAGTGTAAGCTCTTATGGTCAGCAGGGTCCTCTCTCTCCCCTGTAAAGTGTAAGTTCTTATGGTTATCGGGGTCCTCTCTCTCCCCTGTAAAATGTAAGCTCTTATGGTCAGACGGGTGCTCTCTCTTTCTGTCTTAACTGTAGATTGTAAGATTTTATGGTCA
This sequence comes from Oophaga sylvatica, assembly GCA_033576555.1. Taxonomy (NCBI): domain Eukaryota; kingdom Metazoa; phylum Chordata; class Amphibia; order Anura; family Dendrobatidae; genus Oophaga; species Oophaga sylvatica. Next base: position 955,792,365 of record JARQOD010000001.1, on the reverse strand, counting down.
GTGGGGTCCTCTCTCTTTTCTCTGTAGAGTGTAATCCCTTCTAGTCAGCAGGGTCCTCTCACTTTCTCTCTCTACTGTATAGTGTAAGTTTTTATGGTCAGTGCGGTCCTCTCTCTCACCCCTGTAGAGTATAAGCTCTAAAGGTCAGAGGGGTTCTCTCCCTTCAATAGAGTGTAAGCTCCTATGGTCAGCAGGGTCTTCTCTCTCCCCTGAAGAGCATAAGCACTTATTGTCAGCGGCGCCCTCTCTCTTCAATAGAGTCTAAGCTCTTTTAATGAAAGGGGAGAGGATCCTCCCCATGTGCATTTTCTGAGCAATTACGAGCTTTATAGTATTGAGATTCGTGCAAATTTATTTGCCCCAAATCAATTTTTTTGCAAATATCTGGCCTAGTGGCGAATTTTAATTTCATAAGATCCGCTCATCTCTAGGCAGTATCTATAATTGTACTTACCTGCTATTTATATTTCTCACTCCCTGATGATAAAGGAGAATGTTAAAAAAAATTAATTTGACATGAACCCATCCCAGACATGACATACATGTACATCACATGCTGGATGCAGCTGCAGCAACCTAAATAAGAGCTAAAATAATAAATGAACCCCAGGTTCAAGTACAAGAGAAGCGTAAAAATAGTTTACAGTTACATGTAAATAACATAGAGTACTTACTTAACATTGTTTAAATAAAAAAAAAATTTAAAAGCCATCCCACCGAGATGGTATCTAGCTCTTGAAGTTCACCTCATTATTAGTGATGAGCGAGTATGCTCGTTGCTCGGGTTTTCCCAAGCATGCTCAGGTGGTCTCCGAGTATTTGGAAGTGCTAGGAGAGTTAGTTTTGTCGTCTCAGCTGCATGATTTGCGACTGCTAGACAGCCTGAATACATGTGGGGATTCCCTAACAAACAGGCAATCCCCACATGTATTCAGGCTGTCTAGTAGCCACAAATCATGCAGCTGTGGCAACAGAAACTAAATCTCCGAGCACTTTCAAATACTCGGAGAACACCCGAGCAATGAGCATACTCGCTCATCACTACTCATTATGTGTCAGCAGATGTAAAAATAGGTAACAGGCATGTGTCTTAACTAGGTGTCCAATGTTATTTGCATGCACTATTATTATTTACTTACTACAGGATATTTGCTCATTTTGTTTTTATCTTAGGTTCTTCAGGCAAACCTGGTAAGATACGTGTGCTGAGTGATCTGTAGTAGATCGCTCACTGCACATACAGTAGGCAGCTATAGTTCTCGACAGTGAGAGCCCTGTTTTCATAGGACGATGCACAGAAGAGCATGTCAAACAATGAACGAGCGTTTTTCAGCCTGTTTACACACCAAGATAAGCCTGAATCGAGCATTTTAACTAACACTCTTGCAGTGTGAATGTCCCTTTATTCCGTACTCAAATTGTGATGCACAGACTGACTACAAGCCTCATGATCTAAATGTGACAGCCTCATATCCGACTATGAGGCTGTTGAGTGTCAGTCTGAAGGCCTGAGACTGGTCCATGCATGGTGGTCCGAGTACAGACTGTGAAACACAGATGTGTGAAACTATTCTGAACACCAGCTCTGGAGGAATCAGCAAATCAGTATATTGTACAGGTCCTTCTCAAAAATTAGCATATAGTGCTAAATTTCATTATTTACCATAATGTAATGATTACAATTAAACTTTCATATATTTTAGATTCATTACACACCAACTGAAATTTGTCAGGTCTTTTATTGTTTTAATACTGATGATTTTGGCATACAACTCCTGATAACCCAAAAAACCTGTCTCAAAAAATTAGCATATCAAGAAAAGGTTCTCTAAACGACCTATTACCCTAATCTTCTGAATCAACTAATTAACTCTAAACACATGCAAAAGATTCCTGAGGCTTTTAAAAACTCCCTGCCTGCTTCATTACTCAAAACCCCCATCATGGGTAAGACTAGCGACCTGACTGATGTCAAGAAGGCCATCATTGACACCCTCAAGCAAGAGGGTGTAAGGTTTCACTCACTTGGCTGCTTCTGAGGTAAATCAGGAGACACTTTTCTTATGCAAAAAGTCCTTAGGTTTATTGCTTCATAAACCACATAGTAACAGGCAATACAAATCTTCAATGTTTCAGCTCCTGCCTGGAGCCTCACTCCTCAGTCACAGAGTCCTCTCTGTAATGTCCCACATGGAAGTCTGTCCACACTGGCAGACTCCCACACACTCTTCAGACACAGAGACCTCTCTGTAATGTCCCGCCTGGACGCATGGTAGTCTGTTCACACTCACAGACTCCCACAACACTCTCTCAGGTGCCAAACAAACTCCATTACATAGGCGTAACCCCGCCCATAGGTGAGGTCAGGATCACATGGTTAGGTCACCTGATCATGACCTCATCACAGGTCCTTCAGACACACAAACCATGCTTCCATGCATATCTCGAGGAGCATACACAGTGCCCCCTAGCTGCATCAGGGGTCACTACACCACATACCTCCCCCCTCTGTTCAAACTTGTGGGGTTGAACACTTGTTACCCGACCAGAGATCCTTCTCGGTCGTCTCTGCCAGTCAAACCGTCTGGCTAAGTCGGGCCCTCTGTCAGACCACCCGCCTCCCCAGCGGTCAGTACGGCGTCGCAATTCCCCTGCACCCATACGTCCTGTCTGGTCTGAGTCCTTTTCAGCTCGTTCACCACAGGTTCTCCTGCTTAGGTCACTCATCACTGAGCTAACTGAGGCATCACTATTTCTACCTCTTCCATCAGGCGCTCTTCGCCTCTCAACACTACGGATTGAAGGTGGCGGCCATCTTCTTTCCATTTCCTGCAGCTCTCTGTTGACCTGCTCCCTCTCCAGTCGTAGCTGCTCTACTTCTCTCAAGTATGACACACGACACTCCAGGAGCATCCGGATATTCCCAAGGCTCTCCCTGGATCCGACAACGAGGAATGGAACCATCCCATCTTCACCCCTGACCTGGACTTCGTCATCAGCCGGAATCCTGACTCTCGTCACACCGGACTTATTCACCATCTCCTGCATCACTTTCCCAAGTCTTCCGATGACTTTCTTCACCAGACCTCTGGGCACTTGAAAGATGTCTTCCACCAATCCAAGCTGATTTTGAGCCTTTCTTGCTTGCGCCAAACGTCGAGCGGCTTCTTTATTCCTCCACATGATCATCTGTTTCGTTCGGAGGCATTGTAGATGCATGTCTCTCAGGACAGCCACTCGCTTCAGTGTGACTTCCTTAGTCGACAGTATGACTAACTGTTTCATCTCTGGCACCCAGTTCACACTACATGCTTCTACCGCCTTTCTAAAGGCCTCATGCACCTCCTCACTGGCACACACTTCTCGCAGGTCTTCGGGTATCTCTATTACACACTTGAAACCCGACCCGTCACCTTCTTGGACAGACTGTTGGACCTCCTCGTCCTGAGCATTAGTACAGTTTTCCAAGACATCGCTCTCCCTTGTGTGCCCATCTGCATGGCACTTCCCTTGCTGGATTTCTTCTCTCATAGATTTCTGGAGCTGGGCACTAGTCTCCTCCTCTATCTTGAGCTCTCGGAGAACTCTATTTTGCTCTTCTGCCAAGCAGCGACACTCCTGCTGATGTTTCTCTTGGGCCTCTCTGAGCACCTCCGTCTCTCTCCATAGAGCCTTGTTCATACTCTTACACGCTGACAGATGATCTCTGAGCCTAGAGACTTCCCTCTCCAGCTCCTCCACTCTGTGCTCAATCATTCATCTCAGGACCCTTTCTTGCTCGACTGTCTCTTTCACTGTTTCTTTAAATAGCTCTCTCTCATGGTCGTGCTTTCTTTTAGCCAGCACATGTCGCACCATTACCTCTTCAATTACATTTTCAGATGGGCTTTCTTGCCCACCCACACTCTGCTTCTTCAGAGTTCCGCCTGTTCCGGCATCAGCATCTTCAACTGTCTCACGACTCCCGGTAACTTCAGAGAGCTCCAGCTCTGCCTCCTTATCAAGGACAGTCACCTGACCGGTACCTGACCCTGACTCTTCCTCATCATTTCTCTTCTTAGAGGATGTAGCCTGTCCCGCCTTTCCGCGGCCCCTGCGGCGAGAGGACGATCGGCCATTTTTACTTGGCTCCACCTTACTGTACTCGCTTTCCCTTGCAGTCCAGTCACAGTCTGCATAGGAGTCACTCCCACTCTCCCTGTCATCCTGGAACAGCACGTCCCCACCTAGACAGGTCTCTGCCCCCTTTCCTGGAGCTATACCGTTTCTCACGGTCACACGTCTTGTCACGTCCAAGTCCCCGAGTTGGTCTGACCCACACTTTCTCCCGGTCACCTGGAACTCTGGACTATCGCTATTAGGTGTTACCTTCTTTTCACACATCACACGACAAGGAACCACTACAGCCACTTGCTGTGATGGGGCTCCCTCCTCTGAACAACACCACACTTTATCAACTTCCCATGCCTTTTCAAATAACGTGAAGTCCCGCTTCCTCTCATAGGGGTACACTAAGTTAGGTGGTATACCAGCATAACACCCTTTTGGAATCTCCACCCACTTTTGGGCCACCATCCCCTTTTGGGTTGCCACCCCCTTTTTGGACTCCGCCCCCTTTTGGGCCACCATCCCAATTTGGGTTACCGCCCCTTTTGGGACTCCGCCCCCTTTTGGGCCACCATCCCAATTTGGGTTACCGCCCCTTTTGGGACTCCACCTCCTTTTGGGCAACTTTACTGATTTGGGCTACCACCCCCTTTTGAGACTCCACCCCCTTTTGGGCCACAATCACAATTTGGGTTACCTCCCCCTTTTGAGATTCCGCCCCCTTTTGGGCCACCATCCCAATTTTGGGTTGCCGCCCCCCTTTTGGGACTCCTCCCCCTCTAGGGACACCACCCAACACTGGGGTACACATCACGGCTCTTACAGGCCCCAGTCCACACAGTACCCTTAGACAGTGACTTTCACTTAGGGCGTGTACTGGCCCTTTAAGAGTTCGTGTGCCTCGGTTCACACTGTCCTTTTTTTCCACACCAGCTCCTGCTGGTACTGCCACCGCTTCCGTTGCAGCTTCGGCTGCTGCAGAACTTCTTGCTGCAACAGTCACTGTAGCTCCTGCTACCACAAGTCTCTGCACGCTGCGCTGTCTTGCCGCTTGTCACCTTCGTGACCCCACGAGTCACAGCCAGCCATTTGTCACCTTCATGACTCCTCCGAGCCACAGCAAACACCTCACACGTGTTCCAGAAAAAAAAACAGTTTCTCACTGACCCGTCAGCACAACACAGACTCCTGTCTGTCACACTCTCGGCCAGAGAGATTTTCCGGACACCTCCTCTCTCATAGAGGCATCCCACAAAGGAAAAAACAGTTTCTCACTGACCCGTCAGTACACCACAGACTCCTGTCTGTTACCTGTTGATCACTCAGGTTTCCGGATACCTCCTCTTCATAGAGGCATCCCATAAAGGAAAAAACAGTTTCTCACTGACCCGTCAGTACACCACAGACTCCTGTCTGTTACCTGTTGATCACTCAGGTTTCCGGACACCTCCTTTTCATAGAGGCATCCCACAAGGACAAAAACAATCTCTCACTGACCCGTCAGTACACCACAGACTCCTGTCTGTTACCTAATATAACCAACAGAAAACAAAAGAAATAACCAATATAATCAGTATAATCAATACATGCTCTTGTATGGACAATAGAGCAAGAACAAGAATACTAATAATGATAAAATATCAAGATAAGAGGTATAATTGGAAAAATATAATTTTATTAAAGCATAATAATATAACAACTTGTGAGACTATTGGACAAAGAACACATGTGAGAAAAAAGATGTAAAATACAGCAACACAGTGAAAGAACACAAAACTCCCCCCCTGCAACGGTCCGTGCGCAGGCCAAAATAATCAATCAAAGTTTGGTCATGCACCTGCCCCAGTAAAGTAAGTATCCATAATAAGATCGCGATAAAATAACCACACTGAGCAGGCTGAGACCTTAAAGTATGTCAGAACTAATATGCTGACCATTACCTTGTGACATGCTGATCTAGGGGCGCACGGTGCCGGCAGAGAGGGAGAAAGTAGACAGCCCCGACGCGCGTTTCACCGCACTCGGCTTCGTCAGGAGGCGTGGTCTGTACTAATTAATGGGGTATAAATACCGCTGTAAACAAGTAATTGACGAATCGGCGCTTCTACCTGCATGATGCGAAACACGAGCGACACAGCCGACCGAGACGGCCGCAGGGAATGGAGAGGAGGACCGAAGTCATCGCTCCCCATCCCCATAGCGACGCGTTCGGCCCGCCATGGCGCCCGCGCTCCACAGCGCATGCGCGGAGAAGCGTCTGCGTTCAACAGGAATACATGATATCTCCATCTCCATGGCGACATGAGCGGCCTGTCATGGCGTCCATACACCAAAAGGCGCATGTGCGGAGAGCGCCAGCGTTCGATGTAAGTATTAACAGATATCGCTAATAGAGATATAAGACAATGTTAACTGCCTGCATAGGGAGTATATTTATGGAAGTGAAGGCCATGAGTTGCCCCATGATCGAAGGCCCATAAGTGGTGGTAAGATTGTAAACAATAATACTAAATAGTATATAACCTTGATCTCACAACAGATATAACATACATGAGAATGATTCATATAATATTGCTAAATGGAGCATATTATTATAGAGATCAAAATAAAACTTATAAAATTATATAAAGCATAACACATATATTCTAAATTAAGGAATAAAGCAAGCTAATGTAATAATCACTAATTGCTAGACAACCAATACTATTATAACGTAATATATAATGTTATATTGATACTTCTCCATCTACTATAGTCATATGGTGATAGAGCCGAAAACAAAAATACATATAAAATATGATACCATGTTTACTGAGACAGAAATACAGGCTATTAATGATCTAGAATCCTTGGAAGCTGAAAACACATCTGCGGAGAATCCTCTTGTCCTGGTGCACTTGCACCGGCGTTCACAGCTTTTTCCCCCCTTGTCTGCTTGTCCCCCAGTTGAGATTTTTGTAAAACTGGTTAAAAAGGAATTTTCGGAACTTGACTCACATGTTAGACATCACAACTTATCTCTCCCTTGTCGTCAAGCTATTAAGACCCTTCAGAACTTCCATGACATCGTCATTAAACGAGCAGACAAGGGGGGTAATGTGGTTATCTGGCCGGTGCTATGTACGAGACAGAGGCCTTTAAACAACTCAATAGACGTGAATTTTACCGTCGACTTGACAATATACCACACGTGAAATTTAAAGAGGAACTCAAGCAGATATTAGATGACGGATGTGAAAGTAGTGCAATCACAAATAAAATGAGAGATTCTTTACTACCTGAATTCCCTGTTACGCCCACTTTCTACCTACTTCCTAAAGTTCACAAAGACCCCCTCTGCCCACCTGGGAGACCCATTGTCTCTGGCATAGGGGGTCTTTGTGAACCATCCTGTAAATTTATTGATTTTCATCTTAAAAGAATTGTTGAAACACTTCCTTCATTTGTAATGGATACCACAGATGTCTTGAAGAGGTTAGATGGTCTTTCTTTGGAACAGGATATGTGGTTTGTCACTTGTGACGTGGAGTCCCTGTACACCTCTATCGATCATAGCGATGGGATGAAAGCTATTGATTTTTTTCTTAATATGACTAATCTCGAGTCTAATCTTATTGATTTCATCAGTGTACGTTTACAATTCATATTAACTCATAACTATTTTGTGTTCAAGGACCGCCCCTTCCTACAGCTCCAGGGTACGGCGATGGGGGCGTCTTGTGCGCCCTCTTACGCCAACCTGTTCCTGGGGCTGTGGGAAAGAGACACGGTCCTTGACACACCTGGCCATGATTCCGTCATCTCATGGCTTAGATATATCGACGATATATTCTTCATTTGGCAGGGCTCCACGCCACAACTTGAATCCTTTCTTAGTCACCTAAACAACAATGAGTTAAACATTAAATTAACTTGGAAATACAGCCAGACCTCCATTGACTTCCTGGACATCTTGATCTCTAGATCATCTGATGGACAAATTGATACAGATATTTTTCGGAAGTCCACGGCAACTAATTCCTTACTACATTTTACTTCTTCACATTTACCTAAGTTAAAAAGTTCTATCCCAGTGGGTCAATTCCTGCGTACCCGTCGGATCTGTTCCAACGATATTACCTTTTCAACCCAGGCTAAGGAACTGACTCGCCGATTTAAGAACAGAGGATACCCTGAGAGGGATATTAGAAAAGGTTATAATAGGGCCCTTTTTTCAAACAGAATGACTCTTCTTTCACAATCCTCCAAAAAGAAAAAGGATGATTCCAACCCCAGATTTATTACCAAATTTAATTCTAACTGGCGGAGATTGATCAAGCCTTGAAAAAACACTGGTCGGTTTTATTAACCGATAAAGACCTTAAACGTCAACTTGGGTCTTATCCTTCCATCACCTGGCGTAGATCACGTAATCTAAAAGACATTCTCTGTAGTAGTCACTACATACCCCCTAAAAATGACTTTTTTGGTTCCAGCAAGGGTCCCCCATGGGGCAGTTATCCATGTGGCAATTGTTCTGCATGTCCATTTATCCCTAGAAGTAAGGAATTCAACAATACAGCGGGAAATAAAAAATACAGGATTGTTCATCACATCACTTGTCATACAGAATCAGTAGTGTATTATGCCAAATGCCCTTGTGGCTTAATATATATTGGCATGACAACTAGGCCATTCAAGATACGTGTACAAGAACATATACGCGATATCAGGAATGCCATTAAATGCTCTGATCCTAGTACACTCAAAACAATTCCAAGACACTTTTTTGACAAACACGGATGCAACCCCAAAGGCTTTACTGTATGCGGTATTGACCGCATTTATATAGGTATCCGGGGAGGTGATGTGATGAAGAAACTATTGCAGAAAGAAACCCGCTGGATTGTTACCCTTGATACCCTTACACCAAATGTCTTAATGAAGCTCTCAGTTTCAAGTCCTTCTTATGATTTTTTAGTTTATTATTATGTTGTCTGTCTTTTTTATGTATTTTTATCTCTGTATAGTCTATCTTATATGTACCAGTGTTATTGTATCAGTTATGGGGTTAATACTTACCGCTTATAGCATTTTGACACTTGTTTTTGATTATCATGCAGCTGTCTATCATCCATATGGCGACCTTCTGAGTGTAGAACCACTTCAGCAACATGTTTATCTTGCTTTTCTCATGGCATCCTGGAGAATTTCCATCCGTCCAGTTCAAAACGCTTGCTGTGGAGTTTCGATGCCCAATGACATATGGACTGTTTATATGTATTTTTGTTTTCGGCTCTATCACCATATGACTATAGTAGATGGAGAAGTATCAATATAACATTATATATTACGTTATAATAGTATTGGTTGTCTAGCAATTAGTGATTATTTACATTAGCTTGCTTTATTCCTTAATTTAGAATATATGTGTTATGCTTTATATAATTTTATAAGTTTTATTTTGATCTCTATAATAATATGCTCCATTTAGCAATATTATATGAATCATTCTCATGTATGTTATATCTGTTGTGAGATCAAGGTTATATACTATTTAGTATTATTGTTTACAATCTTACCACCACTTATGGGCCTTCGATCATGGGGCAACTCATGGCCTTCACTTCCATAAATATACTCCCTATGCAGGCAGTTAACATTGTCTTATATCTCTATTAGCGATATCTGTTAATACTTACATCGAACGCTGGCGCTCTCCGCACATGCGCCTTTTGGTGTATGGACGCCATGACAGGCCGCTCATGTCGCCATGGAGATGGAGATATCATGTATTCCTGTTGAACGCAGACGCTTCTCCGCGCATGCGCTGTGGAGCGCGGGCGCCATGGCGGGCCGAACGCGTCGCTATGGGGATGGGGAGCGATGACTTCGGTCCTCCTCTCCATTCCCTGCGGCGCGTCTCGGTCGGCTGTGTCGCTCGTGTTTCGCATCATGCAGGTAGAAGCGCCGATTCGTCAATTACTTGTTTACAGCGGTATTTATACCCCCATTAATTAGTACAGACCACGCCTCCTGACGAAGCCGAGTGCGGTGAAACGCGCGTCGGGGCTGTCTACTTTCTCCCTCTCTGCCGGCACCGTGCGCCCCTAGATCAGCATGTCACAAGGTAATGGTCAGCATATTAGTTCTGACATACTTTAAGGTCTCAGCCTGCTCAGTGTGGTTATTTTATCGCGATCTTATTATGGATACTTACTTTACTGGGGCAGGTGCATGACCAAACTTTGATTGATTATTTTGGCCTGCGCACGGACCGTTGCAGAGGGGGAGTTTTGTGTTCTTTCACTGTGTTGCTGTATTTTACATCTTTTTTCTCACATGTGTTCTTTGTCCATTAGTCTCACAAGTTGTTATATTATTATGCTTTAATAAAATTATATTTTTCCAATTATACCTCTTATCTTGATATTTTATCATTATTAGTATTCTTGTTCTTGCTCTATTGTCCATACAAGAGCATGTATTGATTATACTGATTATATTGGTTATTTCTTTTGTTTTCTGTTGGTTATATTACTTGGCTAGAGGTATGTCCCGGTTAGCCACGGTGACAATTTTTTAGGTTTAGATCCTGTCTGTTACCTGTTGGCCACGCAGGTTTCCGGACACCTCCTCTTAGAGGAATCCAACAAAGGGAAAAAAAACAGTCTTTCACTAATTCTTCTCACTGATCCCGACCAGCATAACACGGTTGTCAAGACCGTCACCTGTTGGCGTCAGCCACACAGGTTCCTGGAGTCCTCCTCCTCAGAGGTATCCTATCAGCATGCTTTTTTTCCATTTTCAATGACCCCGGTCAACATAACACAGACTCCTGTCTGTCACCACTGCTTAACAGCTTCTTCGGATACCTCATATCAGAGGCACCACATAAACATAACCACAGTTTATTCGTGACCACTGGTCACACTCACGGTTTTCACAGACCGTCCGTTCCTCCTCTGATTCCTCATTCCCAGTCCTGGAAAATGTGCTCCTTGGGCCGTTGCCAGCATTCCATCCACCAATTGTAAGGTTTCACTCACTCGGCTGCTTCTGAGGTAAATCAGGAGACACTTTTCTTATGCAAAAAGTCCTTAGGTTTATTGCTTCATAAACCACATAGTAACAGGCAATACAAATCTTCAATGTTTCAGCTCCTGCCTGGAGCCTCACTCCTCAGTCACAGAATCCTCTCTGTAATGTCCCACATGGAAGTCTGTCCACACTGGCAGACTCCCACATACTCTTCAGACACAGAGACCTCTCTGTAATGTCCCGCCTGGACGCATGGTAGTCTGTTCACACTCACAGACTCCCACAACACTCTCTCAGGTGCCAAATAAACTCCATTACATAGGCATAACCCCGCCATAGGTGAGGTCAGGATCACATGGTTAGGTCACCTGATCATGACCTCATCACAGGTCCTTCAGACACACAAACCATGCTTCCATGCATATCTCGAGGAGCATACACAGTGTCCCCTAGCTGAATCAGGAGTCACTACACCACAAGGGTAAGACCCAGAAAGAAATTTCTCAACAAATAGGCTGTTCCCAGAGTGCTGTATCAAGGCACCTCAATGGGAAGTCTGTTGGAAGGAAACAATGTGGCAGAAAACGCTGTACAACGAGAAGAGGTGACCGGACCCTGAGGAACATTGTGGAGAAGGACCGATTCCAGACCTTGGGGGACCTGAGGAAGCAGTGGACTGAGTCTGGTGTAGAAACATCCAGAGCCACCGTACACAGGCGTGTGCAGGAAATGGGCTACAGGTGCCGCATTCCCCAGGTAAAGCCACTTTTGAACCATAAACAGCGGCAGAAGCGCCTGACCTGGGCTACAGAGAAGCAGCACTGGACTGTTGCTAAGTGGTCCCAAGTACTTTTTTCTGATGAAAGCAAATTTTGCATGTCATTCGGAAATCAAGGTGCCAGAGTCTGGAGGAAGACTGGGGAGAAGGAAATGCCAAAATGCCTGAAGTCCAGTGTCAAGTACCCACAGTCAGTGATGGTGTGGGGTGCCATGTCAGCTGCTGGTGTTGGTCCACTGTGTTTCATCAAGGGCAGAGTCAATGCAGCTAGCTATCAGGAGATTTTGGAGCACTTCATGCTTCCATCGGCTGAAATGCTTTATGGAGATGAAGATTTCATTTTTCAGCACGACCTGGCACCTGCTCACAGTGCCAAAACCACTGGTAAATGGTTTACTGACCATGGTATTACTGTGCTCAATTGGCCTGCCAACTCTCCTGACCTGAACCCCATAGAGAATCTGTGGGATATTGTGAAGAGAAAGTTGAGAGACGCACGACCCAACACTCTGGATGAGCTTAAGGCCGCTATCAAAGCATCCTGGGCCTCCATAACACCTCAGCAGTGTCACAGGCTGATTGCCTCCATGCCACGCCGCATTGAAGCAGTCATTTCTGCCAAAGGATTCCCGACCAAGTATTGAGTGCATAACTGAACATTATTATTTGATGTTTTTTTGGTTTGTTTTGAAAAAACACTTTTATTTTATTGGACGCTTGAAATATGTTAATTTTTTGAGACAGGTTTTTTGGGTTATCAGGAGTTGTATGCCAAAATCATCAGTATTAAAACAATAAAAGACCTGACAAATTTCAGTTGGTGTGTAATGAATCTAAAATATATGAAAGTTTAATTGTAATCATTACATTATGGTAAATAATAAAATTTAACACTATATGCTAATTTTTTGAGAAGGACCTGTATAGTCGACCTTTCATTCAAATGGTCTTCATGTAACATCACATTGTTCCAGAATAAATGAGTAGCAACCACTGCTCTGATAAAAAATGAGCAGTGGGAGATAATGGAAACCTCCTTATTGTGAAAATGCATGATGAAGTAAATACAATGTCACTAGAATGTGGAACATCTTGTGACTACTGCCTTGTCCACCAATAAATGTGGTTTTAGTATTTAGTATTGTGAAAAAATTTTTTAGTAAACAGTTCCTTATTGTAATATTAAGGTGTTTTTAGGGAATCCAAGCGTTATCCCATCTCAAAGTGACTTGGGCTATATGTGAGTTCTATTTAAAGTAGTTACAGTATATGGGATTTTGGAGTGTTTTGGCTTCAGCTCTAGGAACTTACCCATACTACCTTCCTGTTCTGCCCTTCGCTGATTTCTTACAGTTCAGACCCGTCACAGACCTTTTCTGCCGGTGATTCATCTGCTTCATTTCACCTCATGTCAACAGAGCAGCTCTTCCTATTCCTAGCTGCTCTGTCAATGGGGTGTCACTGTCTATGACATGCTGATTGACTGCCATCTCCCCACAATTAGCCAGCAGAGAACCGGCTGTCAATCAGCATGACATCAGCAGGGACACCCTGTCAACAGAGCAGAGCAGAACAGATGGATGCCGCTTTGTCAATGTGAGATCATGGGAAGCAGGAGAATCTCTGGCAGGAATGGTCACTTTGAGCCAGAAGAGATCGGCGCAGTGCTTCCAGCAGGTAATTAGCTATGGGTAAGCTCTTAGCTCCAAGGCCAAAATAGCCCAAAGTTCCAGATAGCCCCTTTAAAGAACTGTTGGAAATCTGTGGTAGTGAACCTTTCTAATAACTGGAAACTGATCTTTGTACAAGAAACCAATGAGGCTCTGATAAAGTATACAGTACCAGCAGTCAGCGATATTCAGATTTAAGCTGAAGTTTTATGATACACATTATTGTCAGTGACAAATGTGGGGCACTTTTTACGCTCTGGTTTTCCCCATTTTTGCAGCTGGGAAGGCAAGTAATAAAAGCTTTTCTTTATTAGCAGTTTACTCTGGTAAAGCGTTATTCCCCTTTTTAAAGGAATTCTTGTTGTTTAGACTTTACCAGATGAAATGTATCAATAAACAGACCCCATGTCCTGGTCATAATCAGCGCACAATGTCGGGTCAGTTTTGTTAGTGTTCCATCTTTTCAGCACCTGTGCTGAGGGCTGGAAAGGAACTAGTAGTAAAAATGTGGGAAAATTACTGAAAATTGCAGAAAATTTGGGAGTGCAAACCTCCAATAGCCGACAATTAACTACTACATGGTTGCACGCATATTGGTGAACGCAGCGTAGATGAGAAAATGCAATGTCAGGTTTTTAGGACTGTCTTGCGGGTTTGTTTAAGGGTTAATGTAGGCAGTTTAAGGCTGCAGAATATGTATTCAATTTAATTCAACTTAATCAAATTGGTCCAATAATTCCTTATAGGGATGGAGGTTCTGGTATCCAGATACAAAGCTCCAAATTGAATGCATTCCTCACCGAGCCACAGAGTGACATGATAGTTAATGCAGACAGACTGTTCCAGAATACCACTAGGGTACATCACTGGCAAGGAATAGTATTTATACAGTGCCAAATTAATCCATATGTGATTACCTAACCCTAGTGGGTGCAGAAAAAAAATATTTAACTTTTCACGGCTCAGAAAGATTTTACAAATCTTTTCTTTATCTGTGTTAGGAAAATATCTACAAATGTGTATTTTTTGCTCCTCTTATAATAAACAATGGACTGAAAAAAAGAATCAATAGGTCTATATGAAGATGGACTTGCAGCTGCATATTAAAGTCATACACACAAACCCTGTAGTGTCTAATACATGTTTGTTGCACCATGTGACGACACCTCGTATCTTCTCAATTATGCCAGACATATTATTCAGTAGGCTCAGAGACATGAGCTATTGTTCATATAAGACTGAACGTTAACTCTTATTGTAGGTTGAATTGATGTTTATAAATTTGTTTAATGGTTGCTGACTACCGTTGGTATCAGTCAATGCAGCTTATTGTTCTGCTATCCTTGGAGGAAAAATGCACAGGTTAATGGAACAATCAATATTTGTTAATATGTTGATGACCCATTGAAGTCCATGCATTTTGTATTTCTGCAAACATTAAAGGACAAAATATACAAGTTAATTGAACACTTAAACAATGAGAGATGACCTCCTCCAAATCCTGTGGAAAAATGCCTGAATATGAGCTGTGAACTATAAAAGGAGGATCTGCCTCTGTTGCCTGGCAGAGTCTAGAGGACAGAAACCAAGGCACCATAGCTCCAACCAGAGGAATAAAGATTTGATCCACTGCCCATCACTAAACGCATGGAGACATTTGGAGAACCCAGGTTGGGACAATCAGGTCACCTGGCCACATACCTCAATGGACTTTCAGCTTCCTAAGCTTGCTGCTGCCTTCTCTCTGTAGGTGTCTCCCAAAAGCGGGCTGCCACTGGTTGGGGTAGTTGGCCATGGAAGCCCCGTAGTCGCAGATGTTATAATTCCCGGCAATGCAGCGGAAGGGTGAGACGTTTTCATCTGCACCATCTTATGTACTTGCTGGGACTGTGCTGTATGTTATTGACTGCTGTTGATCACAAAAATTATAACTGCAGTGTGTTACCTTCACCCTATGTTGTCCAAGAAGTATACTGCCCAAGCGAAAAAAAGTGCGGACATTCAGTGGGATGAGCCCTGGAAATGTAGTCTTTCTAATGATAGTCAAGCCAGCGGATCAGAGCACTCACTGACCCTCATGTCTCTACACACCACAAAGCTGGATTCACAGCTACATTGATCTGTGCATATACACAAACCCCATACCTACTTTGGAACATTATTATTATTTATGTAGCACCATTGATTCCATGGTGCTCTACATGAGATGGGGTTACATACAAAATACAGATATAACTTACAGTAAACATACTGACAATGATAGACTGATAGAGAGGGAAGAGGACCCGGCTCTTGAGTTTTTACATTCTACAGGATGATGGGGAAGGAGACAGTAGGTTGGGGTTAGCAGTTGCTCCAGTGGTGTTGAGGTGGCAGGGTGGTCATTACAGGCTGTAAGATTTCTTGAACAGAAGGGTTTTCATGTTCCGTCTGAAGGATCTGAATGTGGAGGATAATCGGATATGTTGGGGCACAGAATTCCAGAGGATGGGGGATATTCGGGAGAAGTCTTGGAGAGGAGGAGATCTTTGGAGGACCAGAGATTACGTGAGGGAAGATAAAGGGAAATTACTTTGGAGATATACAGGGAAGACAGGTTATGGATGTCTTTGTAGGTCAGTGTTGGTAGTTTGATCTGGATAGGCTGGGGAATTGGGAGCCAATGAGGGGTTTTGCAGAGCGGAGAAGCGGAGGGGTATTAAGTAGAGAGATGAATTAATCGGGTATGTGTACGGCTCTTTCTTCAATTCTACCCACAAGGGTTCGATTGGGTTGAGGTCTGGTGACTGTCAGGGCCATTCCAGCACCTCTACTTCATTGTCATTGAACCATTTCTTTGCCAATCTTGATGTATGCTTCTGGTTGTTGTCCTGCTGGAACACTATGTCATACTTTTCATAGCCATAGTACTCGAGTGTACAAAGCAACTCATCTTGTAGAATACTCACATATAGCTCAGCAGTGAGACCACCTTCGATCCTGGTCAAATATCCAACACCTTTGGCTGTGAAACTACCCCATATAATCAGGCTTCCTCCACCGAGTTTGACAGTTCCTTCAATATCTCAATCCGTTAGCCCCTTTTTCCCTTATTTCTTGCAGACCCATTTGCACCCATCAGACCCTAGTCCAGTGATGGCTAACCTTGGCACTCCAGCTGTTGTAAAACTACAACTCCCAGCATGCCCTTGCAACCTGCAGCAGTTGAGGCATGCTGGGAGTTGTTCTCCAACAGCTGGAGTGCCAAGGTTCGCCATCACTGGCCTAGTCTATTGACTTTTGTCTCTTTGCTCCAAATCACCCATTTCCAATTTTCTACTGTCCACTTTTTGTACATTTTTGCAAACTCAGGTGGATGCCTCCTATGACATTATTGAAGTTGAGGGTTCTTCAGCTTTTTTCGAGCAACTATTCCAGACTTGTGTAACATGCATCGCACAGTACTTGCATGGACAAATGTCATCTCACTATTACAAAGTATACGAGCCATCTCCACTGCTGTGTATGTCACGCCAGAACTAATAAGCATTGTGATCAACCGACTTGTTGACTCCAATATTTTGCTTAGATGTCCATCTCTTGGCTTTTCAATGAATGAATGGATTTCATTTTGTATTCTTCCAACTGTCATGGCACTCACATGATGCAGTTTTGCAATTGTCTTGAATGAGAGACCACAATCGATGAGCTGGATGATGCTGTATCTCTTTTCTTCGGAAATCATTTTCATGGCTGCTCCTCAAATCGAACCAGAGACCTTTCACTTGGGAATCAACCTAATAACACACTGAGCTATTAGGGATGTGAGAACAGGTTGTATTTTGTAGTATACAAAAAGAAAAAGAATTTTCCACCACTAGGAGCATTCTAGCCTAGAATGGGAAAAATTTTCCTGTCAGGGAGTTTGTAAGGGCCATGTGTGTATAGAGGAAAGACTTACAGGTGCTTGTCACAAAATTAGAATATCATCAAAAAGTTAATTTATTTTGGTTCTTTAATACAAAAATTGAAACTCATATATTCTATAGAGTCATTACAAAATGTGTGGAAAATGCTCAGTATCATTAAGGAAACGTTCATAAAGTTGTGTACCAGTTATCACCTGTGTATATTCCCTACCAAGTACTCTGTTGAGTAAAAAGTTTGTTTTTGAATGGTGGTCTCAGTCATTGAACTGTGAAACATCTAATCCTGGCAAGCAAGGGTCATCGGTTCCATGAGGCCTGCACGGGGGTAGCCCCTCACAGCACAAGTCCACACACCTAGCCAGGACCCCCACCTTCATGTAACGTGCTGAGGCTTAAGAGATGACAGCACGTTACAATTTTCTATTCTTTTTTGACATGTCGTAAAAAATGTCATTAAATCTTGAGACCTGATTGACTTGCAAATTTTTTGTAACCGTCTGTATTAGTCCTGTTAAAGGGAATCTGTCACCCCAAAATAGCCATATCAGATAAAGATATGGCTGAATAGTGCGTCCCATAACTAAGCTAACGGTGGGTATCATATATCATGATACCCCCGTTTTCATATCAAAATACCTTTGTAAAGTTGGTGATTGTAGGTGTCAATCACTGCAGTCAGGTCAGGAGGGCAGCGGTTTTCATGTCCTCCCCCGCCCCCGCTCCTCGTCATCTGTGAATACCACAGACGGCGTTAGCTTCCCGCAATTGCGCAATTCAAAATCCGGCCCGGCGCATGCGCAGTATGCTATGTTGGGCAAAGCATAAAATGAGTACAGACCATGCGCTAGTCTTTCCTTGCCCCGGAAGTCGTCCAAGGCAAGCAGTCATTGCTTGACTGCAGTGATTGACACCTACAATCACCAACTTTACAAAGGTATTTTGATCTGAAAACGGGGTATCATGATATATGATACCCACCGTTAGCTTAGTTATGGGACACACTATTCAGCCATATCTTTATCTGATATGGCTATTTTGGGGTGACAGATTCCCTTTAATATTTGGGTGACTGAAGCTGCCCTTTAGGGCAAATCATATATTTAGGCTTCTTGTCACAGAGACTCATTAACCTTCTAGTAAGTATATTAATACTTAGAATAGTATTTATTTTTCTTGCCTTCATTTATCATTATGTGAACAGTTCCTAATTAAGTTTTAATTGCCTAAAAATATGTAGGAAAGTCACTTGTTACATCTGGAAAGAAAACAATCTTCTGAAGCTGATTACTAATTTATGTTGTAACAGTGACATGTTGATGACAACAATAGTATTTGCTTTGTATGCCATGGAGTAATGCAGAAAGGCTGAAAAACAAGCTGTGGAAAAGACATATGTGAAAAAAAATATTGGGCTATGTTCACACGCAGCTGTTTTGCAGCTTGTTTTTTCTGCAGCCAAAACCTGGTCTCTTGACAATAAAAATGTTCAAAACAAAAAGTTTTGCTGTGTTTTTGCTTTTTTTTTTTTTTTCTCTTTTTTGCTTTATTTTCACTTCCTCATTGCTTTCTACTGGTGAAAAAATGCTGCAAAAGTGCTGAAAGAAATGACAAACTGAAGACTTTCAAAAAAGCTGCCATTCTCAAATTTAGTCAGGAAAGAAAAAAGCAAATCATGTGCAGGAGATTTCTGAAATCTAATAATGTGAACATAGCCTTAGGGTATGTGCACACGTTGCGTTTTTTGTCGTGTCTTTTCTGCACAGTTTTGTTACAGAACCTGAATGATTTCCTAATACCTGCAAAGTTAATGACATTCCTGAAGTCTCGTGCACACGTTGATTATTTTTTCCTTGAAGATTTGCAACAGTTTTAAATCTGCAGAATCTCAATTGTTCAGTGTTTTTTGCTGCAGATTTCACCCATAAAAATGAGCGGGGAAAAATCTGCAACAGAAGCACATGTAAAAAAATGCAACAAAAAACACAGCAATGAATGTGCGTATTTTACACAGCGTATTTCCTGTAACACAGGATTTGCAGCAGAATTTCCTGCTGCAAATCCTAACCATGTTCACATAGCCTTAGGCCGGTGTCACACTAGCGAGAAATACAGACGAGTGCTATGGAAGAAAAAAAATCGCACAGCACTCGGACCAATGTTAATCTATGGGGCAGCTCCCATCTGCCAATTTTTTTCGGCCATATTATATGTGAAAGTGAAATCGCAGCATGCTGCGATTTACACCGTATATCGGCCGAGAATCGCCAATGCAAGTCTATGGGTGCGAGAAAAATCGGACCATCAGTGTGACTTGTGAGAAATACGCACCGGTGTCCTTTAGAAAAGCCGGCTATTCAGTGCGCTATACTGTAAAATCACACTGACAGGTTAAAATAGAATAGATAGAATACATGTATACACATAGTATAAGTATATATATAACACACATACACTACTAACATTATTAGTGAGGGACATAAATAAATCTAACGGATATGCAATGGTTTGCTGTATGTAAACCATGTCTCGTATCCTGTCGGGTTCTGTAATGATTTTACAGAAGCCGACAATTAAATTATTGGCTATTCTGCTATCTACCTCTGTATCAAATATAAATACAGTACAGACCAAAAGTTTGGACACACCTTCTAATTCAAACATTTTTCTGTACTTTCATGACTATGAAAATTGTACATTCACACTGACGGCATCAAAACTGTGAATTAACACATGTGGAATTATATACTTAACAAAAAAGTGTGAAACAACTGAAAATATGTCTTATATTCTAGGTTCTTCAAAGTAGCCACCTTTTGCTTTGATTACTGCTTTGCACACTCTTGGCATTCTCTTGATGAGCTTCAAGAGGTAGTCACCAGAAATGGTCTTCCAACAAACTTGAAGGAGTTCCCAGAGATGCTTTGCACTTGTTGGCCCTTTTGCCTTCACTCTGGAGGTCCAGCTCACCCCAAACCATCTCGATTGAGTTCAGGTCTGGTGACTGTGGAGGCCAGGTCATCTGGTGTAGCACCCCATCACTCTCCTTCTTGGTCAAATAGCCCTTACACAGCCTGGAGGTGTGTCTGGGGTCATTGTCCTGTTGAAAAATAAATGATGGTCCAACTAAATGCAAACCGGATGGAATAGCATGATGCTGCAAGATGCTGTGGTAGCCATGCTGGTTCACTATGCTTCAATTTTGAATAAATCCCCAACAGTGTCACCAGCAAAACACCCCCACACCATCACACCTCCTCCTCCATGCTTCACGGTGGGAACCAGGCATGTAGAGTCCATCCATTCACCTTTTCTGTGTCACACAAAGACACGGTGGTTGGAACCAAAGATCTCAAATTTGGACTCATCAGACCAAAGCACAGATTTCCACTGG
>JARQOD010000001.1:955730201-955771391 GCA_033576555.1 Oophaga sylvatica | reverse complement strand
TGGTGATCAATTAAAGATGTTTTGTCAGGATACGATCAATTTTTTGACAGATGTAAATTGTAGGGTCACAATTGAGTTGTCTGTAGGTTAGGTTAACTGACAGTTGTCTATGAATTTCGGCAATAGATTGGGTCTTATTCATAATAACGATAGCACCCCCTATCTGCTGGTTTAATAATAATGTTGGGGTTATCTTTCAGAGATTTTATGGCTTGTTTATCTGTGGGTGTCAGGTTGTGGCGTATCGGGTGTAGGCCCAATCTCGGCAAAACCATCCACGAGCACAGGCTCTGAATGCTGGCATTGCAAAACTCCTGTCCTTGAAATGCTGTCATTCAGGCTGGGGAGACTGACAGTTTACGGAACTTAATGGCATTGGCAGTCCCACAATACAATGTGCCAAGCTGATTTTATTTCAGCAGGCAAGCCGTCCCTGGTCTGCAAAAGCATGTTGTTGAGGTTAAAATTAAACATGCGCTACTAAACTCCGTCAGTAGCAATGTCCACCTGACCACCGCTGCGTGGACCAGTACCCATGGCCAGGGACGATACCTTTCCCTTACTGCCCATTGGGTCAATGTTGTGGAGCCGGGTACAGATCTTGCGAGTGGCGCTGTACGTGTTCAGGCAACTACAAGGATTGCGGGAATCAAGTCTGTACACATTGACTCCTCCTTCTCCATTTCCTCAGAAACATCGTTGCAGGAGCCGTCACGGTCTACCTCCACATGGACCCGTGAACGCTTAATAAGAATCTTTAGTTATATAGCGCCAACAGATTACGCAGCGCTTTTACAGTTTAACAGTTTCAGAACACAAGTCATAAGTAACAACGTTACCAATACAATAATGAAAGCAATATAATCCGCACATGCTCGTGAGAGCTTACAATTTACAAATAGTGGGGGAGATACAAAGTACAGGTGTTCATATACAATGGTGTATTTAGAATGATGGCCCAGCCATTTTGAGGGAGTGAGGGATGGATGGAGATAGTGAATGGGCTACACACACACACTTACACATAGAATGACTTTGATTAGTGAATGTGATAGGCCGCTATGAAGAAATGTGTTTAGAGTGAGCGCCCCAAAACATGCAAATTGTGGATAGTTCTAATTTCTTGGGGTAGAGCATTCGACAGTATTGGCGCAGCGCGGGAGAAGTCTTGGATTCGGGAGAGATGTTCTTTAGGTGTAGGTGGCAATAGCGGGCAACAGATTGTATATGGGAGGTGAAGGAGAGATTGGTGTCAAACATAACACCCAGACAGCGAGCCTGTTGACCGATATGAGCACAGACGTGGCCAAACGTCAACAGGCCGTCCTGAAATTAATTTCCATGGGGAATCAAAGCCACACAGCGCTGGAGCTCTGGAATGCCATAAAGCAACAGAGCGACATGTGTATTTTGCCAGCGAATCTCCAGCCAGGCTTGGTAGTGTGTGACAATGGCCGAAATCTGGTGGCAGGTCTGGGCCTAGGCAACGTCACTCACATACCATGTGTGGCACATGTGCTAAACTTGGTCGTCCAGAGTTTTTTGAGGGACTATCCGGATCTTGATGCACTGCTGCACAAGGTCCGCCTACAGTGCGCTAACTTGCGACGTTCCACCATGGCCAGATCGCGCATTGCAGCTCTGCAACGCAGATTTTGCCTTCCTGAACATCGCATCATATGTGACGTACCCACCAGGTGGAATTCCACGTTTACATATGTTGGAGCGGTTGTGTGAGCAGCAGCCAGCAGTAATGGAGTATCAGCTGCATCAGTTGCAATCAACTCGCAATTTGCGCCGTTCACTTCACCACTACTGAGTGGGCCTCTATAATAATAATCTTTATTTATATAGCGCCAACAGATTCCGCAGCGCTGTACAGTTTAACAGTTTCATAACACAAGTCATAAGTGACAACGTTAACAATACAATAATTAAAGCAATATAAGCCGCCCCTGCTCGTGAGACCTTACAATCTACAATGAGGAGGGGGAGCTACAAAGTACAGTTGTTTATATACAATGGTTTATTTACAATGATGGTCCAGCCATTTTCAGGGAGTGAGGGATGGATGGAGATAGTGAATGGGCTACACACACACACAGTTACACGTAGAATGACTTTGATTAGTGAATGTGATAGGCCGCTCTGAACAAATGTGTTTTGAGTGTGGAAGTAGGGCTGTTAATGGGGATGTTGAAGTCTCCAAGGATAAGGGTTGGTACTTCTGAGGACATGAAAGTGCGGCAGCCAGGCAGAGAAGTGGTCAAGGAACTGTGTGGGCGAGCCTGGGGTCCGATATATTACCGCTACTCTAAGGGAGAGGGGACGAAAGAGCCTGATGGTGTGTACCTAATAATTAGCAAAATCTTAATATAAAATTTACATGTTACATATTTACATCTAGTATAAAACATTTAACCATTAAGCCTACTTACAGAACAAGGAAGTGTAAAAAAACTTGTGCTTAAAAAAAAAGTGCAAATTAAATGTGAGAAGGGCAGTGTAACAAATAATTTAGGAAAAAGATAAACTAACATCAAGTGCTGTGTGCTGTGTAAGAGCCAGACACATTAACATGAAATCAGTCTGGAATAGCGGTGATTTTCTCCCCATAACCCGAGTAACATTCTGGGGAGAGGGGTGTAGACTAGAGTCAACGATCAGCAACTAGCTACGGTAGATCAAATACCTGAAAAAAAAAAAAAAGAAAAAAAAATGGTTATTTAACCCCTCTCTGACATTAGACGTACTATCCCGTCCATAAAACCCGTGCCATTCTGACCATGGACGGGATAGTACGTCATAGGCGATTAGCTGCGCTCCCCGAGGGAGCGCAGCTAATCGCCGCCGGGTGTCAGCTGATTATCACAGCTGACACCCGTGACTGTGTGTCAGGAGCGGTCACGGACCGCTCCCGGCACATTAACCCCTTGCACACCGCGATCAAACATGATCGCGGTGTACTGGGGGCACAGGGGAGGATCGCGCAGTGTGGGGGCTCCCTGCGCGCCCCCCTGAGACCCTCAGACCAGCGCGATGTGATCGCGCTGCTCTGAGGGCTTCCTCCCTCCCAGGACCCGGATCCAAGATGGCGCTGGGGTCCTGGAGGGAGGCGGCTTCCTCAGTGCCTGCCGAGAGCAGGCACTGAGAAGCCTGCTGCACTGCCTGAGCGATCGCTGGTGTGACAGAGTGCTGTGCACACTGTCACACCAGCGATCTGATGAAATACAGTGATGTCCCACCCTGGGACAAAGTAAAAAAGTAAAAAAAAAGTAAAAATAAACATGTGTAAAAAAAAATCCAAAAAAAAAAAAAAAATATTCCCCAATAAATTCATTACTTATTGTAAATAAAAAAAATAAAACAATAAAAGTACACATATTTGGTATCGCTGCGTCCGTAACGACCCCCCTATAAAAATGTCCCACTAGTTAACCCCTTTTGTGAACCCCTTAAAAAATAAAAAATAAAAACGAAGCAAAAAATCAGTGCTTTATCATCATACCGCTGAACAAAAAGTGGAATAACACGCGATCAAAAAGACGGATATAAATAAACATGGTACCGCTGAAAACGTCATCTTGTCCCGCAAAAAACGAGCCGTCACACAGCATCATGAGCGAAAAAATAAAAAAGTTATAGCTCGCAGAATAAAGCGATGCAAAAATAATTATTTTTTATATAAAATTGTTTTATTCTATAAAAGCGCGAAAACATAAAAAAATGATATAAATGAGGTATCGCCATAATCGTACTGACCCGAAGAATAAAACTGCTTTATCAATTTTACCACACGCGGAACAATAAAAACGCCTCACCCAAAAGAAATTCATGAATTGCTGATTTTTGTTCATTCTAACCTCCCAAAAATCGAAATAAAAAGCGATCAAAAAATGTCACGTGCTCAAAATGGTACCAATAAAAGCGTCACCTCGTCCCGCAAAAATTAAGACCTCACATGACTCTGTGGGCCAAAATATGCAAAAATTATAGCTCTCAAAATGTGGCGATGCAAAAAACTACTTTTTGCAATAAAAAGCGTCTTTTAGCGTGACAGCTGCCAATCATAAAAACCGCTATAAATAGTAAATCAAACCCCCCTTTATCACCCCCTTAGTTAGGGAAAAAAAATAAAATAAAAAAAATGTATTTATTTCCATTTTCCCATTAGGGTTAGGGTTAGGGTTTCGGCTAAAGTTAGGGTTAGGGTTGGCGCTAAAGTTAGGATTAGGGTTAGAGTTTGGATTAGGGTTAGGGTTGGGATTAGGGTTGGGACTAGGGTTAGGGGTGTGTTGGGGTTAGGGTTGGAGTTAGAATTGGGGGTTTCCGCTGTTTAGGCACATCAGGGGCTCTCCAAATGTGACATGGCGTCTGATCTCCATTCCAGCCAATTCTGCTTTGAAAAAGTCAAACGGTGTTCCTTCACTTCTGAGCTCTGCCATGCGTCCAAACAGTAGTTTATCCCCACATATGGGGTATCAGCGTACTCTGGACCCCAAGAGTTATTGTGAAATTTGTCCTATTTCTTCTGTTACCCTTGGGAAAATAAAAACTGGGGGCGAAAATATTATTTTTGTAAAAAAAATAAGATTTTTTTGTTTTTACGGCTGTACATTATAAACTTCTGTGAAGCACTTGGGGCTTCATAGCGCTCACCACACATCTAAATAAGTTCCTTGTGGGTCTATTTTCCAAAATGGGGTCACTTGTTGGGGATTTCCACTGTTTAGGCGCATCAGGGGCTCTCCAAATGCGACATGACGCCCCCAGACCATTCCATCAAAGTCTGCAATCCAAAACGTCACTACTTCCCTTTCCGAGCCCTGACATGCGCCCATACAGTAGTTTTCTCCCACATATTGGGTATCAGCGTACTCAGGACAAATTGGACAACAACTTTTGGGGTCCAATTTCTCCTGTTACCCTTGTGAAAATAAAATATTGGGGGCGAAAAAATCATTTTTGTAAAAAAAAAAGGATTTTTTATTTTTACGGCTGTGCGTTATAAACTTCTGTGAAGCACTTCGGGTTCAAAGTGCTCACCACACATCTAGGTAAGTTCCTAGTGGGGTCTATTTTCCAAAATGGGGTCACTTGTGGGGGGTTTCCACTGTTTAGGCGCATCAGGGGCTCTCCAAATGCGACATGACGCCCCCAGACCATTCCATCAAAGTCTGCAATCCAAAACGTCACTACTTCCCTTTCCGAGCCCTGACATGCGCCCATACAGTAGTTTTCTCCCACATATTGGGTATCAGCGTACTCAGGACAAATTGGACAACAACTTTTGGGGTCCAATTTCTCCTGTTACCCTTGTGAAAATAAAATATTGGGGGCGAAAAATCATTTTTGTAAAAAAAAAAGGATTTTTTATTTTTACGGCTGTGCGTTATAAACTTCTGTGAAGCACTTCGGGGTTCAAAGTGCTCACCACACATCTAGATAAGTTCCTTGTGGGGTCTATTTTCCAAAATGGGGTCACTTGTGGGGGGTTTCCACTGTTTAGGCGTATCAGGGGCTCTCCAAATGCGACATGACGCCCCCAGACCATTCCATCAAAGTCTGCAATCCAAAACGTCACTACTTCCCTTCCGAGCCCTGACGTGCACCCATACAGTAGTTTTCTCCTACATATTGGGTATCAGCGTACTCAGGACAAATTGGACAACAACTTTTGGGTTCCAATTTCTTCTGTTACCCTTGTGAAAATAAAATATTGGGGGCGAGAAAATCATTTTTGTAAAAAAAAAAAAGGATTTTTTATTTTAAGGCTGTACGTTATAAACTTTAGTGAAACACCTGGGGGTTCAAAGTTCTCACCACACATCTAGATAAGTTCCTTGAGGGGTCTAGTTTCCAAAATGGTGTCATTTGTGGGGGGTTTCCACTGTTTAGGCAGATCAGGAGCTCTCCAAACACGACATGGCGTCCAGCCAATTCTGCGTTGAAAAAGTGAGACGGCGCTCCTTCCCTTCCAAACTCTGCCATGCACCCAAACAGTGGTATACCCCCACATATGGGGTATCAGTGTACTCAGGACAAATTGCACAATAACTTTTGGAGTCTTGTTACCCTTGGAAAAATAAAAATTCGGGTGAAAAGATCATTTTTGTGGAAAAAATATGATTTTTAAATTTTACGGCTCTACGTTATAAACTTGTGTGAAGCACTTGAGGGTTCAAATTGCTCACCAAAGATCTAGATAAGTTCCTTAGGGGGTCTAGTTTCCCAAATGGGGTCATTTGTGGGGGGTTTCCACTGTTTAGGCACATCAGGGGCTCTCCAAATGCAACATGGCATCCAATCTCAATTCCAGCCAATTTTGGTTGGAAAAAGTCAAATGGTGCTCCTTCCCTTCCGAGCTCTGCCGTGCGCCCAAACAGTGGTTCCCCCCCACATATGGGGCATCAGCGTACTCAGGACAAATTGGACAACAACTTATGTGGTCCAATTTCTCCTGATACCCTTGGTAAAATAAAAAATTAGTGACTAAAAGATAATTTTTGTGGGAAAAAAATAGGATTTTTTATTTTCATGCCCGGGCATTATAAACTTGTGTGAAGCACTTGGGGGTTCAAAGTGCTCACCAAAGATCTAGATAAGTTCCTTAGGGGGTCTAGTTTCCAAAATGGGGTCACTTGTGGGGGATTTCCACTGTTTAGGCTCATCTGGGGCACTGCAAACGGAACATGACCCCCATCAACGTCTGCATTCCAAAACGTTACTACTTCCTTTCCAAGCCCTGCCGTGCGCCCAAACAGTTTTCCACCCCCACATATGGGGTATCAGCGTACTCAGGACAAATTGGACAACAACTTTTGGGGTCCAATTTCCTTGGGAAAATTCAAAAATTTAGGACTAAAAAATCATTTTTGTGGAAATTTTTTTTTTTTTTTTTCACACCCAGGCATTATAAACTTTTGTGAAACACTTGGGGTTCAAAGTGCTCACAACAGATCTAGATAAGTACCTTAGGGGGTCTAGTTTCCAAAATGGTGTCACTTGTGGGGGGTTTCCACTGTTTAGGCGCATCAGAGGTTCTCCAAGCGCGACATGGCGTCCAATCTCAACTCCAGCCAATTTTAGTTTGAAAAAGTCAAACGGCGCTCCTTCCCTTACGAGCTCTGCCGTGTGCCCAAACAGTGGTTTTCCCCCACATATGGGGTATTGGCGTACTCAGGAGAAATTGCATAACAACCTTATCTGTCCATTTTCTCCTTTTACCCTTGTGAAAATAAAAAAAAAGTTTGTAAAAGATCATTTTTGTGGCTAAAAAGTTAAATATTCATTTTTTCCTTCCACGTTGCTTTAGTTCCTGTGAAGCACCTGAAGGGTTAATAAACTTCTTGAATGTGGTTTTGAGTACCTTGAGGGTGCAGTTTTTAGAATGGTGTCACTTTTGGGTATTTTCTGTCATGTAGACCCCTCAAAGTGACTTCAAATGAGAGGTGGTCCCTAAAAAAAATGGCTTTGTAAATTTTGTTGTAAAATGAGAAATCGCTGGTCAACTTTTAACCCTTATAACTTCCTAACAAAAAAAAATTTTGATTCCAAAATTGTGCTGATGTAAAGTAGACATGTGGGAAATGTTATTTCTTAACTATTTTGTGTGACATATTTCTCTGTTTTAAGGGAATAAAAATTCAAAGTTTGAAAATTGCTAAATTTTCAAAATTTTCGCCATATTTGCGTTTTTTTCAAAAATAAACGCAAGTTATATGGAAGAAATTTTA
This sequence comes from Oophaga sylvatica, assembly GCA_033576555.1. Lineage (NCBI taxonomy): Eukaryota > Metazoa > Chordata > Amphibia > Anura > Dendrobatidae > Oophaga > Oophaga sylvatica. Next base: position 955,763,655 of record JARQOD010000001.1, on the reverse strand, counting down.
CCACTAACATGAAGTACAATATGTCACGAGAAAACAATCTCAGAATCGCGAAGATCCGTTGAAGCGTTCCGGAGTTATAACCTCATAAAGAGACAGTGGTCAGAATTGTAAAAATTGTCCCGGTCATTAACGTGCAAACCACCCTTGGGGGTGAAGGGGTTAACATTCATAAGATACATTGTATTTAAAAAAAAAAAGAAAAATTTATTGAACATTCCTAAGATAAAAATTTTTTTTAAACATAAAAACTATAATACACAGCAGGATCTTTAGTAAATCCAGACTTACACTGTAACCTCTTAATCCTTGCAAGCTTCAACACAACGTTGACAAGGTACACAGCAGGGGTGGTCGGTCTCCTAGACAACGAGCAAACTCCTTCATGTTGAGAGAGGCCACCATCTCCTTAGCTTTCTGGTACTTTTCTGTGGGAATGAGCTTGTCTCCAACCAGCCAGGAATATCCATTGAATGGCACACCATGGTTTGGTATTAGCACCCAGTACCAAAAGTGAAGCCAACCACAGTTCCCATTTCTCATGAACTTTATTTGATATACTGGCTGGCCAAACATTAGTTTCTCACAAAGGAGCTGAAGACCCTGAGTGGCAGTAGGTGCAAGTCTCTCCAGCATGACCTGTTTGTTAGATATTTGCCGTCTACACCTAAAGAACATCTCTAGAATCCGCCCTTTTGTCACCATGGAAACAACAAAAACCCTCACTGTAGCATTGATCCACTCCCGCCTGGACTACTGCAATGCTCTATTACTTGGCCTCCCCATTACTCGACTATCCCCTCTCCAGTCCATCCTTAATGCAGCAGCCAGGGTCATCCATCTGGCTAATCGGTACTCGGACGCGTCCGCTCTTCGCCAGTCCTTACACTGGCTGCCCATTCATTATAGGATCCAATTCAAAGTACTAGTTCTCACCCACAAAGCTCTCCACAGTGCAGCACCCCCCTACATCTCCTCCCTCATTTCTATCTATCGGCCTAACCGACTGCTGCGCTCTGCAAATGACTTTCGACTAACCTCTGCAGTAATCCGTACCTCCCACTCCTGACTCCAAGACTTCTCCCGCGCTGCGCAAATCCTCTGGAATGCTCTACCACAAGAAATTAGGACTATCCACAATTTCCTGGTTTCAGGCGCTCCCTCAAAACACATTTGTTCAGAGTGGCCTATCACATTCAATAACCAAAGTCGTTCTATGTTTAAGTGTGTATGTGGAGCCCATTCACTACCTCCATCCATGCCTCACTCCCTCAAGATGGCTGGACCATCATTGGAAATGCACCATTATATATACACACCTGTACTTTGTATCTCCCCCACCTCATTGTAGATTGTAAGCTCTAACGAGCAGGGTCGGCTTATTTTGCTTTAATTATTGTATTGTTAACGTTGTTACCTATGACTTGTGTTTTGAAACTGTTAAAGTGTAAAGCGCTGCGGAATATGTTGGCGCTATATAAATAAAGATTATTATTATTATTATATCAGAGGGAGAAGAGGATTGGGCCTTGACAAGGTGCCCGATTGCATCTTAAGTCTTATTGAATGTTGGAGCCAGTCCACCGTACAAAAGCAGCCAGAGTGTCCGGGTACCTGCTTGGATTTCGATCAAAATGAAGACTACTTTGATGTACATGTACACCAATTCGAGAAAAATGACAAGGATGAGGCAGTAAGACACGCTCAGCAGAGTACAAGCAGCATTGCTTGAAGAAGTAACTTGAGCGTGATCAAAATTGAATAAATTAAAATCTCAGACTACAGTGAACACAACTCGTAGCTGTGAAAGGGCTTTTTGTGTCCTTCTACAGTGTTTTCAACCAATGTATTGGATACGGATGGAAGCACGTCACACTATAATTTCAATTGAATGGAGCAGCAAGAATTACACTAAAGAAAAAAAAAAAAAAAGAGTGTGAGAGTGACATGTGCAGATGCCTACATAACAGCGTTGTATGCCGAGCAAACTGCAGCGCGTCACCTGCACTCACACACACCTTGCAGAGCTGTGAAAAAAACACTGCAAGGCAAAAGGAAGATGTACACAGCGGTTGGTAAAGTAGCCTGCCTAAAGCACAGTACACAAAATCGCAATCTCTAACTGTCCCTCAGAGTCAGCAGAGCAGCGTTCTGTCCCAAACTGAATTAACAGCACAGTGACGCTAAAATGGCGGCTTTATCCGACAACAATACCTTCCTTGTGTCACGGTTAGGGTAGCGTGTGTCTATTATATGAGTGTCTGTAAAATGTAACGTTACGCAGACTTATTCTGCCCTTGGGACGCAAAAATAAGACAGCAGTAATCATTTACTGTATAAAACTCCACCTATGCGCAACAAAACAGCACGTTCCCTCTTACGGTTCCTGCGCTGACATGTGAGTAGGGAGTTTGGAGACGTTCCTGAATTTATCCCAGGTATCCAAGCATATCAGGCCGATAGGAGAGCATTAAAACCACCCACGGTGGTGACTTAAATATGGTGAATCGAACCAGTGAAGAACTGTAGGTCGATGCGAATGAATGTGCGATCACATGACACACGTTTATAATAACCCTTGCTAGACACGAGTAACTTTGTAGACATTTGGACACACCTGAACACAGATGGCAGTGAATATTCATTCTATTCGGCGCCACATGACTCTTGGTCCAGAATAGATTATATATTGCTAGCACAGGAGCTATTAAGGGGAGTGGAAGAGGCAGATGTGCACAGCGTAGCTATATATGACCACGCGCCCGTATCAGTGACCCTGCCAGATATGGTGCAGATGGGGCCAAACCAAACTTGGCGCTTCCCGACCTATTTGTTAATGGATGAGAAGTTTCGACATCATGTGAAGCAATGGTGTTTTTAATATGTAAGGGATAATGGAGATACTAGGGATAGGCCGTAACTTTTATGGGCAGCAGGGAAGGGAGTAATGCGCGGGAAACTAATAGGTTATCAGACAACGCTAAAAAAGAAGATGGCGACAAACTACTCGCAGGCTAGCAGGATATTACGCGATAGGTACACGGCAAACAAGACAAGTTCATCAACACAGGTTAAAAATAGATGTAAGCAGGCTAAGGTTGACTTACACGTATGGGTATATCGACGAGAGAGAAGCAGTAATAACAATTATAGAGCCGATGTATATCGTTATGGTAGCAAATGAGGGAGACTATTAGCACGACTAGCGAAAGGAAATCACATTCGTCATCAACATATTACAGCGTTAACGAATAAACCTGGGATCATGAACACAGACCCTCGAACCATAAACACCATTCTACAAGAATAATACTCAGACTTATATAAGGTGGAACATACGGATAGTGAGGAGGGTAACACCTTTGTAGATGGAATACGGTTACCATCCATCACAAACTATCAGCTTCTCCTTTTAAAAAAACAAATTGAGGTGACGGAAGTGACAGCGGCGATAAGTTACTTTAAATACGGGAAAGCTCCAGGATCTGACGGGTTTACAGCCAAATTATTAAATTATTGAGTGAGGATATCCCGTCCACATTGGTACGCACCTTCAATCATATATTGGAGACAGGAGGGTTGCCCAGCCATTCAAACATGTCACACATGAAGTTGCTACTAAAACCAAACAAACCTTCACATCTGCCTGGATCCTATCGTACATTCTCACTCATTGACCATTATATCAAGATTTTGTCCAGGATCATGGCAGATCTTTTGAGTAGCATTGTTCCTACGCTGATAGGGCGATCACAAGTGGCCTTTGTTAGCTACTTTGTTGGCTACTATCAGTCTCACTATGCATAACACATGTGTGCAGTGGGCAGTATTACCTTTGCCTTCGGTGGAGTAGGAAAACCCCTCTCCTATCGAAGTGTTAGTTGGGGAGATGGAAGATTTGACACCGGGACCTGAATTGTAATACTTAAATGTGACAGGTGACAAATTTGTTAAGGCGCAACTACGCGGCCCCTACGTTGAGTCTAGCCGTGAAAATTTACTGGTTGTCAATGGGGAACCCCAACACCCCGGGGCAGCTACAGTAATTAAACAATTAGAGCTGAACCAAGATTTGCTGTATCAGGTTTATAAAATACATGTTGAAATTTTTTAGCAATTGCTGCTACCACAGTCATATCGGAGGTTGGTAATGGACTTAGCGCATGCGCATGTACTAGGGTGACATTTGTGCCAAAAGAAAACCCTACACAGAATTATACAACGGTTTTACTGGCTGGGGGTCTATCAAGAAGTTAAACGGTATTGTAACTCTTGTCGCATGCACCAGATACACAGTCCTCAGCCTCATTTAGTAAGTCCCTTGGTGCCATTAAAAATTTTAGAGGTCCAGTTTGAGAGAATACCCATGGATCTGGTGGAGCCGGTTAATAAATCAGCAAGGGGTCATCAACAGGGGCAATAAAAGGGGCACTGTGTGGGTCACCAGTTTTGAGCACACCCGAGTTCAAAACAGAATTCATTGTCCAGACTGATGCGTCAGAGGTAGGTCTGGGTGCCGTGTTGTCTCAGGACTGGAGCTTAACGGGGAGGAGCATCCCATTAGTTTCCTGAGTCGAAAACTTACTCCATCAAAAAACAGAGACAGCATTGTAGAGAGAGAGTGCCTGGCGATAAAGTGGGCACTGGAGTCGTTGCGCTACTATTTGTTGGGGATAACATTTTGTTTTGTAAATGATCATTCCCCTGTGACTGGCAGTGTTGTAGCCAGGGAGTAGAGTTCAGGTGGTAGAAAGATGAACATAACAGGAGACTTGGAAAACGTTGGCAAACAGTTATTTAATCTGAAAACGGACAGGCAAATTCAGGTGAGATCCATGCCTTGTTCATTTTCAGAAAAATAAGCCGGTCTACATTGTCTGAGGATAGTCGCATGCGACGGTCTGTTAGTACACCACCTGCAGCAGTAAAGACGCGCTCAGATAATACACTGGCAGCAGGGCAAGCCAGCACCTCCAAATCATACCACACATCAAATACAAATATAACAGTAATAATAATATTATCAATAAAAAATGAAATTGCACACACAGTACACAGACACAGCTCATATGTGTGTATGAGAGAGTGTTTCTGTGTGTAGTTCATGCCTCTAGCCTAGAAGATCAGTCTTGCTAAAATCTTTAACACTGACCCCTGTTCTGTTCTTAAAATGGTGGATGCTGAACTGCTTCTCAGCCCCCTCATACACAATCATTATGTGGCACTGCTGGGCTCAGTCAGAGGCATCAGATTGAACTAGGCTGTTGTCTCGACCCGCCACCACAATTGTGGGTTACCAGGGCAATGGGGTACTCAGAGCCGAGCCCATGGAAGTCTATGGGGATTGTCACAGGTAGCTGTGGCTCGGTCTGTGGCCCTGGCGGTCTGGCGTATGTTGGGGGAATATTTACAGGGGATAGATATATTTACAGTTCGTGACGCCACCTGTAGTCTTCTGGTAATTTATACCAGCGCTGCTGTAGATCTCTGAGGGGATGGTGAGGCAGCTAGATGTCGGGTCCCCTACAGGTGGGACTCTTCCCTCAGGTCGATGGTTTAAAGCAGGGTTGTGCAGGCATGCAAGTAAATAACACAGTCTCACACAGTCAGCGTCTTTCCATACCTTTACTTGTAAGATGTTCAGGCAGGTCCCAGGGAGGCTGATCCAAGGAGAATGTATTTCGAGATAGCAGCTGGACAAGTTAGGGGCCTCCTTTACTTTCAACACGATGAGTACAACCAGCCTGAAGCGTAGTTCCCTCTATAACTCCAGCTATTCCATAGCTGTACCGCCCAGTCAGTTTTGTGGTAGGAGCCTTCCTGTGAGAGAGCTGAATTCCTATCTTGTCGTGCACTGACTCAAAGTCTTCACTCCCCTGACCCCAGTTACGTACTGACTATTTGGGGCTGTTTGTCGCGACCTAAGGTCCGGTAAATCTCTGGTTTTCTTACCACTATGCTTGAAGCTAATAGTGATCCTTCGGTCCCCAGTGACCGGTTACAATGTGCAGGACTTCTTCAATCCAAAAGCACTTTTCCAATAATCTTTCCACTGTGCCTTTCGCCTTGTCCTCGCTGGTAGCATAAACACTCACACTTGCAAAAAGTCGTATAATCACTCCCTTCTTCTCTTCCTTTAGAGTTAGTTCCAGACTCTCAGTTATCCACTAGGCAGGAGCACGTCTCTGAACCTTTCACTGTCCTTGAGACAGGTGACTGAAGTATTTCTGTACTAAGCTCTTCTTTCTTTATCAATGTCTTCAAGTGAGGTACAGCTCTGACCAGGCTGAGGTGATCTATATCTCGCCCTTACTGGCCTCCACTTGCTGAACTGCTGATAGAACCAGGCTGGACTGCTTCCTCCCTCAGGTCCCAGCTAGACTCCACACGTCTGCTCTGTCCGAGGACAGGAAACTGACTACTCTAATCACTCAACGAATACACCCTGACCACTCCCTCACAAGTGACTACACTACCCTAAGGGTGTGTCTAGTGTATGTTGAGTGAATGGGTATTGAGCATTGAACTGCTATCTCTCCACACATTCTCCAGGGTACTGCGTGTGCCTAACACCAGGGCTACACATTCCCCCATGGTAAAAGACAGCACTCCCGGGCTGTAAAATACAAAGAGACAGTTTTGTTTATGCATGAAAACATCAACAATAAACATTAATTCGTCCCATCCGGGAGGTGAGGATGTCTTGAACGTTGCAAAACAAAAACATTGAATATAGAAAAATACAAAAGTATTAAGGCATCAAAACATTCAATAAATACACAGTATTCTTGTGAAGGACCCGCACCAAACCTTCAACGTGGGTCCTGGGTGGGCTGCAGGACATCCGGATGCAGACCTCACTCAGTGCCACACCACACGGGTTTTTGTATTCAGAGGTAGTTGTGCTGGTTTTATGTAAAACCAAGATAAAGCACCGAAGCGCAACTATATACAAATAAGTTCTGGGCTGGCACAGTCCTCAACCTCAAAGTCCATTGTAAGCAAAACGACATATATTATATCACATTATAATAATAATAAAGTGCAAAACTTTTCTGGTTACCCAGCCGGGCATTCTACTGTTAGCAATATATAAATGTATTATATTCTCATTTAACTTGTGCAAAAATTGGCAAACATTCTTAAACTTTCTACAACTTTACTTATGGTAGACCCCTTTATGGATCTCACCGGTTTTTCTTTTACTATTTAATTATTCAAATACATTTTCCACCCCGGGGGCTGGAACAATGCGGTGATCCCTAGATCCCAGGACTAACAGGTCGTGACCTGCTATTGGGGTTTGAGTCGCCACAGTGCTTGTGCGAACCTCTAGGGGCGCAACGGGTACATTCTCCTTGCGAGACACCGATTGCGTTTCAATCTGAGTCCCAGTTAACGATATTGATCGTGTCATGGATTGCGATGGAAATTGGGTCGCATGTTGCGATGTAGATGTTGCTTTCATTTGCGATGAGCCTGCAGGGGGCGATGCTGGGGCACGGCCGGATACTGCTTGAGCTGGAGACGGGGACGCTGCGGTAGTGGTGACGTTACCTGCGTCTGGGACGGGGTCACGGACGATGGTGACGTTAAGGGCATACCATCCCTTCATTCCCCAGTGCCGTGTGTACGTGACAATGTCTCCATTAACTAAGTCCCTCCCGGGATGGCCTTGCGGTAGGTGGGATTCTACGTCCCTGCGACTAACAAAGACCCCTGGGTAGAGGCCCGGTTCACGGATGAAGCCCCAGCCCTTCCGGAGCTGGAACTCAGTCACACACCCCTGCCGCCGCGGTTCCCTCAGGGTACCTTTCTCTCTCCGGACACTCTCCTTGTCCGCGATCAGCTCTGCATGTTGCCGCTGACGGTTCCGCTGAGCTTCCCGCTCTTCCTCCTGCTGGCGTTTCTGCTTCTCCTCACGACGCTGCCACTCATATTCCCACTAGGCGGTGTAGGCGACGTCATCCAGGCGCGCCATCTCGTCCCAGTCGACGTCTGGTAACGACGGACAGGACCCCTCCGGTGTCCCTGCCGGGGTTCGATCATCTGCTGCGGCCTCCTGGCCGGGCGGGAGTTCCGGAACTGGCGGTACCTCCTCAACCTCCTTCGCCTCCACCGCTTCACCGGTGGGATCAGGATTGGTACTTTCGGGGGCAGCCTCCGGTTGCTCCTTTGCCTTGGGCAGCAGAAGTTTTGGTAACTCCAGACGTAGGGGATCATCGAAGGGAGAGATCACCGCGTCCCACAGCCGCCGCTGCTCCAGGGTACGCCGGCGTCTCTCGATCTCTTCAAATCCAGGTTGTGGCAAAATCATCTTCTTCAGGCGTGCATTTTCTTCTTTTATTTCTAGCAACGCCTGCTGCAGGTGCAGGACCACGGATGACTCCGGTGCTGGTGGCAGCTTGGCTGGGGCACGGGGCCTGCCTTCCTCCGCTTCCCTGCTCGGCTGCACACGTCCTGCTTCCATGATGTTCCAGAAGATTCTTTCTTCTTCCTCCAGAGACGTCCGGTCTCTTCCGTGGAGGCGGGATTTGCGTCTCCTCCTCTTTGCAGGAAAGGTGAAGAGGAGGCGGACCTCCTTTGCTGTAGGGCAGGATCGCATGTTGTAATAGCACTTTGAGAGGGCAGGCATTTTCTTCGCGCCACAGGGGGGTAGACGCCCACGAAGGTACGCCCACCTTCTTCTCCAGCGCCTTAGGGCGCGAATCTGGCGGCAAATATGGCGGTATTTGGCGCCAAACAACAGCAACAGTCTTTTTCACCAAAACACTCCACAGGCACACAGGGCTCGCAATGCTGCAAGTTTCGTATCCTGTTCGTGACGCCAATCTTGTCTCGACCCGCCACCACAATTGTGGGTTACCAGGGCAATGGGGTACTCAGAGCCGAGCCCATGGAAGTCTATGGGGATTGTCACAGGTAGCTGTGGCTCGGTCTGTGGCCCTGGCGGTCTGGCGTATGTTGGGGGAATATTTACAGGGGATAGATATATTTACAGTTCGTGACGCCACCTGTAGTCTTCTGGTAATTTATACCAGCGCTGCTGTAGATCTCTGAGGGGATGGTGAGGCAGCTAGATGTCGGGTCCCCTACAGGTGGGACTCTTCCCTCAGGTCGATGGTTAAAGCAGGGTTGTGCAGGCATGCAAGTAAATAACACAGTCTCACACAGTCAGCGTCTTTCCATACCTTTACTTGTAAGATGTTCAGGCAGGTCCCAGGGAGGCTGATCCAAGGAGAATGTATTTCGAGATAGCAGCTGGACAAGTTAGGGGCCTCCTTTACTTTCAACACGATGAGTACAACCAGCCTGAAGCGTAGTTCCCTCTATAACTCCAGCTATTCCATAGCTGTACCGCCCAGTCAGTTTTGTGGTAGGAGCCTTCCTGTGAGAGAGCTGAATTCCTATCTTGTCGTGCACTGACTCAAAGTCTTCACTCCCCCTGACCCCAGTTACGTACTGACTATTTGGGGCTGTTTGTCGCGACCTAAGGTCCGGTAAATCTCTGGTTTTCTTACCACTATGCTTGAAGCTAATAGTGATCCTTCGGTCCCCAGTGACCGGTTACAATGTGCAGGACTTCTTCAATCCAAAAGCACTTTTCCAATAATCTTTCCACTGTGCCTTTCGCCTTGTCCTCACTGGTAGCATAAACACTCACACTTGCAAAAAGTCGTATAATCACTCCCTTCTTCTCTTCCTTTAGAGTTAGTTCCAGACTCTCAGTTATCCACTAGGCAGGAGCACGTCTCTGAACCTTTCACTGTCCTTGAGACAGGTGACTGAAGTATTTCTGTACTAAGCTCTTCTTTCTTTATCAATGTCTTCAAGTGAGGTACAGCTCTGACCAGGCTGAGGTGATCTATATCTCGCCCTTACTGGCCTCCACTTGCTGAACTGCTGATAGAACCAGGCTGGACTGCTTCCTCCCTCCAGGTCCCAGCTAGACTCCACACGTCTGCTCTGTCCGAGGACAGGAAACTGACTACTCTAATCACTCAACGAATACACCCTGACCACTCCCTCACAAGTGACTACACTACCCTAAGGGTGTGTCTAGTGTATGTTGAGTGAATGGGTATTGAGCATTGAACTGCTATCTCTCCACACATTCTCCAGGGTACTGCGTGTGCCTAACACCAGGGCTACACACTGTCCTGAGTCATTCTCAATAGAACATTTTGTTCAGCAGTTCATCTAGTTCATTTAGTTCAGAGGTCACATGATGCATTTCCTATCAGCTCCTCACAGGATAGGGTGGAGAAAAACTGAACTAAATGAACTAATCTTTTGAACTAATCTTTTCAGTGAACTAGTTCATGGTGAACTAATCACCAAAATTAACTAGATTTCCCATCACTATGGTGTACACCTTGGTGGCGCTGTCACAAAACTTCGCCACATTTGTAACATACAGCTCTTGCCCTGTGCAGAGGCGCTGCTTGTGCTCTCTCTTGTTGCAGAGGTGTCTACAATGCCTCGACGCACAGAGCTGCTTTGTAAAGCAGTAGCAGCAGCAGCGCTCTCGGCTGGAATGGAGAACATTATGGATTTCAACAGTGTGTCTTGGTCCTCCAACATTTTACGGTCCCGGTTCAACGGTGTGATGAGGCTTTGTAAGTTGTCCCAGTAGCGAGGGTCTAGGAGGGTGTACACCCAATAATCTGACGTGGTGAGAATGTGGCCGATGCAGCGGTCGTTTCTCAGCCAGTGCAGCATGAAATCAACCATGTGCTGCAGACTCACAAATGGCCAACAAACGCTGTCCTCTGGAAGAGCGTCACACTAATATATTTTTGTAAATTTAAAATAGAATAAAGCAGCAGCAATTTTTGAAAAATTACAAGAATGAGCCAGTGACAGACACTCAGCAGAGTACACGCTGCGGTGGTTGAAGTGGAGCGGGATCTACACTCCTACAAAAAAATGAAACCTCAGACTACAGTGAACACTGAAACACAACTGTTCACTTGCTGTGAAAGGCCTTTTTGTGGACTTCTATTAAGTTTGCAAGCAATGTATTGTATTTTGATGGAAGAGCGTCACACTAATATATTTTTGTAAATTTAAAATAGAATAAAGCAGCAGCAATTTTTGAAAAATTACAAGGATGAGCCAGTGACAGACACTCAGCAGAGTACACGCTGCGGTGGTTGAAGTGGAGCGGGATCTACACTCCTACAAAAAAATGAAACCTCAGACTACAGTGAACACTGAAACACAACTGTTCACTTGCTGTGAAAGGCCTTTTTGTGGACTTCTATTAAGTTTGCAAGCAATGTATTGTATTTTGATGGAAGAGCGTCACACTAATATATTTTTGTAAATTTAAAATAGAATAAAGCAGCAGCAATTTTTGAAAAATTACAAGGATGAGCCAGTGACAGACACTCAACAGAGTACACGCTGCGGTGGTTGAAGTGGAGCGGGATCTACACTCCTACAAAAAAATGAAACCTCAGACTACAGTGAACACTGAAACACAACTGTTCACTTGCTGTGAAAGGCCTTTTTGTGGACTTCTATTAAGTTTGCAAGCAATGTATTGTATTTTGATGGAAGAGCGTCACACTAATATATTTTTGTAAATTTAAAATAGAATAAAGCAGCAGCAATTTTTGAAAAATTACAAGGATGAGCCAGTGACAGACACTCAGCGGAGTACACGCTGCGGTGGTTGAAGTGGAGCGGGATCTACACTCCTACAAAAAAATGAAACCTCAGACTACAGTGAACACTGAAACACAACTGTTCACTTGCTGTGAAAGGCCTTTTTGTGGACTTCTATTAAGTTTGCAAGCAATGTATTGTATTTTGATGGAAGAGCGTCACACTAATATATTTTTGTAAATTTAAAATAGAATAAAGCAGCAGCAATTTTTGAAAAATTACAAGGATGAGCCAGTGACAGACACTCAGCAGAGTACACGCAGCATTAGTTGAAGTAACTGGAGCGTGATCTGCACTCAAAAAAAAAAAAAAATCACAGACTGCAGTGAACACTGAAACACAACTGTTCACTTGCTGTGAAAGGCTCCATTGTGGACTTCTATAGTGTTTGCAACCAAGGTATTGTATACGGATGGAAGCGCGTCACACTATTATTTCAATTACATGGAGCAGCAAGAATTACACTGAAGAAAAAAAAAAGAGTCTGTGAGTGACACGTGCAGATGCCTACAGACAGCGTTGCATACAGAGCAAACTGCAGCGTCACCTGCACTCACACACACCTTGCAGAGCTGTTAACACTGCAGGCAAAAGGAAGCTTTACACAGCGGTTGGTGCTAGCCTGCCTACAGCACAGTACACTAAATCGCAATCTCTAACTGTCCCTCAGAGTCAGCACAGCAGCGTTCTGTCCCTTACTGAATTCACAGCACAGTGACGCTAAAATGGCGGCGGCGCCTTTTATACACTGAAGAAAAAAAAAAAAGAGTCTGTGAGTGACACGTGCAGATGCCTACAGACAGCGTTGCATGCAGAGCAAACTGCAGCGTCACCTGCACTCACACACACCTTGCAGAGCTGTTAAAACAACACTGCAGGCAAAAGGAAGCTTTACACAGCCGGTGGTAAACTAGCCTGCCTAAAGCACAGTACACTAAATCGCAATTTCTAACTGTCCCTCAGAGTCAGCAGAGCAGCATTCTTTCCCTAACTGAGTTCACAGCACAGTGACGCTAAAATGGCGGCGGCGCCTTTTATAGTGCATTCTGACATCATTTCAGCATCCAATCACAGCCATGCCATTAGTTAACATGACCGCAGCAGTACAGGATGTGCCCACACTTCTTAGGATTCCTCATTGGCTGAGTAAAATCACATTGTCTCTCAAGAATTATGGGAACTTCCGATTCCGGTATACGATATATGGAAAATATCGGAACTAAGTATCGGAATTCCGATTCAGCGAATATCGGCCGATACCCGATACTTGCGGTATCGGAATGCTCAACACTAATTCTTACCCAAACAGTTTCCACAGAACTCCCAGTCTCTGAAGCGTCAATCTCTGTGCAGATATACGATTTTCTAACATACAATGCAACACCTCCTCCTCGTTTATCAAGTCTGTTTCTTGCAAATAAGTTGTATCCTTCTAGCCTTGTATTCCAATCATGTGTATTTTGTTACTTCATCTCATTGTAATGTTATAAGCATTGTAACCTTTTTCGTACATTAAGTCTAAAATGTAATAAGTTTGTTCTTTGCTGATCTAAACACACACACGAACGTACCCACAACATTGAAGAGGGAAAGTGTACACAGTTGTGTTACCCGGTGTATGGTGAGTGTAAGGAGTCTACCTGTCAGGTGCTTGAGAGACCTGGGTGTGCGTGTGAACTAGTGAGTTACTCAGGGCAGGCTTTTCGCTGGTTTAACAAAATGGCAAGTGGTGGCAGCAAGAAGTGTAGTGAGGATGTGTGAACGGGCTCTATGGTGTGCTCAGCTCATTGTCAACCTATTGCGATAGGTCAGTGGATGAGTGAGGGTGAGAAGCGAAGTTCCTCTTTAGGCCGGAGTCACACTTGTGAGTGCACTCAGACCGGAGCGTTCAGCTGCATAGAAATACATGCAGCTGCACACTCCGGTCCCGAGGCCGGCGGCAGTGCCGAGTATTGATGTGCAAGTATCTCGCATTGCACTCGCAAGTGTGTAAAGGGACGGCCGCGGGGCCTACGTACTGGAAGCTATGTGATGTTTTACCTCTGTCATGTCTATGGCGTGAAGGTGTTCTCCTCCCATGAGGGAGCGTACAGAGCAATTAGAGTCAGAGTCCAAAATCACGTCAAACAGTTCTGCTTTATTTTCCTCCGGGCACAGCATATCCAAGACACCATAAGCATCTCTTACACGTTACCAGCAATACATTCTTCACAAGGCTGCATCTTCTCCGCTGCCACACCAGAATGGACCAATAAGTATTGACGGGACGAGGAGCCCGGTGAAAACGGCACTTCAATTGTTTCCCCCTGGAGACACTTAATCCAGTCTAGAAAGACACATCTACTAGGTCGTCCACCCCTTCTCTGGTTATCCTGCCCGGATACTTCTAATGGCCCACTCGCTTCCACGCTTCAGCACGACCTCATCTGCTGAGCGTTCCCACAGTGGCTCTTCCACTCAACTCCTGCTGCGTAAACCCACTCTATCCGGGTCCACATCACCACGGTCTATTCTACACCAGCTTCTTCAGGGGATGCTGGTCCCCTATTCTCCCTACCCTATGCTTAGGGCTCAGGAACGTGGACATCCTCACACTAGCAATGTCCACCCCCGACTGTCCTCCGCTACGAGAAGGGCTTCCTGTCAGATTCCCGCTTGAAGGCAATCCTTCCCTAGCACCAAGTCCCTAACTATGGTCCCTAACAGAATGGATGTGCTTACTGCCCCATCTAGTGGCCAACCCTGAATACTGCACTGACATCCTTTTATAACATTCTAACTAGATCTCTAATGTGCCCCAATTAGTGATCCCTCGCAGATAGCAGTAACCCAAACTATGTACACTATTCTCCCAGTGTCCTCCTCTAGTGACAACAAGGATGCACTGACTACCTGTCACTAGTCCCCTGCATTTATAACTACATAGCAATTTACAAAGCATATATTAACACAAGTAAGCACACTTAAAGGGAATGCAAACCCAAAAGGGTTAATACCCTCAACCTCCTTACAAGTGTGACATTGGCTTAAGTCACATCCGAGTCATGTGCGCAACGAGTGGCCGGCGTTCGTGACGATGTTTATTTTTTTTTAACAAATGAAAAAAGAAAGTGATTGAAACTTATGTTTAGTTTTACATTATGTATAAAACAAAGCATGGAAACCATATTCATTTTTTTTTTTTTTATAGTCCTGTAAAGGAACCGAAGATTGTGAGAGAAATAGGATAATACACAGTAATATTTCTGTAGCATTAGGGTATGTCCATATGTTCAGCAGAAAAATCTGCTGCAAATACTGGAGTGTTTCCAGGAACAATGCTAAGTAAAATAGGGGCATGTTTGCATTTATTTTTTATGCATTTTTTCCTATTCATTTGAATGCGTGAAAAATGCTGCAAAAACGCTGACAGAATTGACGCTGCAGATTTGAAATTGCTTAAAATCTGCAGAGATTTTTTAACAGTGAAATTGCGAGGGGAGAAACATGGCAAAAAACGTACATACCCTGTCATATTAGCAATCACCAATTAGTACAGAATTTATACCGTAAGGCTACATTCCCACAATGAATTTTTGGTGAGTTTCTGATGCTGTGTATTCTCGAAAAAAATGCAAATAACCTATTTTATTTAACGGGTGCAACATCAAAAACTCATTCTGGAAACGTAGCCTACGAGTACGGACACAGGGACATTCATTAGGGGCTTTCTGGGGTTTTACAAATTTTGCCGATGAGAGAGGAATGTTCTAAAGCAAACAATATGCTACAACTGCTAACTAGTGTAATGCTTACATTAATCTCCCTGTATTATGGCAGGAAAAAGAAATACACAGTAACTGATGACAGAGACAATAATATTCACAAATCAATACAAAGTAATCATATATAAGGTCTACATATCCAATACTGACAACACTATGTAACAAATTTTTATTTATTTTTTGTTCCTGGGTCCAAAGTGTGTTTTCCTAACCCGTTATGCCTAAAACAAATAGAAAATAGTTGTTGTTCCACAAAAACTTTGCTTTTGTGATCAGGACAATGAAATTTTAAAATATGTCTGTTTTCGGGAAAATTCTCGATTCTTATTCAATACGAAGTAGTCTTCTAGATTATTGTTTAACTGCTAGAATTGTGCAGAAGTTTCTACATTTCCAGAATTATCTGGAAGTGTCTAGAAACTTTTAGAACTTTCTAGAACGTTTCTCGGACTGTTCAATAGTAGTCATGCAAGTATGAAAGCACAGGTGACTCGATCCAACATTTCGTTTATGTTATTGCTGAGTAAAGAATAACGATCATAGTTAAAGAGCATATTATTTTAAGATGGCATCAAGATGTTGTTTGCGCCCAGAAGAATTGACACATTTTGCAAGAATATCGTGAGTGTCGTTGTGACCTAGCTTGGCACTGTTCAATCAAGTTCTCATCACAGTACGAACGAAAAGTGACGTCTACACTCTTTGATCTGATCGATACATAACCGTCATGTAGCTATCGTTTGAGAGGCTCAGTGCGTGCATTCGCATGAACCAATCAGTATGCATCATCGCCTGTGTATGACAGCGCATTTAACAGTTCTTCCAGCGAAAATACGCACACCGCTGACCCTCATGTGATCGGGTCATCGTGCATGCATACAATCAGAGGTCTCCTCTATGTGTTATGCGGATTGCTATGAGCACACCCTGTGTCTGCGTCATAGCAATGCAGTAATTCTGCTACATAAAGGTGATCTGAGCATCACCTCTATGTAGCAGAGGCGATCGAGCTATGGCATCTTCTAGACTCCCATGGGGACTATTGAAGCATACTAAAAGTAAAAACAAATGTTTTAAAAAAAAAAAGTTCAAATCACCCCATTTTCGCCCCATTCAAAATAAAACAATAAAAAAAAAAACATACACATATTTGATATCACCGCGTTCAGAATCGGCTGATCTATCAATAAAAAAAAGGATTAACCTAATTGCTAAACGGCGTTGCGACAAAAAAAGTCAAAACGCCAGAATTACCTTTTTTTGATCGCTGCGACATTGCATTAAAATGCAATAATGGGCAATCAAAAGAACGTATCTGCATAAAAGTGGTGTCATTAAAAACGTCAGCTCGGTAACGCAAAAAATAAGCTCTCACCTAACCGGAGATCACGCAATTTTTTTTAGCAAACTTAGATAAAGGAGAACCTAGACATGTTTGGTGTCTATGAACTTATAATGACCTGGAGAATCATAATGGCAGGTCAGTTTTAGCATTTAGTGAACTTAGCAAAAAAGCCAAACAAAAAAACAAGTGTAGGATTGCACTTTTTTTGAAATTTCACTGCACTTGAAATTTTTTTCCTGTTTTCGAGTACAAGACATGCTAAAACTAATTGAGTCTTTCAAAATTACAACTCGTCCCGCAAAAAGTAAGCCCTCACATGGCCATATTGATGGAAAAACCTCTGAAGGTGCTGATGCCACCACTGCATATCAAGTTAGGCCTCATCAAGCAATTTGTCACGGCTCCTGACAAGGAGTCAGCTGCTTTCAAGTACCTCCAAGATCTCTTTCCAAAGCTGTTCGAGGCAAAGGTCAAGGCTGGTATCTTCGTCGGACCACAGATCAAGAAGATCATAGAATGTGACGAGTTCGCCAGGCTGCTGAACAGGACCGAGAAAACAGCTTGGAATAGTTTAGTTGCAGTGGTTCATGGCTTCCTAGGTAATCACTAGGCTGAAAACTATGCGCAGTTGGTTCAGACTCTCATAAAGAATTACGTCATAATGGGATGCAGAATGTCTCTCAAAGTCCATATCCTTGACGCTCATCTTGACAAGTTCAAGGAGAACATGGGCTCTTACTCAGAGGAGCAAGGCGAGCGCTTTCATCAAGATATATTGGACTTTGAACGTCATTACCAAGGACAGTATAACGAAAACATGATGGGGGACTACATTTGGGGCTTCTTCGATTAAGCGATTTGCTATACACTCACAAATCTAGAAAAACTACTCATTTCTGAACCTTTTTGAGTGAGTTTTGATTGTCTTTATCTATTTACCATGCAAGTGTTGTTTTTTATTAGACCGCATGAACGAAAATATAATAATTTCCTTTTTTTGACACAATAAATACAAAATTTTCTGGCCTGTGGTCATAAAATCAAAGTTTGTGCTGAATGTAGTAGTTTTTCCATAGTCTTTAAACATAAGCAGTTGAAATATTACACTTGTAAGCCAGGAACAAAAATCGTGTTACATAGTGAAGTCATAAATGAACCACAATAAAAAAAAATAAGAATTACAAAAAAAGTATAAAATGATAGAAATATAATTAACGAAAAGCATAAAACACTAAAAAATATTTACCAACAGAAAAACAGAATTTCTTAATGACTATGAGCTTTTATTTGCCTCATGTTAATGTGAAATACGTGAAATGTGAATAGAAAAATGGCTTTTGAAATTTAGGAAAAATACACATGAGACGCTTTGCACAAAATTTGGCCAAATAATGTGAACCCATCCAGCATTGTCAAGGTAAACTCATGAATCGGATGGATCCCTGACCTCCCTGTCCAGTGTGAACACTTACCTAAGGCTAATATCTGCATACATGGTCTCATGTATAGTTTTCCTAAATTTCAAAAGCCATTTTGCTATTCACATTTCACGAATTTCACATTGACATGCTTTAACACGATTGAATGCAACCATTTTCCTTTTTTGATATGTAAGCTGTTTTTTGGTATGCACCTGTTCAGACTAGTTCTCGATGTTTCAGTCAATTTTCTATTATCTACTCATATGTTATACTTTCTGACTGAGCACTCCGCCCTTCACCATGTGGTGATTTTAATTGGATCTGGCCACGTCTGGGTCCAAGCAACCCACATATATGTAGGCAGGGTCGGACTGGTCCACTGGCATCTGGGGGGCCCTGGCACCTGATGGCATACAGGGGCCAGTTGCCTAGGGCCCCCGCTGCTCCAGGGGCCCCCAGCCGGTGGCGTGTCGCTAATAGCGGCACACCACGCAGCTGCCATGGGGGCCCCATGCCAGCGGAGCAGCAGCGGGTGACAGGAGGCAGGAGCCCCTGTCCCCGCTGCTAAAGAGAAATTAATATTCACTGCTTCCCACGCCCACATGGGCGTGGGAAGCAGTGAATATCATTACTTACCTGTCACCCGCTCCAACCGCTGAGCGCCGCTGTGTCCTCGCGTCCTCTCTTGCTGCAATGTTCAGGCAGAGGGCGCGATGACGTCATTAGTGAGCGCCGCGCCCTCTGCCTGAACATTCACTGCCGGAGGACCGAAGACAGCGGCACTCAGTAGTGGACCCGGTGACAGGTAAATATCGCAGGTGCCCAGGACACCAGCACCTGGCCCCCAGCGACGAGAGGTGAGTATGTCTTTTTTTTTTTTTTGCAGCATCTATGGGGGCACAGTGGAGCATCTATGGGGGCATAATCTATGGGGGCATAATCTGTGGAGCATTTATGGGGGCATAATCTATGGGGGCATAATCTGGAGCATTTGTGGGGGCATAATCTATGGGGGCATAATCTGGAGCATTTATGGGGGCATAATCTATGGGGGCATAATCTGGAGCATTTATGGGGGCATAATCTATGGGGGCATAATCTGTGGAGCATTTATGGGGGCATAATCTGTGGAGCATTTATGGGGGCATAATCTATGGGGGCATAATTTGTGGAGCATTTATGGGGGCATAATCTATGGGGGCATAATCTGTGGAGCATTTATAGGGGCATAATCTGTGGAGCATTTATGGGGGAATAATCTAAGGAGCATTTATGGGGGCATAATCTATGGAGCATCTATGGGGCCATAATCTATGGAGCATCTATGGGGGCATAATCTATGGAGCATCTATGGGGGCATAATCTAAGGAGCACTTATGGGGGCATAATCTATGGAGCACCTATGGGGGCATAATCTAAGGAGCACTTATGGGGGCATAATCTATGGAGCATCTATGGGGGCATAATCTATGGAGCATCTATGGTGGCATAATCTATGGAGCTTCTATGGGGGCATAATCTATGGAGCATCTATGGGGGCATAATCTATGGGGGCATAATCTAAGGAGCATCTATGGGGGCATAATCTATGGGGGCATAATCTAAGGAGCATCTATGGGGGCATAATCTATGGGGGCATAATCTAAGGAGCATTTATGGGGGCATAATCTATGGAGCATCTATAGGGGCATAATCTATGGGGGCACAATCTATGGAGCTTCTATGGGGGCATAATCTAAGGAGCATCTATGGGGGCATAATCTATGGGGGCATAATCTAAGGAGCATTTATGGGGGCATAATCTATGGAGCATCTATAGGGGCATAATCTATGGGGGCACAATCTATGGAGCTTCTATGGGGCATAATCTAAGGAGCATCTATGGGGGCACAATCTATGGAGCTTCTATGGGGGCATAATCTAAGGAGCATCTATGGGGGAATAATCTATGGAGTATCTATGGGGGCATAATCTATGGGGGCATAATCTATGGAGCATCTATGGGGCATAATCTATGGAGCATCTATGAGGGCACAATCTATGGATTATCTATGGGGGCATAATACATGGGCAGCATATGGAGCACAATCTATGGAGCATCTTGTGGGGCATAATACATGGGGCAGCATATGGGGCATAATCTCATTTCCACCCTAGGCTTATACTCGAGTCAATAAGTTTTCCCAGTTTTTTGTGGCAAAATTAGGGGGTCGGCTTATACTCGAGTATATATGGTATCTATCATCTATCTATCTATATATATATATATATATATATATATATAGCATTATACCCTATGAGGGGGGACAGCATTATCCCCTATGAGGGGGGCTGCTTTATAATCTATGAGGGAGGCTACCCCAGCTCCTGCTACATAATTAAGACATGTACTACCTTATATTATACCCTGATATTAGTGTGTTTTACTGCACAATTTGTGGTCTTGTATTTATTTCTATGTAGCTACATAGTGGGCCCCAAGAATGATTTTCTCTGGTGGGCCCAAGGTGTTCCAGTCCGACGCTGTATGTAGGCCTTACTGAGAGAGGAGTCTACATTCACCCATGCATGCAGATATTAGCCTTAGGCTGGGGTCACTCTGGCAACAAAATCGTACGACTGCAAAGCGATGAAATATCCCATTGCAGTCAGACCAATGTTAATCTATGGAGCAGCTCTCACCATCAGATTTTTTGTGGTCCGTTTTATACGTGCGAGTGCAATCACAGCATGCTGCGATTGTCACCGATTGTGGGTCAACAATCGCCAATGCAAGTCTATGGGTGCGATGAAAAATCGGATTACAAACGGACCGCACGTGTGACTTGCAATTAAACGGACCGCACGTGTGAAATTACAGAACCCGACATGAAATGACACATGGTTTACATACAGTTAACCATGTCGTTTCATGTAGCTTGATATATGGTTTTCACTAACAATTACATGAGTGTATGTGTGCAAAATTTCATACATGTAGGGGTTAAAGGTGTAAATTCGTTGTAAAAAATGCGTGGGCTCCCGCGGTATTTTCTCCACCAGACAGGGAAAGAGTGTGACTGAAGACAGATATTAGTAGCCCAGCGAGGGACCATTATTTTTGTGCCCCCCCCTGGCTACTAACATCTGCCCCCAGCCACCCCAGAAAAGGCACATCTATGATGAGATGGGCCTTTTCTGGCACTTAGCCCGTCTATTCCCATTGCCCTGTAGCGGTGGCTAATGGGTTAATAATGGGTTAAGGCCACCTTGCTATTGAAAGGTGACTTTAAGCCAGGTTAATAATTGAGAGTTGTCAATTAGACAGCTCTCCATTATTAATCCTATTGTATGAAAAAAAAACACACACACATTAATAAAAAATCATTTTAATGAAATAAATACACAGTTTTTGACCATATTTTATTGAACTGGTAATCCTTGCGAAGCCCTTGTTCTCCTGTAATAAAAAAAAAAAATAAAACAACATTATTCTTACCTCTCCGGCGCTCAGTTTAGTCCCACGCTGCAATCCATCTGAAAGGGTTAACATTTTTACAGCGAGGACCGGAGCTAATGCTGCAGCCTCGAAGTATCCCAGCTGACAGGAGAGGAAGTGATTAGCTGGAAAGCTTAATTGATTGCTTCCCATACTAATCAGTTCACTTCAGGTCAGCCGGGACTCCGCACAGCATCAGTGACGTCAGAGGGAGTCCCCGGCTAACCTGAAGGGAACTGATTAGCGTGGGAAACATTCAATTAAGCTTACCAGCTAATCACTTCCTCTCCTGTCAGCCGGGGAGATGAGCTCATTCATTCGGGGGTTTACATCGAGGCTGCAGCATTAGCTCCGGTCCTCGCTGTAAAAATGTTAACCCTTTCAGATGGATTGCAGCGTGGGACCTAACTAACACTTCCTCTCCTGTCAGCCAGGGAGATGAGCTCATTCATTCGGGGGTTTACAGCGAGGCTGCCAGTATTAGCTGCGCTGCTTGCTGTAAACCTGTTAACCCTTTGTGAAGGATTACAGCGTGGAACCTGACTGAGCGCCGGAGAGGTTAAGAATAATGCTGTTTTATTTATTTATTTTTATTACAGGAAATCAAGGGCTTTGCAACGATTACCAGTTCAATAAAATATGGTCAAAAACTGTGTATTTATTTCATTAAAATGATTTTTTATTAATGTCTGTTTTTTTTTTCATTTCATACAATAGGATTAATAATTGAGAGTTGTCTAATTGACAACTCTCAATTATTAACCTGGCTTAAAGTCACCTTTCAATAGCAAGGTGGCTTTAACTCATTATTAACCCATTAGCCACCACTACAGGGCAATGGGAATAGACTGGCTAAGTGCCAGAAAAGGCGCATCTCATCATAGATGTGCCTTTTCTGGGGTGGCTGGGGGCAGATGTTAGTAGCCAGGGGGGCACAAAAATATTGGTCCCTCTCGGGCTACTAATATCTGTCTTCAGTCGCTGGCTTTCCCTGTCTGGTGGAGAAAATACCGCGGGAGCCCACGCATTTTTTACAACTACTTTACACCCTTAATTAACTCCTACATGTATGAAATTTTGCACACTTACACTCATGTAATTGTTAGTGAAAACTATATATCAAACTACATGAAATGACATGGTTAACTGTATGTAAACCATGTGTCATTTCATGTTGGGTTCTGTAATTTCACAAAAGCCAGCAATTGAATTAGCGGCTATTATACTATGTAGAAGTGCATGAACTATAAATATATATATATGTCACAATGACATGTATATGTATATATGTATTCTATGTGTATATATCTATTCTTTCTTTTGTGATGTAAAAACTGTCATTGGGATCCATTATATGTCGGTTTTGCAAGCCGGCGAGTACGGATGCCATACGGATACTTACATGCGCAAAATACGCAGCCACACCTTGACAACAAATGAAATACGGATAAATGTGCCGGCAACATTTCTGCGTAATACAGCCGTACAATACGGTCCGTTTTTTTCTACGGTGAGTGTGATGCCGGCCTTAGGTAAGTGTTCACACTGGACAGGGAGGTCAAGAACCCATCCGATTCATGAGATTACCATGAAAATGGTGGATGGGCTCACATTATTTGGCCTAATTTTGTGCAAAGCATCTCATGTGTATTTTTCCTAAATTTCAAAAGCCATTTTGCTATTCACATTTCACATTGACATGCTTGACACGATTGAGTGCAACCATTTTCCTATTTTGATATGTAAGTGGTTTTTTGGTATACACCTGTTCAGACTACTTCTTGGTGTTTCAGTCAGTTTTCCATTATTTACTTTTATTTGCCTCGTTATTTGTAATTTCAGTTCGTCGCATATTTTGTCTTTAACATGGAATAGTTTAATGCATTTAAAGTGGGTTTGATTTTAATATATTCTGCTCACTTCATTGACAACTAACTATTAACTTTATGTGATATCTTGATTTTTTATTTAGTATATTATAGCTTTTTTACTTTTCTATATATAACTAATATCTCAGCTGAATGTCTAAACGTTCCAATGCCTGTTTCACTCTGGGCTGTCGGACGTGGAGGTGTGACGGTGTATTCATGGTTTGCAACGACTGTGTGTTTTGCACACCGGTCTCACATATGAGTGCCTGTTCCTCATTATGGTAGTATCTGATTTGTTCACAACATTGGTGAGTTCAAAACTAGTTTTTTAATACGTGTGTTACAGAGATATATACACAGGAGCGCCACAATCCCCTTCAAGTAAACCACAAATTAGCGTGCCACATAAAACTGTCAGGAAAATCTGAAAAACTGCCCAATTAACAAGAAATACAAGCTGAGAATAAAGCTTATGGCAACTGCATTGATGTAGTTGCTAAAAAAAGAGATTCAAGTGAGCTGATTTAAAGATGTATTCCCATCTCCCAATATGTAGTATGTGTAATAATAATAATAATATTTGCAAATACTTCAAGTTAAAAATGTAGTACAGTTTTTCTGATTAACTATATAACTTTCCTCTTGTTCAGGCATTGCAGAACCTTTAGTATCCATGGTTACGTCCACTGACAAAGTGACAGTTAGTTACAGTTTGTACGTAAAGTATTCAGACCCCTTTAAATTTTTCACTCTTTGTTGCATTGCAGCCATTTGGTAAACTCAAAAAAGTTATTTTTTTCTCATTAATGTACACTCTGCACCCCATCTTAACTGAAAAAAAACAGAAATGTAGAAATTTTTGCAAATTTATTAAAAAAGAAAAACTGAAATATCACATGGTCATAAGTATTCAGACCCTTTGCTCAGACACTCACATTTAAGTCACATGCTGTCTCTTTCCTTGTGATCCTCCTTGAGATGGTTCTACTCCTTCATTAGAGTCCAGCTGTATTTAATTAAACTGAAAGGACTTGATTTGTAAAGGCGCACACCTGTCTATATAAGACCTCACAGCTCACATTGCATGTCAGACCAAATGA
This sequence comes from Oophaga sylvatica, assembly GCA_033576555.1. Taxonomy (NCBI): domain Eukaryota; kingdom Metazoa; phylum Chordata; class Amphibia; order Anura; family Dendrobatidae; genus Oophaga; species Oophaga sylvatica. The sequence goes on along the minus strand of JARQOD010000001.1, from coordinate 955,739,006 downwards.
AAATCATGAGGTCAAAGGAGCTGGCCAAGGAGCTCAGAGACAGAATTGTAGCAAGGCACACATTTGGCCAAGGTTGCAAAAGAATTTCTGCAGTACTCAAGGTTCCTAAGAGCACTGTGGCCTCCATAATCCTTAAATGGAAGAAGTTTGGGACCACCAGAAGTCTTCCTAGACCTGGCCACCCAGCCAAACTGAGCAATCGTGGGAGAAGAGCCTTGGTGAGAGAGGTAAAGAAGAACCCCAAAATCACTGTGGCTAAGCTCCACAGATGCAGTAAGGAGATGGTAGAAAGTTCAATAAAGTCAACTATCACTGCAGCTCTCCACCAGTCGGGCCTTCATGGCAGAGTGGCCAGACGGAAGCCTCTCCTCAGTGCAACACATATGAAAGCACGCATAGAGTTTGCTAAAAAAAACACATGAAGGACTCCCAGACTATGAGAAATAAGATTCTCTGGTCTGATAAGACGAAGATAGAACTTTTTGGTGATAATTCTAAGCGATATGTGTGGAGAAAACCAGGCACTGCTCATCCCCTGCCCAATACAATCCCAACAGTGAATCATGGTGGTGGCAGCATCATACTATGGGGGTGTTTTTCAGCTGCAGGGACAGGACGACTGGTTGCAATTGAAGGAAACATGAATGCGGCCAAGTACAGAGATATCCTGGATGAAAACCTCTTCCAGAGAGCTCTGGACCTCAGACTTGGCCAAAGGTTCACCTTCCAGCAAGAAAATGACCCTAAGCACACAGCTAAAATAATAAAGGAGTGGCTTCAGAACAATTCTGTGACCATTCTTGACTGGCCCAGCCAGAGCCCTGACCTAAACCCAATTGAGCATCTCTGGAGAGACCTGAAAATGGCTGTCCACCAACATTCACCATCCAACCTGATGGAACTGGAGCGGATCTGCAAGGAAGAATGGCAAAGGAACCCCAAATCCAGGTGTGAAAAATTTGTTGCATCATTCCCAAGAAGACTCATTGCTGTACTAGCTCAAAAAGGTGCTTCTATTCAATACTGAACAAAGGGTCTGAATACTTATGACCATGTGATATTTTAGTTTTCTTTTTTAATAAATTTATAAGTACACAACTTGGTCCTATTTAAAGTAACAATACTATAACAATAGGTGCCCACTCCCAAATATCAAGATAGATCAAACACAACATCCCCGGTCAGTGAAAAAAAGACAGGATAAAGGAGTGAAGCTAAATGAAGGTATAAAGCATATTAATTTTTATTAAATCAAAAAATGATAAAACAAAAGTAAAACCATTAAGAGAGGTGCAGAAAAAGAAAGGGAGTGACTTACGACTCAAAAGAAGTAGTATTTGCTGCCTGGTAAATAGCAACATCAAACCCTAAAATTCAAAATGATCAAGAGGAGGTCCATTCACTCAGACTATCAGGGATTGTGTGCTATATTCTATAACCTGTAAAATAACTTCTTTACAAACCTTTAATAAATAAATAGTATATAAGTAGTATATAAATTATAGCATATACACAATATTTTTGCAAAGGAAATGATGCAAGGCAAGTATTATAATTCTAGTACCATACCATGGTTGGTATCTTAGGATAATAGCATGTGCAACCTAGTTAATGCAAATCAATAAGAACACACAGCATGTCTCCCATTAGGAACCCAGATACACTTTTCTTCTCCTCAAGACTTGCTTAGAAACGATCAAGCACAGTGGCACAGTATATAAGAGAAAGAGTCCTAAAGCTGTTACCTAAATCCTGGCAGCGTGACAAACTTTGTGCGTGAATCCCATCCCTCTGCCCCGACATGCACATTTTGCCTTGCTTCCCACCAGTGATGTATATAGCCCCCAGTGCTGTATATAGCCCCCAGTGATGTAAATTCCCCCCGGGACTTATATACCCCCAGTGCTGTCTTTGCTTCCTAGTGATGTATATAGCCTCTCAGTGATGTCTATTCCCCCAGCCTCCCAGTGATGAATATGTCCCAGTATCTCCTGTGGTGTCTATGCCCACCCAGACCCTCCTGTAATTTATATGACCCCAGAGTCTCCTGTGATGCATATACAGCAGTGTCAATATTTCCTATGTTTTGCATGTACAGCAGTCCCAGCGTCTCCTATGTGATGTACTGTATATACAGCAGTCCAACATCTACTGTGTGATGTATACACAGCGGTCCCTGTGTCTCCTATATGATGTATACTCAGCAGTCCCAGCATCTCCTGTGTGATATATATACAGCAGTCCCTATGTCTCCTATGTGATGTATATACAGCAGTCCTACATCTCCTGTGTGATGTATATACAGCTGTCTCAGCGTCCTCTATGTGATGTACAGTACAGACCAAAAGTTTGGACACACCTTCTCATTCAAAGATTTTTCAGTATTTTCATGACTATGAAAATTGTAGAATCACACTGAAGGCATCAAAACTGTGAAGTAATGCATGTGGAATTATACATTACACTTTACAAAAAAGTGTGAAATAACTGAAAATATATCTTATATTCTAGGTTCTTCAAAGTAGCCACCTTTTGCTTTGATTACTGCATTGCACGCAGAAAAGGTGAACGGATGGACTCTACATGCCTGGTTCCCACCGTGAAGCATGGAGGAGGAGGTGTGATGGTGTGGGGGTGCTTTGCTGGTGACACTGTTGGGGATTTATTCAAAATTGAAGGCATGCTGAACCAGCATGGCTACCACAGCATCTTGCAGCAGCATGCTATTCCATCCGGTTTGCGTTTAGTTGGACCATCATTTATTTTTCAACAGGACAATGACCCCAACACACCTCCAGGCTGTGTAAGGGCTATTTGACCAAGGAGGAGAGTGTTGAGGTGCTAAGCCAGATGACCTGGCCTCCACAGTCACCAGACCTGAACCCAATCGAGATGGTTTGGGGTGAGCTGGACCGCTCACCGCTTTAATTTTGAATAAATCCCCAAACAGTGTCACCAGCAAAGCACCCCCACACCATCACACCACCTCCTCCATGCTTCACGGTGGGAACTAGGCATGTAGAGTCCATCCGTTCACCTTTTCTGCGTGCAAAGCAGTATTCAAATCAAAAGGTGGCTACTTTGAAGAACTAGAATATAAGACATATTTTCAGTTGTTTCACACTTTTTTGTAATGTGTAATGTATAATTCCACATGTGTTAATTCATAGTTTTGATGCCTTCAGTGTGATTCTACAATTTTCATAGTCATGAAAATACAGAAAAATCTTTGAATGAGGTGTGTCCAAACTTTTGGCCTGTACAGTATATACAGCAGTCCCAGCGTCTCCTATGTGATGTATAGACAGCATTCACAGTGTCTACTATGTGATGCTTATACAGTAGTCCCATCGTCCTCTATGTGATATAGATACAGCAGTCTCAGCGTCTCCTATGTGATGTATATACAGACTGTGAGCCCTCGCGGGCAGGGTCCTCTCTCCTTCTGTATTTGTGTGTCCCTTGTCTAGCACATGTTTATTGTACCTGTCTATATTTTTCCCTTTTCATATGTAAAGCGCCATGGAATAAATGGCGTTTTATAAATGTATAATAATAATAATAATAATACAGCAGTCCCTGTGTCTCCTATGTGATGTACAGTATATACAGCTGTCGCAGCGTCCTCTATGTGATATAGATACAGCAGTCTCAGCGTCTCCTATGTGATGTACATACAGCAGTCCCAGTGTATTGACCCGCCACCACAATTGTGGGTTACCAGGGCAATGGGGTACCCAGAGCCGAGCCCATGGAAGTCTATGGGGGTTGTCACAGGTAGCGGTGGCTCGGTCTGTGGCCCTGGCGGTCAGGCGTATGTTGGGGGGGAATATTTACAGGGGATAGGTATATTTACAGTTCGTGACGCCACCTGTAGTCTCTGGTAATTTGTACCAGCGCTGCTGTAGATCTCTGAGGGGATGGTGAGGCAGCTAGATGTCGGGTCCCCTACAGGTGGGACTCTTCCCTCAGGTCGATAGTTATGATGGGGGTTGTGCAGGATATAATTAAATAACTCAGTCTCACACCGTCAGCGTCTTTCCATACCTTTTACTTGTCAGATGGTAAGACAGGTCCCAGGGAGGCTGATCCAATGGAGAATGTGCTTTGAGGTAGCAGCTGAACAAGTTAGGGGCCTCCTTTACTTTCACAATGGTAATGAGTCCAACCAGCATAAAGCGTAGTTCACTCCAATAAACTCCAGCTTCTCCAAGCTGTACTGCCCGGTCAGTTTTGTGGTCGGAGCCTTCCTTTGAGAGAGCTGAGTTCCTGTTTTTGCTGATCAGGCTCAAGGTTCTCACTCTCCCTGACCCCTGTTACGTACCGACACTCCAAGGGCTGCTTTCTGTGACCTAAGGTCCAGTAAGCCTCTGGTTTTTCTACCACTATGCGTGAAGCTGTAGTGATGCTTCGGTCCCCAGTGACCGGTGACAATGTGCAGGACACTCTAATCCTATTGCACTCCTAGGAATCCTTCCACTATGCCCTTCGCCTTGTCCGCGCTTGTAGCATAAGCACTCCACACTTCCAAAGGTCATATAAATCAATCCCTTCTTGCTTCTTTCCAGAGCTTGTTGCCAGAATCTCAGTATTCCTCTAGGCAGGAGCACGTCTCTGAACCTTCACTGTCCTTGGGACAGGAGACTGAAGTATCTGCACTAACTCTTCCTTCTCAATAGATGTCTCAGTCCTGAGCCACCCAAGCCAGACTCTCCTCTTCCTCCCTCCAGGCTAGACTGACTGAAAAGACTCCTTTACTGGCTGAATCTGACCAGCTATATATCCTGTGGGTGTGTCTAAGTGTGTGTTGGAGTGAATGGTTATAGAGCATTAAACTGCTAACTCTCCACACATTCTCCAGGGTACTGCGTGTGCCTTCACACCAGGGCTACACATTCCCCCATGGCAAAAGACAGCACTCCCGGGCTGTGAAATACAAGAAGACAATTTTGTTTTTGCATTAAACATTAACATTAACTCTTCCCATCCGGGAGGTAAGGATTTCTTAAACGTTGCAATCAAAACGTTAAATATAGAAAAATACAAAATATTAAATATACATTTTCATATACATAGACGACAATATTCTTGTGAAGGACCCGCACCAAACCTTCAACGTGGGTCCTGGGTGGGCTGCAGGACATCTGAATGCAGACCTCACTCAGTGCCTCACCACACGGGTTTTATGTTCAGAGGTAAGTCAAGGCTTCGTGTGAAACCATTATAATGCACCTTAGTGCAACTATTTACAAGATAAGTTCTGGGCTGGCACAGTCCTCAGCCTCTCAGTCCATGATAAGAAAAAGACACATATTTATATCACATCACAATGAAGTGCAAAAACTCTTTATCTGCTTACCCAGCCGGGTATTCTACTCAATATATAAATGGAACTATGTAAAACACTATACACAGCAATAAAGTGCAAATTAGCAACTATTCCCTTTGTTAAAACTTTTTACAATTTTCTTAGTTGCGGTAAACCCTGTCTGGGTCCTACCGTTCTTCACATTTTCTTGACTTCAATGACATTTTCCACCCGGGGGCTGGAACAATGCGATGATCCCTAGATCCCATGACTAACAAGTCGTGACCTGCTATCAGAGTTTGGGTCGCTACAGTTCTTGTATGAACCTCTAGGGACGCAACGGGTGCTTTCGCCTTATGAGACGCTGTTTGCGTTACTGTAATAGCCACTTTCTCTCGCGATGCAGAAATAGTCGCCGTGCGCGTCGTCGTGTAAACTGCTGATTGCGATGTAGAATGGGTCGCAGATTGCGATGTAGTAGGACAAGGTAGTGAAGAGTATACAGGCGGTGCTTCCATTTGCGAGGAGCCTGCAGGGGGCGTCGCCGATGCACAATGCTGGTGTGATGCAGAGCAGGAAGCAGGTGTGCGCAATGGCTCAGTTGGGGACGCACTAACCTGCTGCTGTCGCTGCTCCATCACAGACGGCTGGGTTTCCTCCGGTGTCCCTACCGGGGATCTGTAATCTGCTGCGGCCTCCTTGCCGGGCTGGCACTCCGGAACGGGCAGGACCTCCTCAGCCTCCTTCGCTTCCACCTCTCCTCCGGTGGGATCAGGTACAGCACTTTTGGGGGCGGCCTCCGGTTTTCCTTCAGCTTTCTTCAGCAGGGAACTTGGGAAATCAGGAGACGGCATTATGCTTGTAGGAGAGAACACTGCGTCCCACAGCAGCCGCTGTATCTGGGCACGCCAGCGTCTCTCGATCTCCTCCATGCCAGGTTGTGGCAAGATCATCTTTTTCAGTCTTGCATTTTCTTCCTTAATCTCCAGCAATGCTTGCTGCAGGTGCAGGACCACGGATGGTTCCGGTTCTAGTGGCAGCTTGGCTGGGGAGCGGGGCCTGCCTTCCTCCGCTTCCCTGCTCGGCTGCACACGTCCTGCTTCCATGATGTTCCAGAGCGTTTTTTCATCTTCTACCAGAGCCGTCCGGTCTCTTCCGTGGAGGCGGGGTCTGCGTCTCCTCCTCTTCGCAGGAAGGTGAAGAGGAGGCGGACCTCCTTTGCTGTAGGGCAGGATCGCATGTTGTAATAGCACTTTGAGAGGGCAGGCATTCTCTTCGCGCCACAGGAGGGTACACGCCCACGAATCCACGCCCACCTTCTTCTCCAGCGCCTGAGGGCGCGAATTTGGCGGCAAAATGGTGGTATTTGGCGCCAACCAACAGCAACAGTCTTTTTCACCAAAACACCTCCACAGGCACACAGGGCTCGCAATTTTGCGAGTTTCGCATCCTGTTCGTGACGCCAAGTTTGTATTGACCCGCCACCACAATTGTGGGTTACCAGGGCAATGGGGTACCCAGAGCCGAGCCCATGGAAGTCTATGGGGGTTGTCACAGGTAGCGGTGGCTCGGTCTGTGGCCCTGGCGGTCAGGCGTATGTTGGGGGGGAATATTTACAGGGGATAGGTATATTTACAGTTCGTGACGCCACCTGTAGTCTCTGGTAATTTGTACCAGCGCTGCTGTAGATCTCTGAGGGGATGGTGAGGCAGCTAGATGTCGGGTCCCCTACAGGTGGGACTCTTCCCTCAGGTCGATAGTTATGATGGGGGTTGTGCAGGATATAATTAAATAACTCAGTCTCACACCGTCAGCGTCTTTCCATACCTTTTACTTGTCAGATGGTAAGACAGGTCCCAGGGAGGCTGATCCAATAGAGAATGTGCTTTGAGGTAGCAGCTGAACAAGTTAGGGGCCTCCTTTACTTTCACAATGGTAATGAGTCCAACCAGCATAAAGCGTAGTTCACTCCAATAAACTCCAGCTTCTCCAAGCTGTACTGCCCGGTCAGTTTTGTGGTCGGAGCCTTCCTTTGAGAGAGCTGAGTTCCTGTTTTTGCTGATCAGGCTCAAGGTTCTCACTCTCCCTGACCCCTGTTACGTACCGACACTCCAAGGGCTGCTTTCTGTGACCTAAGGTCCAGTAAGCCTCTGGTTTTTCTACCACTATGCGTGAAGCTGTAGTGATGCTTCGGTCCCCAGTGACCGGTGACAATGTGCAGGACACTCTAATCCTATTGCACTCCTAGGAATCCTTCCACTATGCCCTTCGCCTTGTCCGCGCTTGTAGCATAAGCACTCCACACTTCCAAAGGTCATATAAATCAATCCCTTCTTGCTTCTTTCCAGAGCTTGTTGCCAGAATCTCAGTATTCCTCTAGGCAGGAGCACGTCTCTGAACCTTCACTGTCCTTGGGACAGGAGACTGAAGTATCTGCACTAACTCTTCCTTCTCAATAGATGTCTCAGTCCTGAGCCACCCAAGCCAGACTCACCTCTTCCTCCCTCCAGGCTAGACTGACTGAAAAGACTCCTTTACTGGCTGAATCTGACCAGCTATATATCCTGTGGGTGTGTCTAAGTGTGTGTTGGAGTGAATGGTTATAGAGCATTAAACTGCTAACTCTCCACACATTCTCCAGGGTACTGCGTGTGCCTTCACACCAGGGCTACACACCAGCGTTTCCTATGTGATCTATAGACAGCATTCACAATGTCTCCTATGTGATGCTTATACAGCAGTCCCGTCGTCTCCTATGTGGTGTATATACAGCTGTCTCAGCATCTCCTATGTGATGTATATACCGTAGTCCCAGCGTCTCCTATCTGATGTATATGATTTACAAAACTTATTACGGCAAAAAGTTGACTGTTCTCCTGGCCAAAACAAACCTGGAAAAGCAGCTGTGAGAAGTAACATGATCAGTATCACTTAACATCACAGCTGCATCAAAGAGAAGCAGCTCCAGCCGTCACATTAAGGGTGAGTAACCATAATTAATTGTTTGACTAAATATATCAGGGTAATTTTCAAGGTGATTATTTTTGTGTGGCCCCCAAATTTTGGCAGAAATTTCCAAATGGCCTCCTGCTGGAAAAAGGTTCCCCACCCCTGGCTTATAATCTGAGTGAATGGACCTCCTCTTGATCATTTTGAATTTTAGGGTTTGATTTTTGCTATTTACCAGGCAGCAAATTCTACTTCTTTTGAGTCCTAAGATCCTCTCTTTTTTTCTGCACCTTTCTTAATGGTTTTACTTCTGTGTTTTATCATTTTTTGATTTAATAAAAATTAATATGTTTTATACCTTGATTTAGCTTCACTCCTTTATCCTATGGTTTTATCACTGACCGGGGATGATCTTTTTTAATAAATTTGCAAAAATTTCTACATTTCTTTTTTTTCAGTCAAGATGGGGTGCAGAGTGTACATTAATGAAAAAAAATGAACTTTTTTGAGTTTACCAAATCTAGCCAAATCAGATCTCTCCTACTTTG
>JARQOD010000001.1:955590629-955730101 GCA_033576555.1 Oophaga sylvatica | reverse complement strand
CCCTTGTCTAGCACATGTTTATTGTACCTGTCTATATTTTTCCCTTTCATATGTAAAAGCGCCATGGAATAAATGGCGCTATATAAATGTATAATAATAATAATACAGCAGTCCCTGTGTCTCCTATGTGATGTACAGTATATACAGCTGTCGCAGCGTCCTCTATGTGATATAGATACAGCAGTCTCAGCGTCTCCTATGTGATGTACATACAGCAGTCCCAGCGTTTCCTATGTGATCTATAGACAGCATTCACAATGTCTCCTATGTGATGCTTATACAGCAGTCCCGTCGTCTCCTATGTGGTGTATATACAGCTGTCTCAGCGTCTCCTATGTGATGTATATACCGTAGTCCCAGTGTCTCCTATCTGATGTATATGATTTACAAAACTTATTACGGCAAAAAGTTGACTGTTCTCCTGGCCAAACAAACCTGGAAAAGCAGCTGTGAGAAGTAACATGATCAGTATCACTTAACATCACAGCTGCATCAAAGAGAAGCAGCTCCAGCCGTCACATTAAGGGTGAGTAACCATAATTAATTGTTTGACTAAATATATCAGGGTAATTTTCAAGGTGATTATTTTTGTGTGGCCCCCAAATTTGGCAGAAATTTCCAAATGGCCTCCTGCTGGAAAAAGGTTCCCCACCCCTGGCTTATAATCTGAGTGAATGGACCTCCTCTTGATCATTTTGAATTTTAGGGTTTGATTTTGCTATTTACCAGGCAGCAAATTCTACTTCTTTTGAGTCCTAAGATCCTCTCTTTTTTTCTGCACCTTTCTTAATGGTTTTACTTCTGTGTTTTATCATTTTTTGATTTAATAAAAATTAATATGTTTTATACCTTGATTTAGCTTCACTCCTTTATCCTATGGTTTTATCACTGACCGGGGATGTTGTGTTTGATCTTTTTTAATAAATTTGCAAAAATTTCTACATTTCTTTTTTTTCAGTCAAGATGGGGTGCAGAGTGTACATTAATGAAAAAAAATGAACTTTTTTGAGTTTACCAAATCTAGCCAAATCAGATCTCTCCTACTTTGCACTGATGAGGACCAACAGTCCGAAACACCGTGTCTGCAAATGGAGATTCTGATTTGGCTTTTATCCTAAGTCATATTACAAGACTCGTTTAAAGGGTTGATTGTGACTTGTAGGATCGCTACTTCCAATAGGTGGCGCTATAGAGTACAAGTCCTCTTTGTTTGAAGAGGCAATTTGCATATTGCAATTAAACAGAAATTTAAAGGGGTCTGAATACTTTTCAAACCCACTGTAGCTAGTTGCTAGTGGTCATAACCATGGATACATAATGTCCTGCAATGTCTGTACATGAGAAAAGAGACAAAGCTAATCTGAAAAACTGTACTACATTTCTAATTGGAGGTATTTGTTAATATTATTATTATTATACCTACTACATGTTAGGATAGAAACTTGGAGATGGGAATACCCCTTTAAATTAGCTGTAACAATAAAAAAAAGCCATGGGAAATGCATCAGCTCACAATAAAACACTCAAAATGACACTACAAAATGCACGTCTCCTATAAACCCTCTCCTACCGCAAACAAATAAAATAGACAGGAGATAATGAATCATTGCACCAAGGAAGAAGCGCCTGATAGGAGATAGTAGATCAGTTGCTGTAGCCTTGTGGTTATCCATGAGCCTATGAGTTAATATGCAAGAAAATGTAAAGTAATCCAAAGATTTAATTCTAGTAAATTCTTTGGGCTTGTTCACATGCTGCATTTTATGTTACGGGTAAGGCTGTGTTCACATTTCCAGTAGTGATCAGTTAAAATGGATCTAGCAGCAATCAGTTGGTAAAAAAAAAAAGTGCCGACACAACTTTTTAATCCGTTTTTCTAGAACTAATCTCTGCTGGATCCCTTTTTCTTTTTAACACTGAAGCCTACGGAAAATGAATCCGTTAATAATTTGTCCATTTTTCTGGATCCAGTAAGCAAAAACAGATCCGTTACAAATAAAGGAAAAACGGATCCATTTTCCATAGACTTAGAGATCAATTATTTAAAAATGGACTAAAAAGTTAAAAATTTGTGTCAGCACTTTTTTTTTTTTTACCAACGGATTGCTGCTGGACCCATTCTTACTGATCACTACTGGACATGTGAACACAGCCTAAAAAATGTTGCACTTCACAGTACCAGCAAAGTGAAAGAGATTTCTGAAATTTCATGCAGATGCTGATTGCTTTTTCCTAGCGGATTTCAACAGTCTGAGCGTTTTTTCAAATCTGCAGCATTGTTCACCAATTCAATGAATGAAAAAAAGGAACAAAAAGACGTAAAATGTCAAAAATACGCATCTTTTACTCGTTTTTTTTCCTACAGAGAAATGAGCTTCAAATACTTTGTCAGGAGGGCCCGCTCTGTAACCTGCCTGAACAAGCACTAAATAAATGCTAAAAAGAATGAACATATACATAACAATGTAAAAATACCTTTGTGTACATATGTTCAGTCTTTTGAGCTTCTTTTAACCGATTCATGTTTGTAAAAATGCACAGCGATTAAAAAAAATGACCGTATGTTCTTCAGGCGGCTTCAGCTTGGATGCCACTCCTATTTAATTTATACAGATAATAATAATAATCTTTATATAGCACTAACATTCCGCAGCGCTTTACATTTTGCACACATTATCGTCACTGTCCCCTATGGGGCTCACAATCTACATAGATTCCCTATCAGTATGTCTTTGGATTGTGGGAAGAAACCGGAGCACCCGGAGGAAACCCACGCAAACACGGGGAGAACATACAAACTCCTTGCAGATGTTGTCCTGGGTGGGATTTGCACTTAGGACTCCAGCGCTGCAAGGCTGTAGTGCTATCCACTGAGCCACCGTGCTGATACATTTATACAAGTAAAAAAACAAAAAACAGCTGCAGGAAAAGGCGCTTCATCAAAATCTCTGCTGGCATTTTTCCTTAAAGGGAATCTGTCACCCTAAATTGGCGGGATATTTAAATGATGGCAGTCAGGTCAGATGGGCGGTGTTTTGGGTACTTGCCTTAACATGTTGTTCGCCGCTGTCTCCATTATTTCTGGGAATTGTAGTCGTTGCCCTCCATATAACACGCCTGCGCATTGCAATCTTGAATTGAGCACGCGCAGTATGCTTTGCCCGCAGATTGCAATGCGCAGGCGTGTTATATGGAGGGCAACGACTACAATTCCCAGAAATTATGGAGACAGTGGCAAACAACATGTTAAGGCAAGTACCCAAAACACCGCCCATCTGACCTGACTGCCATCATTTAAATATCACGCCAATTTAGGGTGACAGATTCCCTTTAAGGGTATGTTCCCACGGTCAGTAAACGCTGCGGGTTGAACGCTGCCTACATCCACAGCATCCAAACCGCAATGGCCAGATGTTACAGCATAGTGGATAAAATTTGAAGAAATCCCATCTCCACTATGCGTGCACCAACACTCGCTGCTTCCCTGCAGAGACTGACATGCGGCTCGTCTTTCCAGACCGCTGCATGTCTATTTATCATGTGGAGACGCTATCTTGCGGTCTCCACAAGATAAATGTCCACGTACAGTGTATAGGACGTGGTGATTCCGCATGTTCAATGAACACACGATTTCGTATTACAAACTGTGTACAATGTTAAAGGGGTTTTCCTGTTTTAAAAAACCTCTGCCCCCCCCTCCTCCCAGCTGCTGTTTGGTTAAAAATTTTTTTTACTCCTTTACCTTCCACGGATCCAGCTCGGAGTCTACACTGCTGCTTCTGGTGTCTGTTATTGTCTGCAGTGCTGATGTCACGTCAATAGCGCTGCAGCCAATCATTGAGCTCTGTGGCTCTGAGCCACTCACAGCCACTAAGCGCACCAATTGGCTGCAGCGCTGTTGATGTGATATCAGCACTGCAGACAATAATACATCAGGAGCAGCGGCAAAAACTCAGCCTTGACACTCCATTTAAATGGATCATAGAATCATAGAAGGTTAGAGTTGGAAGGGACCTCCTGGGTCATCTGGTCCAACCCCCTGCTCAAAGCAGGATTTACTAAATCATCCCAGACAGATGTCTGTCCAGCTTCTGTTTGAAGGCTTCCATTGAAGGAGAACTCACCACCTATCGTGGCAGCCTGTTCCACTCATTGATCACCCTAACTGTTAAAAAGTTTTTTCTAATATCTAATCTGAGTCTCCTCCTATTTTGTTTTGTGTAGCCCTGGTGGTAGGCACACGCAGTACCCTGGAGAGTGTATGGCGAGACGGCAGTTTAATGCTAAATATCCATTCACTCAACACACACTAGACACACCCCTAGGGTAGTGGAGTATACTCTAGAGGGAGTGGTCAAGGTAGTAGGTGTTAGAGTGATTAGTCTAGTTCCTGTCTTTGGACAGTGAGGACGTGTGGAGTAGAGTCTAGACTTCTTTGTGAGAAGACGTTTGGAGGGAGGAAAGAGTCTAGCCTGCTTATTCACCAGTTCATATCGTGGAGTCTGGTATAGGTGTTTGGAATACACCTTAGTCTAGTCAGAGCTGTATCACCTTCTCAACACACACTGAGGAAAGAAGAAGTATTAGCACGGAAAGTCTTCAGCATCCCTGTCTAAAGGACGGTATCAGGTTCAGAGACGTGCTCCTGCCTGTGATAACTGAGCATCTGTGGCTAACTTCATTGGAAGGAAAAGGAAAGAAGTGACTGCTCGACCCTTGGCTAGTTTTGAGTGCTTATGTTACCAGCGTGGACAAGGCGAAAGGCAAGTGGATTTATAGGATTAGTGCTACAGGATTGCAGAAGTCCAGCACATTGCTACCGGTCACTGGGGACCGAAGGGTCACTGTTGTTCAGGCACGGTGATAGGAAAACCAGGAATCTACCGGACCCTAGGTCGCGGCAGACAAGCCCCTTATAGTCAGTACGTAACTGGGGTCAGGGGAGTGAAGACTTTGGAGTTCTGCAGGACACAATAAGAATTCAGCTCCTTCACAGGAAGGCCCCTAACACTAAGCTGACTGGGCAGGTACAGCTAAAGATTAGCTGGAGATTTGAGGGAACTACGCTTCAGGCTGGTTGTACTCGTTTTATTGGAGTTAAAGGAGGCCCCTAACTTGTCCAGCTGCCGTCTCAAGATACACTCTCCTTGGATCAGCCTCCCTGGGACCTGCCTTATCATCTTGCAAGTAAAGGTATGGAAAGACGCTGACCGTGTGAGACTGTGTTCTTTATCTGCACTCGACTTCACAACTCACATAGACTTTGAGGGACCAGTCCCACCTGTAGGGGACCCGACATCTAGCTGCCTCACCATCCCCTCAGAGATCTACAGCAGCGCTGGTACTAATTACCAGAATACTACAGGTGGCGTCACGAACTGTATATAAATCTATCCCCTGTAAATATATCCCCAACATACGCCAGACCGCCCGGGCCACAGACCGAGCCACAGCTACCTGTGACAAAACCCCCATAGACTTCCATGGGCTCGGCTCTGAGTACCCCATTGCCCTGGTAACCCACAATTGTGGTGGCGGGTCGACACAAACTTGGCGTCACGAACAGGATACGAAACTCGCGAAATTGCGAGCCCTGTGTGCCTAAGGACTTGTTTTTGTGAAAAGGACTGTTTGCACTTTTGGCGCCAAAATCGCCATTTTTGTCGCCATATTCGCGCCCTCAGGCGCTGGAGAAGAAGGTGGGCGTACCTTCGTGGGCGTCTACCCCCCTGTGGCGCGAAGAAAATGCCTGCCCTCTCAAAGTGCTATTACAACATGCGGTCCTGCCCTACAGCAAAGGAGGTCCGCCTCCTCTTCACCTTCCCTGCGAGGAGGAGGAGACGCAAACCCCACCTCCACGGAAGAGACCGGATGTCTCCGCAGAAAGAGGAAAGAATCTTCTGGAACATGATGGAGGCAGGACGTGTGCAGCCGAGCGGGGCAGCGGAGGAAGGCAGGCCCCGTGCCCCCGCCAAGCTGCCATCGGCATCAGAGTCTTATGCGATCCTGCACCTGCAACAGGCGTTGCTAGAGATCCAGGAGGAGAACGCACGCCTAAAGAAGATGGTCCAACCTGGACTGGAGGAGATTGAGAGACGCCGATGTAACTTGCTGAAGTGGCAACTAACGAACACGGCGTCCTCTCCCCTCAATGAACCCCCACGATTCCAAGTACCGAAGAGTCTGCTGCCCAAGGCGAAGGAGCAACCGGAGGCTGCCCCCGAAAGTACCGTTCCCGATCCCACTGGTGAAGCGGTGGACGCGGAGGAGGTTGAGGAGGTACAGCCAATCCCGGAACGCCCGCCCGGCCAAGAGCCGCAGCAGATTATCGGTCCCCGGCAGGGACACCGGAGGGGTCCTGTCCGTCACTACCAGATGTGGACTGGGACGAAATGGCGCGCCTGGATGACGTCGCCTACACCGCCCAGTGGGAACAAGAATGGCGGAGTCGTGAGGAGAAGAAGAGGCGTCAGCAGGAGGAAGAGCGGGAAACTCAGAAGAACCGCCAGCGACAATATGCCGAGCTGATTGCTGACAAGGAGACTGTCCGTCGCGACAAAGGTACCTTACGGGAACCGCGGCGGCGGGGGTGTGTGGCTGAGTTCCAGCTCCGGAAGGGCTGGGGCTTTATCCGTGAACCGGGCCTCTACCCAGCGGTCTTCGTCAGCAGGCGTGACGTGGAATCTCACCTGCCGCAAGGTCATCCCGGGAGGGACTTAGCAAACGGAGATATAGTCACCTATACGCGGCATTGGGGAATGAAGGGGTGGTATGCCCTGAATGTCACCATCGTCCGCGACCCCGTCCCAGACGCAGGTACCGTCATCATTACCGCCGCGTCCCCGGTCCCAGTTCAAGCAGCATCCGGCCGTGCCCCAGCATCGCCCCCTGCAAAGTCATCGCAACAAGCGACCCAGAGTTCATCGCAAGTTAAAGCCACCTCCACATCGCAACATGCGACCCAGTCTAGATCGCAAATCCTGACGCGGTCTATATCGTTGACTGTAATGGAGACGCAATCGGTGTCACGCGGAGAGAGTATACCCGTTGCGCCCCTAGAGGTTCGCACCAGAACTGTCGCGACTCAGACCCTGATCGCAGCACATGATTTGCTGGTCTTGGGATCTAGGGCTCATTGCATCATTCCAGCCCCCGGGGTGAAAGATGTAGTGGAAGGTGTATTATTAGAAGATGAATAGATAGTAAGAAATGTGGTGAGATCCCTATCGGATCTACCAAAAGTAAAAAGCAAAAAGTTTAAATGTTTTGAAAAAGTTTGCACAGGTTATATATAGTGAATATATATTTCTAATTATAGAATGCCCGGCTGGGTAATTGGTAATTGATAAATGATAGATGATAAATGATAAACAGTTGCACTTTTATAATGCGATTTAATATAATATGTCTTTCTTTACAAATGGACTTTTGAGGTTAAGGACTATGCTAACCCAGAACTTTCTTGTACATAGTTGCGCTTCGGTGCTTTCTCTTGGTTTTACAAAAACCATCCATAACTACCTCTGAAAAACAAAACCCGTATGGTGTGGCACTGAGTGAGGTCTGCAATCGGACGTCCTGCAGCCCACCCAGGACCTACGTTGAAGGTTTGGTGCGGGTCCTTCACAAGTATATTGTATATTTATTTATTGAATGCTATTTGATACTATTTGTATTTTTCTATAAAAGTTTGCAACGTTCAAGATGTCCTCACCTCCCGGATGGGAAGATGTTATTGTTCAATGTTTATTGCATAAACAAAATGTCTTTTGTATTTTACAGCCCGGGAGTGCTGTCGTTTACCATGGGGAATGTGTAGCCCTGGTGGTAGGCACACGCAGTACCCTGGAGAGTGTATGGCGAGACGGCAGTTTAATGCTAAATATCCATTCACTCAACACACACTAGACACACCCCTAGGGTAGTGGAGTATACTCTAGAGGGAGTGGTCAAGGTAGTAGGTGTTAGAGTGATTAGTCTAGTTCCTGTCTTTGGACAGTGAGGACGTGTGGAGTAGAGTCTAGACTTCTTTGTGAGAAGACGTTTGGAGGGAGGAAAGAGTCTAGCCTGCTTATTCACCAGTTCATATCGTGGAGTCTGGTATAGGTGTTTGGAATACACCTTAGTCTAGTCAGAGCTGTATCACCTTCTCAACACACACTGAGGAAAGAAGAAGTATTAGCACGGAAAGTCTTCAGCATCCCTGTCTAAAGGACGGTATCAGGTTCAGAGACGTGCTCCTGCCTGTGATAACTGAGCATCTGTGGCTAACTTCATTGGAAGGAAAAGGAAAGAAGTGACTGCTCGACCCTTGGCTAGTTTTGAGTGCTTATGTTACCAGCGTGGACAAGGCGAAAGGCAAGTGGATTTATAGGATTAGTGCTACAGGATTGCAGAAGTCCAGCACATTGCTACCGGTCACTGGGGACCGAAGGGTCACTGTTGTTTCAGGCACGGTGATAGGAAAACCAGGAATCTACCGGACCCTAGGTCGCGGCAGACAAGCCCCTTATAGTCAGTACGTAACTGGGGTCAGGGGGAGTGAAGACTTTGGAGTTCTGCAGGACACAATAAGAATTCAGCTCCTTCACAGGAAGGCCCCTAACACTAAGCTGACTGGGCAGGTACAGCTAAAGATTAGCTGGAGATTTGAGGGAACTACGCTTCAGGCTGGTTGTACTCGTTTTATTGGAGTTAAAGGAGGCCCCTAACTTGTCCAGCTGCCGTCTCAAGATACACTCTCCTTGGATCAGCCTCCCTGGGACCTGCCTTATCATCTTGCAAGTAAAGGTATGGAAAGACGCTGACCGTGTGAGACTGTGTTCTTTATCTGCACTCGACTTCACAACTCACATAGACTTTGAGGGACCAGTCCCACCTGTAGGGGACCCGACATCTAGCTGCCTCACCATCCCCTCAGAGATCTACAGCAGCGCTGGTACTAATTACCAGAATACTACAGGTGGCGTCACGAACTGTATATAAATCTATCCCCTGTAAATATATCCCCAACATACGCCAGACCGCCCGGGCCACAGACCGAGCCACAGCTACCTGTGACAAAACCCCCATAGACTTCCATGGGCTCGGCTCTGAGTACCCCATTGCCCTGGTAACCCACAATTGTGGTGGCGGGTCGACACAGTTTCATCCCATTGCTTCTAGTCTTTCCTTGTGCAAATGAGAATAAAGATGATCCTTCTAAAATGTGACAGCTGTGTAGCCCTGGTGGTAGGCACACGCAGTACCCTGGAGAGTGTGTGGCGAGACAGCAGTTTAATGCTAAATATTCATTCACTCAACATATACTAGACACACCCTTAGGGTATGGAGTTTACTCTTGAGGGAGTGGTCATGATGTATGTGTTAGAGTGATTTAGTCAGTCTAGTTCCTGTCTTCGGACAGAGAAGACGTCTGAAGTTTAGTTCCTGACTTCAGAGAGAGAAGACGTCTGGAGGGAGGAAGCAGTCCAGATTGCTCTATCACCAGCTTTGGAAAGTGGAGTCTAGTATAGGTGCTTTAATTCACCTTAGCCTAGTCAGAGCTGTACTTCATCAGCATACACTGGAAGGAAAGAAGAAGTTTAGTGCAGAAAGTCTTCAGCATCCTGTCTAAAGGACGGTATAAGGTTCAGAGACGTGCTCCTGCCTATTGATAACTGAGCATCTGTAACTAACTTTGAAGTGAAGGAAAAGAAAGAAGTGACTGCTCGACCCTTGGCTAGTTTGAGTGCTTATGTTACCAGCGTGGACAAGGCGAAAGGCACAGTGGTTTATTGGAATAGTGCTTACGGATTGAAGAAGTCCTGCACATTGCTACCGGTCACTGGGGACCGAAGGATCACTACTGTGTCAAGCATAGTGATAAGAAAACCAGGAATTTACCGACCTTAGGTCGCGGCAAACAAGCCCCTTATAGTCAGTACGTAACTGGGGTCAGGGGAAGTGAAGACTTTGAGTCAGTGCACGACAAGATAAGAATTCAGCTTCTTCGCAGGAAGGCTCCTAACACAAAGCTGACTGGGTGGTACAGCTATAGATTAGCTGGAGATTTTGAGGGAACTACGCTTCAGGCTGGTTGTACTCGTTGTATTGGAAGTAAAGGAGGCCCCTAACTTGTCCAGCTGCTGTCTCAAGATACACTCTCCTTGGATCAGCCTCCCTGGGACCTGCCTGAACATCTTACAAGTAAAGGTATGGAAAGACGCTGACCGTGTGAGACTGTGTTCTTTATCTGCACTCGACTTCACAAATCCCATAGACTTTGAGGGACCAGTCCCACCTGTAGGGGACCCGACATCTAGCTGCATCACCATCCCCTCAGAGATCTACAGCAGCGCTGGTACATATTACCAGAAGACTACAGGTGGCGTCACGAACTGTATATAAACCTATCCCCTGTAAATATTCCCCCAACATACGCCAGACCGCCAGGGCCACAGACCGAGCCACAGCTACCTGTGACAAAAATCCCCATAGACTTCTACGGCTCGGCTCTGAGTACCCCATTGCCCTGGTAACCCACAATTGTGGTGGCGGGTCGACACAACTTTGGCGTCACGAACAGGATGCGAAACTCGCAGAATTGCGAGCCCTGTGTGCCTAAGGAATTGTTTTTGTGAAAAAGGACTGTTTGCACTTTTGGCGCCAAAATCGCCATTTTTGTCGCCATATTCGCGCCCTCAGGCGCTGGAGAAGAAGGTGGGCGTACCTTCGTGGGCGTCTACCCCCCAGTGGCGCGAAGAAAATGCCTGCCCTCTCAAAGTGCTATTACAATATGCGATCCTGCCCTACAGCAAAGGAGGTCCGCCTCCTCTTCACCTTCCCTGCGAAGAGGAGGAGACGCAAACCCCACCTCCACGGAAGAGACCGGATGTCTCCGCAGGAAGAAGAAAGAATCTTCTGGAACATCATGGAAGCAGGACGTGTGCAGCCGAGCTGGGAAGCGGAGGAAGGCAGGCCCCGTGCCCCAGCCAAGCTGCCACCAGCATCGGAGTTATCCGTGGTCCTGCACCTGCAACAGGCGTTGCTAGAGATTCGAGAAGAAAATGCACGCCTGAAGAAGATGGTCCAGCACCAACCTGGCTTTGAAGAAATCGAGAGACGCCGGCGTACCCTGGAACAGCGGAGGCTGTGGGACACGGTGATCTCTCCCCTCAACGACCCCCCACGATTCCAGATACCGAAGAGTCTGCTGCCCAAGGCGAAGGAGCAACCGGAGGCTGCCCCCGAAAGTACCGATCCCGATCCCACCGGTGAAGCGGTGGAAGCGAAGGAGGTTGAGGAGGTACAGCCAATCCCGGAACGCCCGCCCGGCCAAGAGGCCGCAGCAGATGATCGGTCCCCGGCAGGGACAACCGGAGGGGTCCTGTCCGTCACTACCAGATGTGGACTGGGACGAAATGGCGCGCCTAGATGACGTCGCCTATACCGCCCAGTGGGAACAGGAATGGCAGAGTCGTGAGGAGAAGAAGAAACGCCAGCAGGAGGAAGAGCGGGAAACTCAGCGGAACCGTCAGCGACAATATGCAGAGCTGATCGCGGACAAAGAGAGTGTCCGGAGAGATAAAGGTACCCTGAGGGAACCGCGGCGGCAGGGGTGTGTGACTGAGTTCCAGCTCCGGAAGGGCTGGGGCTTTATCCGTGAACCGGGCCTCTACCCAGGGGTCTTTGTCAGCAGGCGTGACGTAGAATCCCACCTGCCGCAAGGCCATCCCGGGAGGGACTTAGCAAATGGAGATATCGTCACATATACGCGGCACTGGGGAATGAAGGGATGGTATGCCCTTAACGTCACCATCGTCCGTGACCCCGTCCCAGACGCAGGTACCGTCACCATTACCGCAGCGTCCCCGTCTCCAGCTCAAGCAGAATCCGGCCGTGCCCCAGCATCGCCCCCTGCAAATTCATCGCAACTAGCGACCCAGAGTTCATCGCAAAAGAAAGTTATATCTTCATCGCAACATGCGACCCAGTCTCAATCGCAATCCATGACGCGGTCCATATCGCTAACTGTGATTGAAACGCAATCGGTGTCACGTGAAGAAAATGTACCCGTTGCGCCCCTAGAGGTTCGCACCAGAAGTGTGGCGACCCAGACCCTAATCGCAGCACATGATTTGCTAGTCCTGGGATCTAGGGCCCATTGCATTGTTCCAGCCCCCGGGGTGGAAAGTGTATTTGCAGAGAATGAATAGATAGTGAGGAAAAAGTGGTGAGATCCCTATCGGGTCTACCAAAAGTAAAAAAGTTTGAAATGTTTTATAAAGTTTTGCACAAATTATATAGTGAATATATATATTTCTAACTGTAGAATGCCCGGCTGGGTAAATGATAAACAGTAACCAGAAAAGTTGCACTTTCGTATTATGTGATTTGATATAATATGTCTTTGGTTTTACAATGGACTTTGAGGTTGAGGACTGTGCCAACCCAGAACTTACTTGTACATAGTTGCGCTTCGGTGCTTTCTCTTGGTTTTACATAAACCAGTGCAACTACCTCTGAAAACAAAACCCGTGTGGTGTGGCACTGAGTGAGGTCTGCAATCGGATGTCCTGCAGCCCACCCAGGACCCACGTTGAAGGTTTGGTGCGGGTCCTTCACAAGTATACCGTATATTTATTGAATGCTATTTGATACTTTTGTATTTCTATATGTAAAATGTTATTGTTCGCAACGTTCAAGATATTCTCACCTCCCGGATGGGAAGAAGTTATTGTTTAATGTTTATTGCATAAACAAAATGTCTCTTTTGTATTTTACAGCCCGGGAGTGCTGTCTTTTACCATGGGGGAATGTGTAGCCCTGGTGGTAGGCACACGCAGTACCCTGGAGAGTGTGTGGCGAGACAGCAGTTTAATGCTAAATATTCATTCACTCAACATATACTAGACACACCCTTAGGGTAGTGGAGTTTACTCTTGAGGGAGTGGTCATGATGTATGTGTTAGAGTGATTTAGTCAGTCTAGTTCCTGTCTTCGGACAGAGAAGACGTCTGAAGTTTAGTTCCTGACTTCAGAGAGAGAAGACGTCTGGAGGGAGGAAGCAGTCCAGATTGCTCTATCACCAGCTTTGGAAAGTGGAGTCTAGTATAGGTGCTTTAATTCACCTTAGCCTAGTCAGAGCTGTACTTCATCAGCATACACTGGAAGGAAAGAAGAAGTTTAGTGCAGAAAGTCTTCAGCATCCTGTCTAAAGGACGGTATAAGGTTCAGAGACGTGCTCCTGCCTATTGATAACTGAGCATCTGTAACTAACTTTGAAGTGAAGGAAAAGAAAGAAGTGACTGCTCGACCCTTGGCTAGTTTGAGTGCTTATGTTACCAGCGTGGACAAGGCGAAAGGCACAGTGGTTTATTGGAATAGTGCTTACGGATTGAAGAAGTCCTGCACATTGCTACCGGTCACTGGGGACCGAAGGATCACTACTGTGTCAAGCATAGTGATAAGAAAACCAGGAATTTACCGGACCTTAGGTCGCGGCAAACAAGCCCCTTATAGTCAGTACGTAACTGGGGTCAGGGGAAGTGAAGACTTTGAGTCAGTGCACGACAAGATAAGAATTCAGCTTCTTCGCAGGAAGGCTCCTAACACAAAGCTGACTGGGTGGTACAGCTATAGATTAGCTGGAGATTTTGAGGGAACTACGCTTCAGGCTGGTTGTACTCGTTGTATTGGAAGTAAAGGAGGCCCCTAACTTGTCCAGCTGCTGTCTCAAGATACACTCTCCTTGGATCAGCCTCCCTGGGACCTGCCTGAACATCTTACAAGTAAAGGTATGGAAAGACGCTGACCGTGTGAGACTGTGTTCTTTATCTGCACTCGACTTCACAAATCCCATAGACTTTGAGGGACCAGTCCCACCTGTAGGGGACCCGACATCTAGCTGCATCACCATCCCCTCAGAGATCTACAGCAGCGCTGGTACATATTACCAGAAGACTACAGGTGGCGTCACGAACTGTATATAAACCTATCCCCTGTAAATATTCCCCCAACATACGCCAGACCGCCAGGGCCACAGACCGAGCCACAGCTACCTGTGACAAAAATCCCCATAGACTTCTACGGGCTCGGCTCTGAGTACCCCATTGCCCTGGTAACCCACAATTGTGGTGGCGGGTCGACACACAGCCCTTGAGATATTTGTAGACAGCTATTAAGTCTCCGCTCAGTCTTCTCTTTTGCAAGCTAAACATTCCCAAATCTTGTAACAGTTCATCATAGGACATGGTTTGCAGACCGGACACCATTCTAGTGGCTCTTCTCTGAACTTGCTCCAGTTTGTTGATGTCTTTTTTAAAATGTGGTGCCCAAAACTGGACACAGTATTCCAGATGAGGTCTGACCAAAGGAGTAGAGGGCAATAATGACCTCACGTGATCTAGACTGTATGCTTCTGTTAATACATCCCAGAATAAAATTTGCCTTTTTTGCTGCTGCATCCAACAGCAAATTTAATCAGTTTACCCTCAATTCCTTCATCTAAATCATTGATAAAGATGTTGAACAATACAGGGCCCAGGACAGAGCCCTGTGGTACCTCACTTGAGACATTCGTCCAACTGGATGTGCAGCCATTTACGACGACTCTTTGGGACCGATCACTAAGCCAGTTATGAATCCACCTAACAGTTGCCTTGTCCATTCCATACTTAGTCATTTTTCAAGTGAGGATTGTGTGAGATACTTTGTCAAATGCTTTGCTGAAGTCAAGATATACTATATCTACAGCATTTCCCTGATCCACTTAGTCAGTGATTCTATCATAGAAGGAAATTAAGTTAGTCTGACATGACTTATTAGTTACAAACCCATGTTGACTCTGGTTAATCACTTCTTTCTTATCCAGTTACTTACATACATGTTGTTTAATAATTTGTCAGACTCACCGGTCTATAGTTCCCTGGGTCCACCTTCTTCCCATTTTTTGAAGATAGGAACATTTGCTCTTCTCCAGTCTTCTGGGACTTCTCCTGTTCTCCAAGAATTTTCAAGGAATATGGAGAGTGGTTCAAAAATTTCTTCTGCTATCTCCATAGATGCCATATTTACTTTAAAAATGTATGTCATAATGACTGTAAAATCCCTGATGAATGTTTAACTCAATCTACACCCCCATAACCTGATTGGCAGCTCCTTAATGTCCCTCCTACCTGCTGCTGAGCTCTCACACTGCTCAGTACAAGCGGCAGCTGTCAGTTAGACTGGACAGGCAGAGAATGGGATTCATGATCGGATATAGTTGAACTCATAGAATGATCATTTTGATATTAGGCTTATAAAGCCATTCTGGCATGGAATTTCACAGTAAATACACCAGTTTCATCTGGCCCAAGAGATCTATGTAATAAGGTATCGGCAGCTGATCTGCAGTACCTGGCAATAGCTGGTACACATTAACCAGAGCTGTTCAGTTCTGCTCCATTCACTGTATCTGGCTGCCAGTGGATCTAAAAATAAATTATTGGTTGGGGGACCCAGGTGTCGGATCTATACTGATCTGCTATTGAAAATGAATCCTCTTTAATACTTTTCCTTATAATGTCGGCGTTGATCCTTCATTGTGTTTTTAATTTGGTATAAACCATCGACCTCCTATTCTTTATAACCTGAAGATAGTAAAAGAGGAGTCCGAGGGCAGAGACCAGCTCAAGCTAGGATCCGTGTACACTAAATATTAGCAGATTTTACAATTAAAACCATTTGTAAAGTAAGATGCGTTGGAGCAATGTTACAATATTACAAAGGTTTAAATTCCCCTTTAAAGTAAGAGCAAGAAATGCAATCGTGAAAGTAGCACAAGTTGTCTTCTTTTTCCCGCGCTGCGATACATTTCTACGTCTTTTTAGAAAATACAAGTGCCAAACTTCGACGTTATGAACCTGGAGCGGACTCCACCCCAGATAAAGGTGAGCAGTGCACAGGCAGAGAAGGAAATCATCGAGGAAAAATCAGCCCATGGGCTCCGAGCCAAAAGAAATAGTTTCCAGCAGTCTATAAATACAGAGCTGGAGGGGAGCGATCATGGAACGTGTCCGAGTCTCCATTCCACAACTGACACTCGCTCAGGATGAAGATGTTGTGGACTCTGCTCATCCCCGGGCTCCTTCTGTGCCATCTTGTCTGCCTGCAGGGTAAGCACCGTATATACTGCTCATCTATAACGATAGTGCACCCTAGTCCTCCACCGGGCACTTCCACTACACCACAGAAGCTGAACCCACTCTAGAAATAAATATATTAAAATACATACATATGGTATATATATATTTATTATTATCCATTTTTTTATATATGTTATTATATTTTTGTTCAATATGTTACTAATTAAGCTGAGATTTTACAATTTATTGCATTGATTTTTATATAATATTTTTCCCAAAGACATAAAAAAAATAACTGAGATATCAATCATACGTTACCGCTTGTGTTGCGCAGGATACACGCTACATTATATACATCAGATCTATTATAGATAGTGTGATGGAGATTAATTAAGATGTTGCACGAGGTGTAGATGGGTGACAGAGAATAAAGGGGACTAGGATTCCTGACCGTTTTTGTAATTTGGGACAATGGGATTAATTTCCAGCATCATGCATCCAATCCATATATCTGTGTGCACATGCGGGATTATATACACAATATATAGATTGGATGCGTAAGGATAGAAAGCAGCTTTCATAGAATTTAAGAGAGAAATGAAAAAAAAATAAAACCTGTCACTATACTGGAAACGTTTGCAGAGTTTTTAATAGGGAACCTCCAATTATTTATTTTTCACTTCTACAGACAAATCCATTAAGTTTATGTAAAGTCTCAATATTTACAGTTTTGTCCCTTATTTCTCCAAACTTCTTCCCTTCGCCCTGGCAGCTGGATCTCGGCTTCTGGGCCAAATCCTGACTGGTCACAGCCCATTCTTGTCTAATGACTGCTTGGAGTTTGTCACAATTTCTGTGTTTTTGTTTCTCCTTCCACTTTTTGAGAATTGAACACAAGTTCTCAGTGAGATTGAGATCTGGGAAGTTTCCTGGCCATAGACCTAAAATGTCAATGTTTTGATCACCGAGTCACTTGGATTTCACTTTTGCCTTGTGGCATGGTCTCCTTCATGCTGGATGAGGCATTGTTCATCACCGCATTGCTCCCGAATGGTTGGGAGAAATTACTCTTGAAGGATGTTTAGATTCCAGTGTTTTAGGCAAAATTGTAAGTGAGCCCCTTCCGTGGATGAAAAGCCCCCACACATGAATGGTCTCAGGATGCTTTACTGTTGGCATCACACAGGACTCATGGTAGGTCTTACTTTTTCGTCTCTTGGACAATCATTCTTCCAGATGTCCCAAACAGTTTGAAGGGGCTTCATCAGAAAGAGTAACTTTACCCTCGTCTTCTGCAATCCAATCTCTGCAGTTCATGAAAAGTTATTTTCTCTGATGAAGCCCCTTCACACTTGTTTCAGACATCTGGAATAATGTGCAAAGAAGAAAAAGTCCTTTGTCACGCCAACAGTAAAGCATCCTGAGATCATTCATGTGTGGAGTTGCTTTTCATCCATATTGGGGGCTCACTCATAATTTTACCTAAAAACACAGCCATGAATAAAGAATGGTGTCTGATCATTCTCCAAAGCCCGGAGTCACATTAGCGAGAAACTCACATGAGTCTCGCACCTCAATACCCGGCACTGCCACCGACAATCAGGACCGGAGCGTTCAGCTACATAAAAATACATAAAGCCGCTCACACCGGTCCCGAGTGCCAGCGGCAGTGCCGGGTATTGAGGTGCGAGACTCATGCGAGTTTCTCACAAGTGTGACCCCAGCCAAAAGCAACTTCTCACCACCATCCAGGAGCAATTTGGTGATTAACAATGCTTCCTCCAGCATGATGGAGACCATGTCACAAAGTGATAACTAAGTGACTCTGTGAACAAAACACTGAAAGCTTCCATCAATGGCCAGGAAACTCCCCAGATCTCAGTCCAATGGAGACCCTGGGGTAAACCCCGAAAAAGTAGAGAAACAAAAACACAGAAATTGTGGTAAACTCTGATGAAACAAAAATGTGCGTCCATCAGTCAGGATTTGGCCCTGAATCTGATATCCAGCTGCCGGGGCGAAGAGCAGAACAATGGAGAAATAAGGGACAATACTGTAAAAATGAAGTCTCTTCATAAACTTGATGTATTTGTCAATAAAAGTATAAAAGTGTAAAAACTTATGAAATGCTGACAACTGATATTATATACAGTATATACTATCTACTCAATACATCCTCTGCTTACATTATATATATCTTAAAACCAAAGAAATGAGCCGGAGCATGAAATGGTATACGTGCAGTGTATAAGAGCACGTTCACACTGTGGGCACTTTACAGACCAAGCCCAAGAAAAAAATAAAATGAGTAAATACCCTGCAGAAAGTAGATAGTAAATAATAATAGTACATTTAAATAATATAGGGTACTTAGCTATTATTATTTTGATAAAAAAGGCATCTCTTATATAGCACCGCTAATTTCCACTGCGCTCTTCCGGACATCATCATGTATACTGACAGTAATATAAATGTTGATATCGGTAGAAATAAATAATTGGGCATAAAATGTTCCATATTAAATATTCTGCAAATCCTTCCATATACTGATGTGGTGGGTTTGCTTTGTTTGTGTTTTTCCATTTTCTCTCTTAAATTGCGTGAAAAGTTCATCCATAATATGTAATAATGACAATAAAGAATGTTTATCCCAAAAAAGTCCAGATCGTCTCCTCTGTGAGTGCAGAGTCTAATGAAGAGCACATGGTTCTTGTACTCGCTGCAGGGGCGCAACAAGTATGGAAGTTGTAGACATGAGACGTGACCGGCCGGATCAACAAGATAGATAGAGGTAGACATTATAGATAGATAATATATAGATAATAGATAGATAGATAGATAATAGATAGATAGATAGATAGATAGATAATAGATAGATAGATAGATAATAGATAGATAGATAGATGATGATAGATAGATAGATAATAGATATGTAGATAGATAGATGATAGATAGATAGATAGATAGATAGATAGATAGATAGATAGATAGATAGATAGATAGATAGATAGATAGATAGATAGATAGAATAGATGATAGATAGAGGTAGACTTATAGATAGATAATATATAGATAATAGATAGATAGATAGATAGATAGATAGATAGATAGATAGATAGATAGATAGATAGATAGATGATAAATAGATAGATGATAGACAGATAATAGATGATAGCTAATAGATAATAAATAGATTGATAATAGATAGATATTACAGATAGATGATAGTTGATGGATAGAGGATAGATAGATAATAGATGGATAGATTTAATAGATACAATAGATTGATAAATGATATAATAGCTGGATAGAAAGATAGATATAATAGATAGATATATATTAGATAGATATAATAGATAGGTATAATATATAGATACTGCAGATAGATAGATAGATGAATATAATAGATATACAGTATATAATAGAGATGATAGATAATAGATATATTAGATAGATATAATAGATAATAGGTATAATATATAGATACTCTAGATAGATAATAGATGGATAAATAGATATAATAGCTGGATAGAAAGATAGATATAATAGATAATAAAATATAATAGATAATAGGTATAATATATAGATACTCTAGATAGATAATAGATGGATAGATAAATTATATTTACCTGTAAATCCGCTTTGTAGATTTTGCTGTTATTTATTGTATTTTGTTTTCTATGTTTTGCAGTTATATTTCATTGTCTTATTTTGTTTCATGTTAATGAAGACATATAATAATCATTCGTATGACAGGCCCTTTACAGTTACAATCACATTAATAACCTCCACAACCATCTAATGACTCTGAGACTTACGTGATCGTGTTTTCGCCGCCCGTCGTTTTATTTATTTTTTTGTAATTGAGGTCAATGTGTGTAAATAAACTGATGCAGAGTAATGTCATCTGTTCTCGGACTTTTTTCATTCACTTGTACAGTATAGAAGTCGCAGAGCTAAAAATAACGCAAGTGTGAACCTGGCCTTACAGAACAAAGTACTAGCTAAAGATTCAAGGGGCTTTGATCTTAGTTGGCTCAGTGGTTAGCAGCGTTCTCTAGATCTTGCCCCCATATCACCTAAACAT
Source organism: Oophaga sylvatica (assembly GCA_033576555.1). Classification (NCBI taxonomy): domain Eukaryota; kingdom Metazoa; phylum Chordata; class Amphibia; order Anura; family Dendrobatidae; genus Oophaga; species Oophaga sylvatica. The sequence continues at coordinate 955,709,905 of JARQOD010000001.1, read as the reverse complement.
TGCATCACCATTGGAATCTGATGCAAAATCTTATTTAGGTACAACACTGCATTAATAGAAGGGATTTGCATTGCTAAAATCCATAATGTGTGCCTTTAGGCTATAAGGGTGAGTGTGTATAAACACACGCGAGGCCACGTCCCGCAGGACGGCTTGTTAAATCACGGAGAAGTGGTGATGATCAATCACTATTGTAAATGTAATTGTCACTATTGGCGCCTTTATCTTTCCTGATTCTGCCAGTAATATCCAATATATAAATAATGAGGATCAATGATAAATGAGATAAATGACGGCTTTATACTTCATCTTCATTAAACTGAATACATAAAATCATAAGTAGGGAAATAAACTAAAGGTGCAAAGAGACTTCAGGGCATGTGCACACTTCACATTTTTCCTGCAGAATAACACTTGATTTTACTGTCCCAGCAAAGTGATGAGGCTTCTGAAATCTCCTGCACACGCTGCATTTTAGCAGCGTTTTTGACGCATTCTAATGACTGGGAAAAGAATGCATCAAAAATACACAATTTTTCGGTAGCATTTTTCCTACAAATAGGCACATTTTTTATGTAAAATTGTCTACAGCAGACACTTAGCCTGATTGTGTTTACACAAGTTCTGTTCACATGCAGCATTTTTTTTCTGCAACTCAAACCTCCTCTTTTGGTAGTTGAAACACTGACATTAAAAATGCACATTTACAGATTTTGGCACAGTTTTTTGGCTGCTGAAAACATACGTGCTTTGTCTACAGTACGTGTTTAACCCCTTAGTGACAGAGCCAATTTGCAGCTTACTGACCGGGCCAATTTTTACAATTCTGACCACTGTCACTTCATGAGGTTATAACTCTGGAAACACTTCAACGAATCCCACTGATTGCTTTTCGTGACATATTGTACTTCACGTTATTGGTAAAAAAAAATTTTATATGACTTGCGATTTATTTATTAAAAAAACGGAAATATGGCGAAAATTTTGAAAATTTAGCAATTTTCAAACTTTAAGTTTTTATGCCCTTAAATCAGAGAGATATGTCACACAAATTTCTTAATAAATAACATTTCCCACATGTCTACTTTACATCGGCACAGTTTTGGAAACCAATTTTTTTTTATTAGGAAGTTATAAGGGTTAAAAGTTGACCAGCGATTTCTCATTTTTACAACACCATTATTTTTTAAGGGACCACATCACATTTGAAGTAATTTGAGGGGTCTATATGATAGAAAATACCCAAAAGTGACACCATTCTAAAAACTGCACCCCTCAAGGTGCTCAAAATCACATTCAAGAAGTTTATTAACCCTTTAAGTGCTTCACAGGAACTGAAGCAATGTGGAAGGAAAAAATTAACATTTAACTTTTTTTGCAAAAAATTTATTTCAGAACCAATTTTTTTTATTTTCACAAGTGTTAAAAGAAAAAATGAACCACAAAATTTGTTGTGCAATTTCTCCTGAATACGCCGATACCCCATATGTGGGGGTAAACCACTTTTTGGGCACAGAGGTCACAAGGGAAGGAGCGCCGTTTAACTTTTTCAATGCAGAATTCTCTGGACGCCATGTCGCGTTTGGAGAGCCCCTGATGTGCCTAAACAGTGGAAACCCTCAACAAGTGACCCCATTTTGGAAACTAGACCCCTTAAGGAACTTATCTAGATGTGTGGTGAGCAATTTGAACCTCTAAGTGCTTCACAGAAAGTTATAACGTAGTGTCGTAAAAATAAAAATCATTTTTTTCCTCAAAAATGATTTTCTAGCCCACTATTTTTTTATTTTCCCAAGGGTAACAGGAGAAATTGGACCTCAAAAGTTGTTGTGCAATTTTTCCTGAGTACGCTGATACCCCATATGTGGGGGGTAACCACTGTTTGGGCGCATGGGAGAGCTTGGAAGGGAAGGAGCGCCATTTTGTAATGCAGACTTTGATGGAATGTTCTGCGGACGTCATTTCGCGTTTGGAGAGCCCCTGATGTGCCTAAACAGTAGAAACCCCCCACAAGTGACACCATTTTGGAAACTAGACCCCCAAGGAGCTTATCTAGATGTGAGGTGAGCACTTTGAACCCCCAAGTGCTTCACAAAAGTTTATAAACGCAAAGCCGTGAAAATAAAAAATCATTTTTTTCCTCAAAAATTATTTTTTAGCCAGCTATTTTTTTTCCCAAGGGTCACAGAAGAAATTAGAACCACAAAATTGGTGTGCAATTTATCCTGAGTATGCTGATACCCCATATGTTGGGGTAAACCACTGTTTGGGCACACGGCAGGGCTCGGAAGGGAGGAGCACCATTTGACTTTTTGAACGCCATGTCTTGTTTGGAGACCCCTGATGTGCCTAAATAGTGGAAACCCCTCAATTCTAGCTCCAACCCTAACCCCAACACACCCCTAACCCTAAGGCTGGAGTCACACACAACGTATAAAAAAAATCGGACCATATTATACGGCCGTAATACGCAGAAAAGTCCCCTGAACAGTGATCCATATGTCATCCATGAGCAATGCGAGGATGCGATTTCCTCGCATCAAAATATCATGTGTATCCGTATGGCATCTGTATGGCATCCGTAGAGTGAGATTTTCTCGCCGGCTTGCAAAACCAACATTTAATGGATCCAAATGAAAGTTTTTAACCCCTTAATGTCCAATGATGTGCACAGTCCGTCATGGCCGGGAGTCAGTGGTAGATCAGTGCCGACAGCTGTCACAGACAGCTGACAGGCACGGCAAGCGGTGCGGGGACCTTTGCCGTCGGTCCCCGCACCTACAGCAGCGATCGCGCAGGAGAAGACTGAAATTTCAGCTTCTCCAGCGCGATCAGTGCAGGAGCCGGCGCTGCAGTGGCCAGGCTTCCTGCACTGACAGCCAGGAGTGGAGCCCCCACCGCCCCTGGCTGTTAACCCCCTGACTGCTGCGATTGAGCGCGATCGCAGCGCTCAGGGGGAGAGGCAGAGGGTCGGGAGCTCCCTCTGCCTCAGATCGGCGCCCTGCAATTTATTTGCAGGGCCCGATCTCTGCCTTGATGACCCGGGGGTTGTCATGACAACCACCGGTCATCTAGCTACGGAAAGCTGCTGTGATCATGCTCACAGCAGCTTTCCCCATAGGTACAATGCATTGCAATGCTGGAGCATTGCAATGCATTGTAACTGCAATAAAAAGTAAAAAAAGTGAAAGTCCCATAAAGGGACAAGTTAAAAAAAATCATTTTTTTAAAAAAATTGTAAAAAAATATTAAAAAATAATTTAAAAAAAATCCCCTAAAAAATACACATTTTTATGTAATAAAAAAAATAAAAAACAAAAAAAATACACATGTTTGGTATGCCACGTCCGTAAAAGTCCCATCTATAAAAGCATAACCCTAGTTAACCCCTTCAGTGAAAAGCCGTAAAAAAAAACACAAAAAATAGTAAATTATACTTTTTCCAAGCGGTATCATCATACCGCTTGGAAAAAGTGCAATAACACGCTATCAAAAAGTCAGATATAAATAATCATGGTACGCTGAAAACGTCATCTTGTCCCGCAAAAAACAAGCCACTATACAGCATCATCAGCGAAAAAATAAAAAAGTTATAGCCCCCTGAATAAACTGATGCAAAAATAATTATTTTTTCTATAAAAATTTTTATTGTGTAAAAAACGCCAAAACATAAAAAAAATATATAAATGAGGTATCGCTGTAATCGTAGTGACCCGAAGAATAAAGCTGCTTTATCAATTTTACCACACACGGAACGGAGGAAAAAAAAAAAAAAAACAATTCCTGAATTGCTGGTTTTTGTTCATTCTGCTTCCACAAAAATCGGAATAGGAAGCGATCAAAAAACGTTATGTGCCCGAATATGGTACCAATAAAAACGTCAGCTCGTCCTGCAAAAAATAAGCCTGCACATAACTGTCTGCCGAAATATGGAAAAATTATAGCTCTCAAAATACGGCGATGCAAAAATTTCTTACAAAAAATTATTCCAAAAAAAAGCATCTTTTAGTGTGTGACAGAAGCTAAACATGAAAAAAGGATGTAAATCTGGTATCGCTGTAATCGCACCGATCCGAGGAATAAAGTCGCCTAATCACTAATACCGCACGAGGAACGGCGCAAAAAAGAAAACTAATTCTTCACCTTTTGTGGATTTGTTCATTGTGCCTCCCAAAGATCGCAGTAAGGTGATCACAGTGGTTCCCCCCCACATATGGGATATCAGCGTACTCAGGACAAATTGCACAATAACTTTTGGGTCCTATTTCTCCTGTTACCCTTATAAAAATAAAAATTTGGGGGCAAAAAGATTATTTTTGTGGAAAAAAATATGATTTTTTTATTTTCACGGCTCTACGTTATAAACTTCTGTGAAGCGCTTGGGGTTCAAAGTGCTCAACACACATCTAGATAAGTTCCTTGGGGGTCTAGTTTCCAAAATGGAGTCACTTGTGGGGGGTTTATACTGTTTAGGCACATCAGGGGCTCTCCAAACGTGACATGACACCCGCAGACCATTCCATCAAAGTCTGCATTTGAAAAAGGCGCTCCTTCCCTTTCGAGCTCTGCCATGCGTCAAAATAGTGGTTTACCCCCACATATGGGGTATCAGCGTACTCAGGACAAATTGCACAATAACTTTGGGGTCCTGTTACCCTTTGGAAAATAACAATTGGGGGTGGAAAGATCATTTTTGTGGAAAAGATATGATTTTTTAATTTTACTGCTCTACGTTATAACCTTCTGTGAAGCCCTTGGGGGTTCAAAGCTCTCACCACACATCTAGATAAGTTCCTTGGGGGGTCTAGTTTCCAAAATGGGGTCACTTGTGGGGGGTTTCCACTGTTTAGACACACAGGTGCTCTCCAAATACGACATGGCGTCCAATCTCAATTCCAGCCAAAAAAGTCAAATGGCGCTGCTTCCCTTCCGAGCTCTGCCATGCGCCCAAATAGTGGTTTACCCCCACATATGGGGTATCAGCGTACTCAGGACTAATTGCACAATAACTTTTGGGGTCCTGTTACCCTTTGGAAAATAACAATTGGGGGTGGAAAGATCATTTTTGTGGAAAAGATAAGATTTTTTAATTTTACGGCTCTACGTTATAACCTTCTGTGAAGCCCTTGGGGGTTAAAAGCTCTCACAACACATTTAGATAAGTTCCTTGGGGGGTCTAGTTTCCAAAATGGGGTCACTTGTGGGGGGTTTCCACTTTTTAGGCACACAGGGACTCTCCAAATGCGACATGGCGTCCAATCTCAATTCCAGCCAAAAAAGTCAAATGGCGCTGCTTCCCTTCCGAGGTCTGCCATGCGCCCAAATAGTGGTTTACCCCCACATATGGGGTATCAGCGTACTCAGGACTAATTGCACAATAACTTTTGGGGTCCTTTTATCCTTTGGAAAATAAAAATTGGGATGAAAAGATCATTTTTGTGGAAAAAATATGATTTTTTAATTTTACGGCTCTACCTTATAACCTTCTGTGAAGCCCTTGGGGGTTAAAAGCTCTCACAACACATTTAGATAAGTTCCTTGGGGGGTCCAGTTTCCAAAATGGGGTCACTTATGGGGGATTTCCACTGTTTAGGCACACAGGGACTCTCCAAATGCGACATGGCGTCCAATCTCAATTCCAGCCAAAAAAGTCAAATGGCGCTGCTTCCCTTCCGAGGTCTGCCATGCGCCCAAATAGTGGTTTACCCCCACACATGGGGTATCGGTGTACTCTGGAGAAATTGTACAACAAATATTGTGGTTCATTTTCTCCTGATACCCTTGACAAAATTTAAAAAAAATTGTGTCGAAAGAAAAATTTTGGGAAAAAAAGTTAAATGTTCATTTTTTCCTTCCACATTGCTTCAATTCTTGTGAAGTACCTAAAGGGTTAATAAACTTCTTGAATGTGGCTTTGAACACGTTGAGGGGTGCAGTTTTTAGAATGGTGTCACTTTTGGGTATTTTCTGTCATATTGACCCCCAAATTCACTTCAAATGTGAGGTGGCCCCTAAAAAAAATGGTTTTGTAAATTTTGTTGGAAAAATGAGAAATTGCTGGTCAACTTTTAACACTTATAACTTCCTAACAAAAAAAATTTTGGTTCCAAAATTGTGCTGATGTAAAGTAGACATGTGGGAAATGTTATTTATTAACTAATTTTTGTGACATATCTCTCTGATTTAATGGCATAAAAATTAAAAGTTTGAAAATTGCAAAATTTTCAAAATTTTTGCCATATTTCCATTTTTTTTCATAAATAAACGCAAGTTATATTGAAGAAATTTTACCACTATCATGAAGTACAATATGTCACGAGAAAATAATCTCAGAATCGCCAAGATCTGTAGAAGCGTTCCAAAGTTATGACCTCATAAAGAGACAGTGGTCAGAATTGTAAAAATTGGCCTGGTCTTTAACCTACAAAATGGCTTGGTCGTTAAGGGGTTAAATCACAAAAGGAAACAGTTATATACACATAGAATACATATATATATATACACACACATGTCATTGTGACATATATATATATATATATATACTAGTGATGAACCCGTTCTACGCCCGGGTGGCAAGCATTTTTATTGGTATATGGTCTCCCATCCTGGTATGTGCTGCCCCCTCCTATCCAGATATGCATGGTCCCCTCACCCCACCCAATCCTGGTATGCATGGCACCCAATACCTCACCCTGGTATGCATGGTCCCCTCACCCCCAATCATGGTATGCATGGTCCCCTCCCCCCAATCCTGGAATGCATGGTCCCCTCACCACCCAATCCTGGTATGCATGGTGCCCTCACCCCCAATCCTGGTATGCATGGTCCCTCACCACCCAATCCTGGTATGCATGGTGCCCTCACCCCCCCCAATCCCGGTATGCATGGTGCCCTCACCCCCAAATCCTGGTATGCATGGTGTCCTCACCCTCCAATCCTAGTATGCATGGTCCCCTCACCCCCCAATCCTGGTATACATGTTCCACCCTTATCCCTATCGTAGGATGTATGGGACCCCCTCACCCCCCAATCCTGGTATGCATGGTTCCTTCATCCCCAATCCTGGTATGCATGGTACCCTTCACCCCCCTATCCTGGTATGCATGGTACCCCTCATCCCCCAATCCTGATATGCATGGTGCCCCTCTTCCCCCAATCCTGATATGCATGGTCCCCTCACCCCCTATCCTGATATGCACGGTCCCCTCACCCCAATCCTGATATGCATGGTCACCTCACCCCCCTATCCTGATATGCATGGTCGCTTCACCCCCTATCCTGATATGCATGGTCCCCTCACCCCCCAATCCTGATATGCATGGCGCCCTCAGTCCCCTATCCTAATATGCATGGCCCCCTCAGTCCCCTATCCTGATATGCATGGCCCCCGCAGTCCCCTATCCTGATATGCATGGCCCCCTCAGTCCCCTATCCTGATATGCATGGCCCCCTCAGTCCCCTATCCTGATATGCATGGCCCCCGCAGTCCCCTATCCTGATATGCATGGCCCCCTCAGTCCCCTATCCTGATATGCATGGCCCCCGCAGTCCCCTATCCGGATATGCATGGCCCCCTCAGTCCCCTATCCTGACATGCATGGCCCCCTCAGTCCCCTATCCTGATATGCATGGCCCCCGCAGTCCCCTATCCGGATATGCATGGCCCCCTCAGTCCCCTATCCTGACATGCATGGCCCCCTCATCCCCTATCCTGATATGGATCATTCCCTCCTGCTACAGATTCTCTCATCTCTTGGCATCACAGACTTGGCCCTATCCTGGACCTCATCATACCTAACAGACCGAACATTTAGTGTCTCCCTCTCACACACCACCTCCTCACCTCGCCCCCTGTCTGTTGGTGTTCCTCAAGGCTCAGTCCTAGGACCCCTACTCTTCTCCATCGACACCTTCGGCCTGGACAGCTCATAGAATCCCACGGCTTGCAGTATCACCTCTACGCCGATGACACGCAGATCTACCTATCTGGACCTGACCTCACCTCCCTACTGACCAAAATCCCACAGTGTCTGTCTGCTATCTCAGTCTTCTTTTCTGCTCACTTTCTCAAACTGAACATGGACAAAACAGAATTCATCATCTTTCCCCACCTCATTCTACCCCTCCACCAGACCTATCCATCAATGTCAATGGCTGCTCGCTTTCCCCAGTCCCGCATGCTCGGTGCCTTGGGGTGATCATCGACTCTGCCCTCTCTTTCAAACCACATATCCAAGCCCTCGCCACCTCCTGCCGCCTCAAACTCAAAAATATTTCCCGGATCCGCGCATTCCTCAACCATGAAACCACAAAAACACTAGTGCACGCCTTTATCATCTCCCGCCTCGACTACTGCAACCTCCTACTGTCTGGCCTCCCCTCTAGCACTCTGGCACCACTCCAGTCCATCCTACACTCTGCTGCCCGACTAATCCACCTGTCTCCCCGCTATTCCCCAGCCTCCCCCCTGTGCCAGGCCCTTCACTGACTTCCTATTGCCCAGAGGCTTCATTTCCAAACCCTAACCATGACATACAAAGCCATCCACAACTGTTGTGAATGGGTTTGAGATGAGTTCTGAGCAGAGGCTCCCTCTGGTGGTTACAAGCGGTACTAGTGAAGATTGTGAGGACTGGGAATCAGGTGTTACTGACCGGTCTTCTATAAGGGAGTCATTTTCCCATCAGGGTTGCCGGTGATCAATTGTTCTGGTCTGAATCCTTCATTCCAGTTTCCCTTGTAGCCTGCTGTGTCGTGTCTGCATCTCCTGCTACCAGATAAGAATTTTTCTTCTTTTGTGTTGTTGCTATATTTTTGCATTTTGTCCTGCACTTCTTTGGGGGCCTTCTGGGTCCCCTCCGGGGGCTTCTGCCTTCTCAGTTTAGTTCAGCCACTGAGTTTTGTTCTTTTGCTTTTTCCAGTTTTTTCAGTGGCTGCTGTTTTGATTTTGTTACACCAGAAAGCTAATTTAGGTGGTAGAGGTCGTGTGATCTCAGGTGATTTTGAAATTAGTAGAGTTGGTGTTTTTCAGGGTTTTCTGGGATTGCAGTAAGTACCCTTCCTATCCTTTTCTATTTAGATAGTTTGGGCCCCAGCGTTTGCTCATACTATTTTCTTTCTGTGTCAGTATTTCCCTTGTCTAACCGCCATTACATGTTTGGGGGCTTTCTATTATCTTTGGGGTTCTACTCCGGGGCAGATAGCTTTCCTATTTCTATCTTTAGGTGTAGTTAGTTTCTCAGGCTGTGACGAGGCGTCTAGGACCAACGTAGGAACGCTCCACGGCTGCCTCTAGTTGTTGTGGTTAGTCAGGGTACTGCAATCCCATAGATTCCAACTTCTCTGGTGTATTGCCTTTTTTACCTGCACTCCTCAGCTACCGAAACATAACAGTATCACCGGCCTAAAAATTGAAAATTGTATGGTACTCACAGAAGGGAAAAAATATTGTGATAGAAAAAAGGTTGTCAGAGTTGTCAGAGATATTTTTCTGTTTGTTGCATTTTTTTTTTTTTTTTCCCTCTGTATCTCTGGGTGCTGGGGAGGATCTTTTCTCCCAATGGAGTTTGCACAGTTTTCTGGCCGTGTGGATCAGCTTGCCACTGAGGTTCGGAGTATTGCTATCTATCTTGCTGGGTTGCCTGTTGTGGAACCTAGGATCCCCATGCCAGATTTGTTTTTAGGGGATCGAGCCAAGTTTCAGAATTTCAAAAATAATTGTAAATTGTTTTTTGCCTTAAAATCTAAGTCCTCAGGAAACGCAGCGCAGCAGGTTCAAATTATCATCTCTCTCCTGCACGGCGATCCTCAGGATTGGGCTTTTTCCCTGATACCTGGGGATCCTGTTTTGAGTGATGTTGATGCGTTTTTCAGGCTTTGGGGTTATTGTACGATGAGCCTAATGTCACTGATCAAGCTGAAAAAGCCTTGTTGGCATTAAATCAGGGGCTTGATGACGCTGAGTTATACTGTCAGAGATTCCGTAGGTGGGCAGTCCTGACCAAATGGAATGACGACGCTTTGGCGGCCCTTTTCCGGAAGGGTCTGTCGGATAATGTAAAGGATGTTATGGTGGGATTCCCTGTCCCCTCTGGTCTCAATGATTCTATGTCATTAGCGATTCAAATTGACAGACGTTTGCGTGAGCGGAGAAGTATGCGTGGAGTGGTGTTGCCTTGTGAGCCAGCTTCTGAACCCATGCAGTGTGATGGAGTGGTGTCTGGGGCACAGCGTCATGAGTTTCGAAAGCGCAATAGGTTATGTTTCTACTGTGGTGATGCCTCTCATGCTATTTCAGTCTGCCCTAAGCGGGGAAGACGTTTTGCACGCTCAGTTGTCTTGGGTAGTGTTCAGACTAAGTTTTTATTAACTGTCACTCTGATATGCTCTCTGTCCTCATTTTCTGCTCAGGCTTTCGTTGATTCTGGAGCAGCTATTAACCTGATGGATTATGATTTTGCTAAACGTTGTGGGCTTCCCTTGATACCCCTACAGAAGTCTATTCCCCTACTGGGGATCGATTCTACCCCTTTGGCTGAGAATAAACCCCAGTTTTCTACTCAGGTGATAATGAGGGTTGAACCTGATCACCAGGAGTGCTGCAAATTTTTGGTTCTATATAATCTGCATGACATTATCGTGCTGGGTTTCCCTTGGTTACAGTCTCATAATCCTGTTTTGGATTGGAAATCTGTGTCTGTAACCAGTTGGGGCTGCCAATGTGTTAATACCAACACTCCTGTTTTTTCTGCCTCTCCCCAGGCTCAGGATGTTCCTGACTTTTTGATTGATTTTTCTGATGTGTTTAGCGAAAGTAAATCTGCATCCTTACCTCCCCATAGGAGCTATGACTGCGCTATTGAATTAGTGCCGGGTAGTAAATTCCCAAAGGTCGCCTTTTTAACTTGTCTGTACCTGAACATGACGCTATGCGGTCTTATATCAAGGAATCATTGGAGAAGGGTCATATCAGACCATCCTCTTCACCCTTAGGTGCCGGTTTTTTCTTTGTGGCCAAAAAAGATGGTTCATTAAGGCCGTGTATTGATTATCGTCTCTTGAACAATATTACTGTGAAATATCAATACCCTTACCCTTGATTTCTGACCTGTTTTCCAGGGTGAAAAACGCTACTTGGTTTACCAAGCTTGACCTCAGGGGGGCGTATAACCTTATTCGCATTAAGCACGGGGATGAATGGAAGACGGCATTCAATACCCCTGAAGGGCATTTTGAGTACCTAGTGATGCCCTTTGGGCTCACTAATGCCCCTTCCGTCTTCCAGTCCTTCATGAATGACATTTTCAGGGATTTTGTGGACAAATTTCTGATTGTTTATTTGGATGATATCTTGATTTTTTCTAATGACTGGGACTCTCATGTGAAACATGTTCGGACTGTGTTCCAGATTTTGAGGGATAATGCTCTGTATGTGAAGGGATCAAAGTGTCTTTTTGGCGTACAGAAGATCTCATTTCTGGGATTCATTTTGTCCCCATCTGTTATTGAAATGGACCCGGTCAAGGTTCAGGCCATCTGTGATTGGGTCCAACCTACTTCATTAAAGGCTCTTCAGAGATTTTTGGGTTTTGCCAATTTTTATCGTAAATTTATTGGTAATTTCTCGGTTATTGTTAAACCATTAACTGATTTGACCAGAAAGGGTTCTGATGTGGTGAATTGGCCTCCTGAGGCAGTCTCTGCATTTCAGGAACTTAAGCAGAGATTCACTTCTGCTCCTGTTCTACGGCAGCCTGATGTTTCTCTGCCATTTCAGGTGGAGGTTGATGCCTCTGAAATTGGGGCAGGTGCCGTTTTGTCCCAAAAAGATCCAGAGACCTCTAAAAGTAACCCTTGTGCCTTTTTCTCTCGAAAATTTTCTCCTACTGAACGTAATTATGACGTGGGTAATCGGGAGTTATTGGCCATGAAGTGGGCTTTTGAAGAGTGGAGACATTGGCTGGAGGGAGCCAAACATCAGGTGGTGGTCCTTAGGACCATAAGAATCTGGTCTATCTGGAATCTGCCAAGCGACTCAATCCTAGACAGGCCAGGTGGGCCTTGTTTTTCACACGTTTTAATTTTGTGGTTTCCTTTCTTCCTGGCACTAAGAATGTTAAGGCGGATGCCCTCTCGAGGAGTTTCCTTGCGGACTCTCCTGAGTTATCTGATCCTTCTGTTATTTTGAAAGAGGGTGTAGTTCTTTCCGCCATCTCGCCCAATTTGAGACTTGCTCTGGAGGGGTGTCAGGAGGATAGGCCCGAGCGCTGCCCTGTTGGAAAATTGTTTGTCCCGGACGAATGGAAAAAGAGTGTGATGTCTGAGATTCATTGTTCCGCATTGGCTGGGCATCCCGGAATTTTTGGTACCAGAGACTTGGTTAGTCGGTCCTTTTGGTGGCCTACCTTGTCTCGCGATGTCAGGGAATTTGTGCAGTCCTGCGGGACTTGCTCTCGCTCCAAGCCTTGCTCTCGCTCTAGTGGTTTGTTGATGCCATTGCCTGTGCCCAAGAGACCATGGACCCATATCTCTATGGATTTCATTTCCGATCTTCCTGTTTCTCAGAGAATGACCACCATCTGGGTAATTTGTGATAGGTTTTCCAAAATGATACATCTTGTGCCATTACCTAAGTTGCCTTCCTCCTCTGAATTGGTGCCGTTGTTTCTTCAGCACGTGGTTCGTTTACACGGCATTCCTGAGAACATTGTGTCTGACAGAGGAGTCCAGTTTGTTTCCAGATTTTGGAGGACTTTTTGTTCTAAACTGGGTGTTCAATTGTCTTTCTCCTCGGCATTTCATCCTCAGACCATGGTCAAACTGAGAGAACAAACCAGACATTAGAGACTTATCTAAGATGCTTTGTGTCTGCTGATCAGGATGACTGGGTCTCTTTTTTGCCTTTGGCTGAGTTTGCTCTTAATAATAGGGCTAGCTCTGCCACTTTGATGTCTCAGTTTTTCTGTAATTCTGGTTTTCACCCTCGATTTTCTTCAGGACAGACGGAGGCTTCTATCTGTCCGGTGTTGACTCTGTTGTTGAGCGTATGCAACAGATTTGGGACCAGGTAGTGGAGAGGTTGTCCCTCTCTCAGGAGAAGGCCCAGCGGTTTGCTAACCGGCATAGGACTGATGGTCCTCGGTTTAAAGTGGGGGACTTGGTCTGGTTGTCCTCAAAGAATATTCCTATGAGAGTAGCATCTCCTAAATTTAAGCCTAGGTTGCATTGGACCTTATAAGATCATGGAGATTATTAATCCTGTTTCTTTTCGTTTGCTTCTTCCAGGGACATTTAAGATCCATAACGTGTTCCACAAGTCCTTGTTGAAGAGGTTTGTTGAGCCAGTGGTTCCTGCTACTGTGCCTCCTGACCCTGTTTTGGTTGAGGGCAATCTGGAGTATGTGGTTGAGAAAATATTGGATTCTCGTTTTTCTAGACGAAGACTCCAGTATTTGGTTAAATGGAGAGGTTATGGTCAGGAAGACAATTCTTGGGTGTTTGCTTCGGACATCCATGCTAGGAGACTTATCCGTGCGTATCATAGAACTCATCCTGACCGACCTGGTTGCTCAAATGAGGGTTCGGTGACCCCTCCTCAGGGGGGGGTACTGTTGTGAATGGGTTTGAGATGAGTTCTGAGCAGAGGCTCCCTCTGGTGGTTACAAGCGGTTACTAGTGAAGATTGTGAGGACTGGGAATCAGGTGTTACTGACTGGTCTTATATAAGGGAGTCATTTTCCCATCAGGGTTGCCGGTGATCAATTGTTCTGGTCTGAATCCTTCATTCCAGTTTCCCTTGTAGCCTGCTGTGTCGTGTCTGCATCTCCTGCTACCAGATAAGAATTTTTCTTCTTTTGTGTTGTGCTATATTTTTGCATTTTGTCCTGCACTTCTTTGGGGGCCTTCTGGGTCCCCTCCGGGGGCTTCTGCCTTCTCAGTTTAGTTCAGCCACTGAGTTTTGTTCTTTTGCTTTTTCCAGTTTTTTCAGTGGCTGCTGTTTTGATTTTGTTACACCAGAGAGCTAATTTAGGTGGTAGAGGTCGTGTGATCTCAGGTGATTTTTGAAATTAGTAGAGTTGGTGTTTTTCAGGGTTTTCTGGGATTGCAGTAAGTACCCTTCCTATCCTTTTCTATTTAGATAGTTTGGGCCCCAGCGTTTGCTCATACTATTTTCTTTCTGTGTCAGTATTTCCTCTTGTCTAACCGCCATTACATGTTTGGGGGCTTTCTATTATCTTTGGGGTTCTGCTCCGGGGCAGATAGCTTTCCTATTTCTATCTTTAGGTGTAGTTAGTTTCTCAGGCTGTGACGAGGCGTCTAGGACCAACGTAGGAACGCTCCACGGCTGCCTCTAGTTGTTGTGGTTAGTCAGGGTACTGCAATCCATAGATTCCAACTTCTCTGGTGTATTGCCTTTTTTACCTGCACTCCTCAGCTACCGAAACATAACAACAACCTTTCTCCTCCATACATCTGTGACATGGTCTCCCGCTACCTACCTACACGCATCCTTCGATCCTCTCAAGATCTCCTTCTCGACTCCCCCCTCATCTCTTCTTCCCACAACCGCATACAAGACTTCTCCCGGGTTTCCCCCATACTCTGGAACTCCCTGCCGCAAAACATCAGACTTTCACCAACAACGGAGACCTTCAAGAAAAACCTGAAGACCCACCTGTTCCGACAAGCCTACAACCTGCAGTGATTCTCAGTCTACTAAACCATCGCACGACCAGCTCTACCCTCTCCCAGTGTATTCTCACCCATCCCTGCAGACTGTGAGCCCTCGCGGGCAGGGTCCTCTCTCCTTCTGTACTTGTGTGTCCCTTGTCTAGCACATGTTTATTGTACCTGTCTATATTTTTCCCTTTTCATATGTAAAGCGCCATGGAATAAATGGTGCTATATAAATGTATAATAATAATAAATGTATATAATAATAATAATATGCATGGCCCCCGCAGTCCCCTATCCTGATATGCATGGCCCCTCAGTCCCCTATCATGATATGCATGGCCCCCTCAGTCCCCTATCCTGATATGCATGGCCCCCTCAGTCCCCTATCCTGATATGCATGGCCCACTCAGTCCCCTATCCTGATATGCATGGCCCCCTCAGTCCCCTATTCTGATATGCATGGCCCCCGCAGTCCCCTATCCTGATATGCATGGCCCCTTAGTCCCCTATTCTGATATGCATGGCCCCCGCAGTCCCCTATCCTGATATGCATGGCCCCCTCAGTCCCCTATCCTGATATGCATGGCCCCCGCAGTCCCCTTACTGATATGCATGGCCCCCGCAGGTCCTATCCTGATATGCATGGTCCCCCGCAGTCCCCTATCCTGATATGCATGCTACCTCTCACCCCTGTATCCTGATATGTATGGTCCCGTTCACCCTATGAAACTGCACACATACAAAAAAAAAACATTTATACTCATCTTTCTTCTCCGTGCTCCAGCGTTGTCCCGTTCTGCCAGAGGCTGGGGGAGGAGAGCGGCGCCGGAGTATGCGCATTCCCGTGCCATTTTCTTGAAGACACTGCAGTGTGTGTTTCACAAAATGGCGCTGGAAAGCGTGGACTGGGCATGCGCAGATGACGGCGAAATCGGTGCCTGCGCAGTCCTCGCTTTCCGGCGCCATTTTCTTGAAGACACTCTGCAGTGTGTCTTCCACAATATGGCGCCGGAAAGCGCGAACTGGGCATGCGCCGATTCCGGCGCCACAACCCACCCTCTCCAGTCCTAACATCCCAGCAAGACCCCGCGGCGCCGGCAACACGGGATCGGTGGGATCGGTAAGGGGTTGTTGCGAAGATCGCGATATGCGTTCAGTGCTTACGCATACCGCGATCTCCTGGGCCACCCTCCTCATCGCCGGGAGCGTTACTCTGTCCAGACTGCGCAGGCACGTCGCGCTTGCGCAGTCTATAAAGGCTTCAGACAGAGTGACGCTCCCAGCGTTATATTATAGATATATACATATATTTATAGTTCATATCACATAGCATAATAGCCGCAAAAGCGGGGTCGGTAAAAACCAACCAAGCCGAGACCCCAGAGAAAATCAGACTCTGGGGGGCGCTATATACTTTTTCCACAGCTCTGTTAATTAACGGCGCTGTCGTTTAAGTACCCTTAACCACCTCCGTTAAAAGGCGTATCGGCAGTCGTTAAGGGGTTAATATAGTTAGTTTTAACCTGTGCTCCCATGAGGAGTTTTTGGTGAGTTTTTGATGCTGTATATTTTAAAAACGTTGTGTCTTACTGTTTTGGCAAAATGGATAGATTTATAGAAATCTCCTGCCCATTGTTCTTTTTGTCCCTCAGCGTAATCCAATCTGCGTTGTGAGTTTCAAATCCGCAACATGTCAATTTCTCTTGTGGGTACACTGAGTTTTATGTGCAGATTTTCCCCATAGACTTGTATTAGACACGGAAAATCCAAAGGTAAAAAGTGTATATAATCCGAAAATGACAGCATCAATAAAGTTTTGTTAAAGCCAAATACCAGGAAATATCAAAAACAAAGCAACTTTATTTATAACCTTACAAGCCAAAAATAGACAAAAACCAGCGTCAAAAATGCGAAAAAAAAAACGCATGAGATAAAATGCACTCAGAAATGTAATGGAAAAACGCAAATTACCTAATTTACTTAATAAGTGCAGAAAATCAGCAACAGCAAAGAAAATCACCAAATTCTCATTGTGGGAATATACTGTAGCCTTATTCACCAAACACGCTGCTAAGACTTTAAGGCCGGAGTCACACTGGCGACAAAATCGGACGACTGCAATGCGATGAAATATCGCATTGCAGTCGGACCTATGTTAATCTATGGAGCAGCTCCCAGTATCCGATTTTTTGTGGTCCGTTTTAAACGTCCGTGTACAATCGCAGCATGCTGCGATTGTCACCGATTGTCGGTCGACAATCGCCAATGCAAGTCTATGGGAGCGATGAAAAATCGGATTACAAACGGACCGCACGTGTGACTTGCGATTAAATCGCATCAGTGTCCTTTAGAAAAGCCGGCAATTCATCCCTGCCTATACTGTAAAAGCACACTGACAGCTTTAATAAAGAATCGAATCAATACATATCCACACATAGAATCCACATATATATATAATATATATATATATATATATATATGTCATTGTGACATATATATATATATACATATATTTATAGTTGTTACACTTCTACATACTGTAGTAGCCGCTAATTCAATTGCCGGCTTCAGTGAAATCACAGAAGCCGACATGCAATGATACATTGTTTCCACACATTTAACCATGTAATTTCATGTATTTTTATATATGTTTGAAACATACAATTACATGAGTATATGTGTGCTAAATTTCAGACATGTAGGGGTTAATTAAAGGTGTAAATTCGTTGAAAAAAAATGTGTGGGCTCCCGCTGTATTTTCTCCACCAGACAGACAAAGCAAGCGAGTGGGGGCAGATAATAATAGCCTAGGGAGGGTACATTTTTTTTGTGCCCCCCCTGGCTACTAACATCTGCCCCCAGACACCCCAGAAAGGGCAAATCTATAATTAGATTCGCCCTTTCTGGCACTTTGCCCGTCTATTCCCATTGCCCTGTAGCGGTGGCGAATGGGTTAATCTCACCTTAATGTCACCTTAGTATTGAAAGGTGACCTTAAGGTAGGTTAATAATTGATAGCTGTCAATTAGACAACTATCAATTATTAATCCTATTGTAGTAAATTAAAAAAACACAGACACATTAATTAAAAATTATTTTAATGAAATAAAAACACCTTTTTTTGACCATATTTTATTTTACACTTAATCCGTGCGAAGCCATTGATCTCCTAAAATAAATAAAAAAAAATAAAACAACATTATCTTACCTATTCCGCTGATCTGTCACGTCCCACGCTGTAATCCTTCACAAAGGGTTAACTAGCTTTGAGCCAAGCTGTGCAAGTAATCCTGCATGCTCAGCTCAAAGCTCATGAATGAATAAGTTCCTCTCCTGGCGACAGGAGAGGATGTGTTTCATGAATGAAGCTTAATTGATTGTGTCCACTTTCCCTTTAGGTCAGGTCACTAAAGTTAAATTGCCAATAAATCAATTAAGCTCCATTCATGAATCTATTCCTCTACTTTCGCTGGGAGAGGAACTTATTCATTCAGGGGAATACAGGTCTGAGACAGCATTATTAGCTCTCTGCGACCTGTAACCTGTTAACCCTTTCTGATGGATTACACCGTGGACCTGACTGTACATCGGATTGGTAAGTATAATTTTGCTTTTTTATTTTATTTTTATTACAGGAAATGGTTTTAGCAGGAAAATAAAATATGGTCAAAAACTGTGTGATTATTTAATTAAACTTATTTTTTATTAAACTGTGTGTGTTTGATTTTTCTTTCATACAATAGGATTAATAATTGATAGTTGTCTAATTGACAGCTATCAATTATTAACCTGCCTTAAGGTCACCTTTCAATACTAAGGTGACAATAACGCCAGATTATTAACCCATTCGCCACCGCTACAGGGCAATGGGAATAGACGGGCAAAGTGCCAGAAAGGGCGAATCTAATTATAGATTTGCCCTTTCTGGGGTGTCTGGGGGCAGATGTTAGTAGCCAGGGGGGCACAAAAAAATGTACCCTCCCTAGGCTATTATTATCTGCCCCCACTCGCTTGCTTTGTCTGTCTGGTGGAGAAAATACAGCGGGAGCCCACGCATTTTTTTTCAACGAATTTACACCTTTAATTAACCCCTACATGTCTGAAATTTAGCACACATATACTCATGTAATTGTATGTTTCAAACATATATAAAAATACATGAAATTACATGGTTAAATGTGTGGAAACAATGTATCATTTCATGTCGGCTTCTGTGATTTCACTGAAGCCGGCAATTGAATTAGCGGCTATAACAGTATGTAGAAGTGTAAGAATTATAAATATATGTATATATATATATATGTCACAATGACATATATATATATATATATATAATTATATATATAATATATATGTGCTCTATGTGTATATATCTATTCTTTCTTTTGGCATTTAAATACTATTCTTTTGGATCCATTATATGTCAGTTTTGCAAGCCTGCGAGAAAATCTCGCAAGTCGGATGAAAATCGGATGTTACAAGGTACACACACATGCGATTAAATCGCATCTTTGAAGGAAAATCGGATGCCAGAAGGATGTGTGATGTTTTTATTTTGATCCGATTGTCGACCGTCTAAAACGGACCGATTTTTTGTGGTTGTGTGTGACTCCGGCCTAAAAGTCTTTTGCAGCATTTTTGCACTTTCTCATTAGTTTCTAAAGCCATATTCAGTATTTTGTCAGTATTTCACATCGTTGTTTGAAAGTCAAAACCAGGAGTGGGTGATAAATCCAGAAGTGGTGACGGGTTTCTATTATACTTTTACTCTGATTGTTTCACTCCTGATTTTGGCTTACAAATACTGATGTAAAATACTGACGAAATAGCGAAAGTGTGAGTGTGGCCTAAAAGTAAAAAAATGCTGTAAAAACACTGGAAGAATTGCTGCAGATTTTAAAAAAATATATGTTTCAGGTTAAAAAACCAAGTGTGCCCATAAGATTTCTGAAATCTCATAGGTTTTGCTGGTAAGAGCAGCTTTTAATTTGTATAAAAAAAAAAAGCTGCAGAAAACCCGACGTGTAAACATAGCCGTACGTTGTGTTAACATGTAATGTTTTCCAGCCTATTTGCTACATGATTCTGTGCAATTGATGCATTTTAGTGACAATTTTGCAAAAAAAAAAAACTGAAAGGGAATGTACCGGCTATATATTTGTACTAATTGAAATCAGACCTACAGTAGACACCGGAGCCGAGAGAATAATCTGTAACAAATTGAATTTGTTACGAATTTTCTCAAAACATCAGAGTCTAGTGATTCCGAACTTTTCAGGAATTGATGCACGCAAATCCAACAAAATGCCAGCAAAACGCCAGCCAATTTGCTAGATTATTTTGAGGGCTGGGAAAAAGATAAAATAATAAAACACACTGATCTGATGTGGTCACGTGGAGTACAATAAATGTTATTGACGTCACGTGAACTGCCCCATTGGTGAAGGCCATAAAAATTGGCACAAAATTAAATTGCCCATATTGCTGTAACTGTATGACTGTGTTTCCACGATGAGTTTTTGACGCTGCGTATTTATTTCCACTTCATCAAAAACACAGCATCTTAAAGTTCCAGGAAAGTGGATGTAATTAATAGAGATCTAGACCCTTAGCGGCCGCCGTTTTAATGCGTATCTGTGGTCGTTAAGGGGCTAAAGCACCACTACAGTGTTTTGTTTTTTTTTAATTTCACCCCTGGAGTGGTGCTGAAAATCTAAGTCCCGTGCCCCCTGCATAATACTCAGCCTCTGGCATCTTCTTCTGTAAGTCTACGAGAGCCTCATTCAGACTCTGTAGTGATCAGTTGACTCTTTTGGAAATGTGGTTTCTCTGGCTCTGCTTGTTAGGTTGCCCTTCACTGTGGTACCTGACGGGGGCCGACACAGAAATAAGGGCTCTTTTCCACTTGCGAGAAATACGTCCGATTCTCGCATGTGAAATCCCAGCTCTGGGGCCGGCATTCGGGAGTGGAACGAGCAGCTGCATACAAATACATGCAGCCGCACACTCCACTCCCGAGTGTCGGGGCCAGAGCTGGGATTTCACATGCGAGAATCGGATGTATTTCTCGCAAGTGGAAAAGAGCCCTAAGAGGCGTACCATAGGAGAGAAGCAGGATGAAGGCACAGCTGTATGACCTCGGGTTAATGAAGCTGCACACACAACAGGGAATACTGGTGCCACTTCCAAAGTAAAAGAATCTGTATATCCATAAAGAAGAAAGTGACCTGTTGAAGCGCAATGTAAGCGTGAAACGATCGTCGTCTGAATCTGCTCCATCATTTTATCTGCCTGCTGTTGGTATGATGATGCCACAATAAAGGATTTTGTTGCACGGGATGGTATGTGACTATCCGCTTTCTTCTTTATGGATATACAGAAATAAGAGGCCACTGTGTAATAACAATACAGTGGCATTTAACCCCTTCCCGACCCATGACGCCTACGTCGGCATCATGAAAAACTGTGCTATCCTGACCATGACGCCTACGTAGGCATCATGGTATAAATCACGTTCCTGTGGGTCGGGTGATAGGGGTCACTGAAAGGACACCCGACCCACAGGCATAAGACCCTTTGTGCTTCACCACAAGGGGGTGGCTTAACCTCCACGTGGCTATGATCGCTCTGATTGGCTGTTAAAAGTGAAACAGCCAATCAGAGCGATTTGTAATATTTCACCAATGAAATTTGGGAAATATTACAATCCAGCCATTGCCGATGCTGCAATAGCATCTGCCATGGCTGGAGACTGAGTTCCAACCCCCCCACACCGAGTGACGGCGGCGATAGGCACGCCGCCACGATTGATGGCGGTGATTGGTTGTGCCATCACTATCTGCTCCCCTTCACTCTGCTCCGCTCCCCCTCACCTTCCGATCTCCCCTCACCTCCCCTGGAGTCTCCAAAGTCCCTGTGGCCGTCCCGGTGTCCTTCCGGGATGCTTCATGGGCGCCGCGATTTTGGAAATAGGCGGGTGCATGCGCAGTGGGCCCGCCGGCCAGCAGATTCCTTTCATTTATTTTGATCACTGTGGTAAACTCTCACAGTGATCAAAATAAAAAAAGTAAATAACCCCCCCTTTATTACCTCCATAGGTAGGGACAAGTAATAAAATAAAGAAAATATTTTTTCTTTTTCCATTAGGGTTAGCTTTAGGGTTAGGGTTAGAACTAGGGTTTGGGTTAGGGTTGGAATTAGGGTTATGGTTGGAATTAGGGTTAGGGTTGGAATTAGGGTTAGGCTTGTGGTTAGGGTTAGAGTTGGGATTAGGGTTAGGCTTGTGGTTAGGGTTATGGTTAGGTTTGGGATTAGGGTTAGGGGTGTGTTGGGGTCAGGGTTATGGTTAGGATTAGGGTAAGGGGTGGGTTGGGGTTAGGGTTGTGGTTAGGGGTGTGTTGCGGTTAGGGTTGGAGTTAGAATTGAGGGGTTTCCACTATTTAGGCACATCAGGGGCTCTCCAAATGCGACATGGCGCCACCATTTTTTCCAGCCAATTTTGCGTTCAAAAAGTCAAACAGTGCTCCCTCCATTCCAAGCCCCGACGAGAACCCAAACAGTGGTTTACCCCCACATATGGGGTATCAGCGTACCAAGGAAAAATTGCACAACAACTTTGGGGGTCTAATTTCTCATGTTACCCTTGGGAAAATAAAAAATTGGGGACTAAAAAATTATTTTTTGTGGAAAAAAATGATTTTTTATTTTCACGGCTCTGCGTTATAAACTTCTGTGAAGAACTTGGAGATTCAAAGTGCTCACCACACATCTAGATGAGTTCCTTGAGGGATCTCGCTTCCAAAATGGGGTCACTTGTGGGGGGTTTCTACTGTTTAGGCACATCAGCGACTCTGCAAACGTAACATGACGCCCGCAGACCATTCCATCAAATCGGCATTTCAAAACGTCATTACTTCCCTTCCGAGCCCCGACATGTGCTCAAACAGTGGTTCCCCCCCACATATGGGGTACCAGCGTACTCAGGACAAACAGGACAACAACTTTTGGGGTCCAATTTCTCCTGTTACCCTTCTGAAAACAAAAAATTGCGGGCTAAAAAATGATTTTTTGAGGAAAAAAAATGATTTTTTATTTTCATGGCTCTGGGTTATAAACTTCTGTGAAGCACTTGGCGGTTCAAAGTGCTCACTACACATCTAGATAAGTTCCTTGGGGGTCTAGTTTCCAAAATGGGGTCACTTAGGGGGGTTTCCTCAGTTTAGGCACATCAGGGGCTCTGAAAATGTAACATGACGCCCGTAGACCATTCCATCAAGTCAGCATTTCAAAACGTCACTACTTACCTTCCGAGCCCCGACATGTGCCAATACAGTAGTTTTTCTCCCACATATGGGATATCAGCGTACTCAGGACAAATTGGACAACAACTTTTGGGTCCAATTTCTCCTGTTATCTTTGGGAAAATAAAAAATATTGGGGACTAAAAATCATGTTTGTGGAAAAAATATTATTTTTTTTATTTTCATGGCTCTGTGCTATAAACTTCTGTGAAGCAACTGGGGTTCAAAGTGCTCACTATGCATCTAGATAAGTTCCTTAGGGGTCTAGTTTCCAAAATGGGGTCATTTGTGGGGGAACTCCAAAGTTTAGGCACACAGGGGCTCTCCAAACACGACATGGTGTCCGCTAATGATTGGAGCTAATTTTCCATTCAAAAAGTCAAATGGCGCTCCTTCCCTTCTGAGCCTAGCGGTGCGCCCAAACAGTGGATCCCCCACCACATATGGGGTACCAGCGTGCTCAGGACAAACTGGACAACAACTTTTGGGGTCCAATTTATCCTGTTACCCTTGGGAAAATAAAAAATAGCCGGCTAAAAACTCATTTTTGAGGCAAAAAAAAGGGTTTTTTTATTTTCACTGCTCGGCGTTTATAAACTTCTGTGAAGCACTTGGGGTTTAAAGTGTTCGCTACACATCTAGATAAGCTCCTTGGGGGGTCTAGTTTCCAAAATGGGGTCACTTAGGGGGGTTTCCTCAGTTTAGGCACATCAGGGGCTCTGAAAACGTAACATGACGCCCGTAGACCATTCTATCAAGTCAGCATTTCAAAACGTCACTACTTACCTTCCAAGCCACGACGTGTGCCAATACAGTAGTTTTCTCCCACATATGGGATATCAGCGTATTCAGGACAAATTGGACAACAACTTTTGGGGTCCAATTTTTCCTGTTATCTTTGGGAAAATAAAAAACATTGGGGACTATAAATCATGTTTGTGGAAAAAATATGATTTTTTTTATTTTCATGGCTCTGTGTTATAAACTTCTGTGAAGCAACTGGGGTTTGAAAGTGCTCACTATGCTTCTAGATAAGTTCCTTAGGGAGTCTAGTTTCCAAAATGGGGTCATTTGTGGGGGAGCTCCAAAGTTTAGGCACACAGGGGCTCTCCAAACACGACATGGTTTTCGCTAATGATTGGAGCTAATTTTCCATTCAAAAAGTCAAATGGCGCTCCTTCCCTTCTGAGCCTAGCGGTGCGCCCAAACAGTGGATCCCCCCACATATGGGGTACCAGCGTGCTCAGGACAAACTGGACAACAACTTTTGGAGTCCAATTTATCCTGTTACCCTTGGGAAAATAAAAAATAGCCAGCTAAAAACTCATTTTTGAGGAAAAAAAAGTTTTTTTTATTTTCACTGCTCTGCGTTTATAAACTTTTGTGAAGCACTTGGGGGTTCAAAGTGCTCACATCACATCTAGATAAGCTCCTTGGTGGGTCTAGTTTCCAAAATGGTGTCACTTGTGGGGGTTTCTACTGTTTAGGCACATCAGGGGCTCTCCAAACGTGAAATGACGTCCGCAGAACATTCCATCAAAGTCTGCATTGCAAAATGGCGCGCCTTCCCTTCCAAGCTCTCCCATGCGCCCAAACAGTTGTTACCTCCCACATATGGGGTACCAGCGTGCTCAGGACAAACTGGACAACAACTTTTGGGGTCCAATTTATCCTGTTACCCTTGGGAAAATAAAAAATAGCCGGCTAAAAACTCATTTTTGAGGAAAAAAAAGTTTTTTTTTATTTTCACTGCTCGGCGTTTATAAACTTCTGTGAAGCACTTGGGGTTTAAAGTGTTCGCTACACATCTAGATAAGCTCCTTGGGGGGTCTAGTTTCCAAAATGGGGTCACTTTGGGGGTTTCTACTGTTTAGGCACATCAGGGCTCTGCAAACGCAACATGACGCCCGCAGAACATTCCATCAAGTCTGCATTCCAAAATGGCACTACTTCCCTTCTGAGCTCTCCCATGCACCAAAACAGTGGTTCCCCCCACATATGGGGTATCGGCGTACTCAGGAAAAATTGTACAACAACTTTTGTGGTCCAATTTCTCCAGTTACCCTTGGGAAAATAAAAAATAACGGGCTAAAAAAATCATTTTTGAGGAAAAAAATATTTTTTTTATTTTCACTGCTCTGCGTTATAAACTTCTGTGAAGCATTTGGGGTTCAGAATGCTCACAACACATCTAGATAAGTTCCTTAAGGGGTCTAGTTTCCAAAATGGTGTCATTTGTGTTTTTTTTTCACTGTTTAGGCACACAGGGGCTCTCCAAACGAGTCATGGTGTCCGCTAACGATTGGAGCTAATTTCCATTCAAAAAGTCAAATGGCGCTCCTTTGCTTCTGGGCCCTGCCGTGTGCCCAAACAGTGGTTTATGACCACATACAGTACAGACCAAAAGTTTGGACACACCTTCTCATTCAAAGATTTTTCAGTATTTTCATGACTATGAAAATTGTACATTCACACTGAAGGCATCAAAACTATGAATTAACACATGTGGAATTATACATTACACTTTACAAAAAAGTGTGAAACAACTGAAATTATGTCTTATATTCTAGGTTCTTCAAAGTAGCCACCTTTTGCTTTGATTACTGCTTTGCACGCAGAAAAGGTGAACGGATGGACTCTACATGCCTGGTGTCACGCTGTCTCTGCGTACCGGAGGTTAGGGCCTAAGCTGACCCTAAGCTGGGGCCCTGACTAATCCCTCTACCTGGAGGTACTGTTAAAGGTACAGAGGTCCAGGCCGCCAGCGTAATCCCTACCTCCTGAGGATCCCTGAACCTCAGTGATCTAGTCCTGAGAAGGACCCCGATCACAACAACAGGGAACGGGATAATATAAGCCCACACACAGTACTAGACGAACTAGACAGTACAAGGGAAAATCAACAACCACCTTGCATACAAAACTACACCAAAAAAACAGAGGGAACACCAACGGGTAAGGAGATAAATGATAAAGCGAGGAAGGGGAAAAACCACACACAAAGTACACTTCACTCCAAACTCCAAAATACCACAAGCCGCTCTGTTTGTCTGCCAGGAATGCTTTCACCGACACTTCCCTAGCAGACTGGCAGGTAGTTGAAGGAATCCCATTACAGCAACATTAATTGCAGCTGGGCGAGGCTGGCCTCGTCTAGCACAGAGAGAGGGAGAATTAACTCCCTCACTGCCGAAAAACACCCAGCACCAGAAACTCAGCTGTGAGAAGTCAGGCTGTGCAATCGCGACGATCTTCGTAGCGACACACCCGTGACAGTACCCCCCCTTCTACGAGGGGCCTCCGGACCCTCAGGGCCGGGTTTATCTGGGTGAGTAGTGTGGAAGGCCCGAATTAATCGGTCTGCGTTAATATCCGACGCAGGAACCCACGTCCTCTCCTCAGGACCATACCCCCTCCAATGAACCAGGTACTGAAGGGACCGGCGATTCAGACGTGAATCGATGATTCTCGACACCTGAAACTCCAAGTTACCATTGACCGCCACAGGAGGAGGAGGAGGTAAAGGTGAAGGTATCACCGGCGCCACATACCTCTTAAGCAACGATCTGTGGAACACATTGTGAATTTTAAATGTAGGAGGGAGGTCAATACGGAATGCCACCGGATTAATTATAGAACTGATCTTGTATGGCCCGATGAACCTGGGACCCAGTTTCCAGGAGGGAACCTTAAGTTTTATATTCTTGGTAGACAACCATACCAGATCGTTCACACTTAGGTCCGGACCAGACACTCTCCTCCTATCAGCCATACGTTTGTATCGGTTCCCCATAGTACTCAGATTATTCAGCACTCCTCTCCACACTGAAGCAAGTGATGACGAAAATCGTTCCTCCTCAGGAACCCCAGAAGAGCCCCCCCTATTGAAAGTACAAAACTGGGGTGAAAACCATATGCCCCAAAAAATGGGGACTTACCAGTGGACTCGCTCCGCCTATTAAGAGCAAACTCCGCCAGAGGCAAGAAAAAGCCCAGTCCTCCTGGTTCTCTGACACGAAACACCGGAGATATGTCTCCAAGCTCTGGTTCAGACGCTCTGTCTGACCATTGGTCTGTGGATGAAAAGCCGATGAAAATGACAACTGCATCCCCCGCCGTGTACAAAATGCCTTCCAGAATTTGGACACAAACTGAGACCCCCGATCCGACACCACATCGGAGGGTACCCCGTGAAGCCTTACAATCTCCCCAATGAACACCTGCGCAAGAGTTTTAGCATTAGGAAGAGCGATAAAATGTGCCATCTTGCTGAACCTGTCCACTACAACGAGTATGACTGTTTTACCCGAAGATGGCGGGAGGTCCGTAATGAAGTCCATAGACAGATGAGTCCACGGACGCTCCGGGATCTTCAAAGGTAAGAGGGCCCCAGACGGACGGGTATGTGGGGTCTTAGAGCGCGCACAAACCTCGCAGGACGCGACAAAAGTTACCACCTCCCTATGTAAGTTAGGCCACCAAAACCGACGCAAGAGGAGATCCTCAGTTGCTTTACTCCCTGGGTGTCCTGCCAAAGCTGAATTATGGTGTGCCTCGATCACCTTTTGTCGCAACTGATTTGGAACAAACAGTCTCCCTGGAGGTCCTACAGGGGCGTCCCCCTGAGCCTCCAATACCTCCTCGTCAAGCTCAGAGCATACTGCCGACACCACCACCCCCTCCTGAAGGATAGGAACCGGGTCCTCCGTATTCCCAGCCCCAGGGAAACTACGAGATAAGGCATCCGCCTTTACATTTTTTGACCCAGGACGATATGTGACGACAAAATTAAACCTGGTAAAAAATAATGACCACCTAGCTTGTCTGGGATTCAGACGTTTTGCAGACTCCAGATATAGCAGGTTCTTGTGATCGGTGATGACAGTGACCGGATGGACTGCCCCCTCCAAAAAATGGCGCCACTCCTCAAAAGCCAACTTAATGGCCAAGAGTTCCCTATTGCCGACATCGTAATTCCTCTCAGCGGACGACAGTTTTTTAGAGAAAAATGCGCACGGATGCCACTTACCAAGGGACGAACCTTGTGACAATACTGCTCCCACCCCTACCTCGGAAGCGTCTACCTCTACAATGAACGGCTGTGACGCATCAGGTTGAATAAGTATGGGTGCCGAGGCAAAGCATTTTTTCAAGGAGGAGAATGCTTGACAAGCCTTGTCAGACCACCTAGAAAAATCCGTCCCCTTTTTTGTCATGTCTGTGAGAGGTTTAACCATGGACGAGAAATTACGAATAAATTTCCGGTAATAATTAGCAAACCCCAGGAAACGTTGTAGAGCCTTAAGATTCTCTGGCAGATCCCACTCAAGAACTACCGTACTTTCCCAGGGTCCATACGAAAACCGGACACTGAAACCAGAAAGCCTAAAAACTGGAGTTCCTGTACGGCGAATACACACTTTTCCCATTTGGCGTACAGTTTATTATCCCGCAGGATCTGTAACACCTGCCTAACATGCACCTGATGAGACACAAGATCCGGCGAGTAAATTAAGATATCATCCAGATATATGACCACAAACTGTCCCACCAGGTGGCTAAAAATGTCATTTACAAAGTGTTGGAACACCGCCGGGGCATTAGTCAGACCGAATGGCATGACAAGGTTCTCATAATGCCCCTCTGGAGTGTTAAACGCCGTCTTCCACTCATCCCCCTCCTTCATCCTAATCTTATTGTACGCCCCCCTGAGATCCAACTTAGAGAACCATTTGGCGCCCACGATCTGATTGAAGAGATCGGGAATAAGTGAGAGCGGATACGGATCTCGGACCGTAATCCGATTAAGTTCACGGAAATCCAGGCAAGGGCGTAGGCCTCCATCTTTCTTCTTCACAAAGAAGAACCCCGCGGCCACCGGGAAGATGAAGGTCTAATATGCCCCTTTGCCAGACTTTCAGCAATATAATCCTTCATGGCCTGCCTCTCAGGACCAGATAGGTTATACAACCTAGATTTAGGTAACTTGGCCTCAGGGAGCAGTTTTACAGAACAGTCATACACGCGATGAGGAGGTAGTTCCTGACACCCTTTCTCCGAGAATACATCCTCAAAGTCCGCCAGAAATGGAGGTAAGACCCTAGGAGTGACCGCACCGATGACCGTATTCATGCAGTTT
This sequence comes from Oophaga sylvatica, assembly GCA_033576555.1. NCBI lineage: Eukaryota > Metazoa > Chordata > Amphibia > Anura > Dendrobatidae > Oophaga > Oophaga sylvatica. The sequence continues at coordinate 955,680,790 of JARQOD010000001.1, read as the reverse complement.
TTATTACAGAATTCACTCCATGGCTTATCTCTCTGGATTGCCAATCAATAACTGGGTTATGCTTAGTTAACCAAGGAAGGCCCAACACTATAGGAGTGGGAAGACCCTCCAACACGTAACAAGACAACAGTTCTTTATGTATCGCCCCCACTTGAAGTTTTACGTTACGCACAGCTTGCAAAAAACTTCCCTGACCGAGAGGTCTGGCGTCGATCGAGAATATGGGGATGGGTTTAGCCAACACACTCAATTGCATACCTTGCACCCGGGCAAACCGAGCATCCACCAGATTAGCCCCGGCCCCACTATCCAGAAGAACAGATATCCTCTCAGTTCTCGTACCCACCACCACCTCCGCCGGTACGAGAAACTGAGACGAACTTAGGGACGAAATACTTACTCCCAGATTGCCGTCCACCACACAACCTGGGATCAATAGTTTTCCGACGACCCTTTACTCTGCAAAGGACGGGATGGACACCCCCCAATAAAATGTCCCTTTTTCCCACAGAAGAAACAACTTCCTGTTTTGTGGCGCCCTGCCGGTCCCCTCCCCCGAAATGATGTCCCTCCTAATTGCATAGCTCCTCTGGACTGACCAGGGAACCTCCATATAAGGGACCCTTGAGGAAGGTGGAGTCATCACAGGGGGCGGAGTTACCCCGCACCTCTCCCAAAGCCGTCTGTCAATACGAATAGCAAGGGCCATAGCGGCTTCCAGTGACGCGGGAGGGTCATACTGTGCCAATACATCCTTTAATTTGTCAGATAAACCTTGACAAAACTGGCTCCTAAGAGCCGGGTCATTCCACTGGGTGTCCGTGGCCCACCTACGGAACTCCAAACAGAATTCCTCCGCCGGACGATCTCCCTGCTGGATCCTACGTAACTTAGATTCAGCAAGGGGATCCGATCCGGGTCATCATATACAAGACCCAGAGCTGCAAAAAACCTATCCACTGACTGGAGAGCCGGGGAGTCCGGGGGAAGGGAGAATGCCCATGATTGTGGGTCCCCTTGTAGGAGCGAGATGACAATTCCCACCCTTTGCTCATCACTCCCCGATGACTGTGGCCGCAGCCGAAAGTACAATTTACATGCCTCCTGAAAAACAAAAAACTTGTCCCGCCCCCCAGTGAACCTGTCAGGGAGAGTACTTTAGGTTCTGGTCCGGCTGTCCGGGGGGTACAAAACCTTGGACTTAACGTCCGCCAGCTCCATGACAAACTCTGCAACTGCCGAGCAAGACTGGCTACTGGATCATGGTAGCTGGAGAGAATCTTTGTCGGTCGGTGAAAATGTCACGGTGTCTCTGCGTACCGGAGGTTAGGGGCCTAAGCTGACCCTAAGCTGGGGCCCTGACTAATCCCTCTACCTGGAGGTACTGTTAAAGATACAGAGGTCCAGGCCGCCAGCGTAATCCCTACCTCCTGAGGATCCCTGAACCTCAGTGATCTAGTCCTGAGAAGGACCCCGATCACAACAACAGGGAACGGGATAATATAAGCCCACACACAGTACTAGACGAACGAGACAGTACAAGGGGAAAATCAACAACCACCTTGCATACAAAACTACACCAAAAAAACAGAGGGAACACCAACGGGTAAGGAGATAAATGATAAAGCGAGGAAGGGGAAAAACCACACACAAAGTACACTTCACTCCAAACTCCAAAATACCACAAGCCGCTCTGTTTGTCTGCCAGGAATGCTTTCACCGACACTTCCCTAGCAGACTGGCAGGTATTTGAAGGAATCCCATTACAGCAACATTAATTGCAGCTGGGCGAGGCTGGCCTCGTCTAGCACAGAGAGAGGGAGAATTAACTCCCTCACTGCCGAAAAACACCCAGCACCAGAAACTCAGCTGTGAGAAGTCAGGCTGTGCAATCGCGACGATCTTCGTAGCGACACACCCGTGACAACTGGTTCCCACCGTGAAGCATGGAGGAGGTGGTGTGATGGTGTGGGGTGCTTGCGGTGACACTGTTGGGGATTATAAGAAGCATACGGTGACGGTAAACACAGCATTGCAGATTGTGTCCCGGGCACATTTCCCAATCAAAATCAATAAATTAGATGAGCCATGGCAGTGATGAACAATGAAACCCGAAGTCCTATATGTAGACCGATGCTACCACAGCAACATGCAGCAGCATGCTATGACCCCGCTGCCTCCTCACCACTACCAGAGATATCGCCTCAACCAACACCGGAACTGCTGCAACCCCCCAACCTGCTGTCTCTGTCCCCCATCCTGTAGAATGTAAGCCCGAAAGGGCAGGGTCCTCTCCCTCTGTACCAGTCTGTGATTGTTAGTTTGTTTACTGTAAGTGATATCTGTAATTTGTATGTAATCCTTTCTCATGTGCAGCACCATGGAATCAATGGTGCTATATAAATAAAATAATAATAATAATATTTTTGTGATGCCTTCAGTGTGATTCTACAATTTTCATAGTCATGAAAATACAGAAAAATCATTGAATGAGAAGGTGTGTCCAACTTTTGGTCTGTACTGTATGAGGTATCGGTGTACTCAAGAGAAATTGTTCAACACATTTTAGGATCCATTTTATCCTGTTGCCCATGTGAAAATGAAAAAACTGAGGCTAAAAGAAAATTTTTGTGAAAAAAAAGTACTTTTATTTTACAGATCAATTTGTGAAGCACCTGGGGGTTTAAAGTGTGTAACGGGTCCGGGGGGCGGAACCTCTGAGCTACTATACAAGGGGGCGGTCCTTGTAAGGGAGCGGTGGCGACCAGGGTAGACAGGCAGGCAGTCACAGCAGGTAACCGGGGCAGTCTCTGGATGGACGGGCAGGAGGTCACGGCAAGTGACCGGGGCAGTCTCTGGATGAACGGGCAGGAGGTCACGGCAAGTGACCGGGGCAGTCTCTGGAAGAAGCGAGGCAGGCAGAGGGATCTCACATAGCTGTGAGGACGATAGCAGAATAGATGGCGCTCCCAGGTGAGCGGGCGAGAGTCTCTGGAATAGCAGGTGGTCACCGAACGTGACGGCAGAGCCTCCAGGTAGGCTAGCAGGCAGGCAACAGATGAGCGCTCCCAGGTGAGCGGGCGAGAGTCTCTGGAATAGCAGGTGGTCACCGAACGTGACGGCAGAGCCTCCAGGTAGGCTAGCAGGCAGGCAACAGATGAGCGCTCCCAGGTGAGCGGGCAGGCTGGTCCATAGACAGACTGGCAGGTGATGGTGGACAGACTGTCGGACGGTGGAGCCTCCAGGTAGGCTAGCGGGCTGGTAACAGGTGAGCGCTCCCAGGTGAGCGGGCAGGAATCTGGCAGGTAACAGGCAACGGAACCTGAGGGCTGAAGCAGAGTAGTGAACAGTGCAACAACATTGCTCGGGCACCTCCATTTTGGAGGAGGTGCCTTATATATGGTGAAGTCCTCCGGCATTGGCCGGGGACTACTTAGGAGGACGCGCGCGGCCCCTATAAGAGGAAGGGAGCGCGCGCGCGCGCGCGCCCTAAGCACAGTGGCCGGAAAGGAGCGCACGCCACCAGCAGAGCGGGAGGAGGAAGACGGACCCGGAGCAGAGGGGTGAGGGGAACAGCGTCCCTGCCTAGCAGAGGGCAGGGAGCCGACGCTACAGTACCCCCCCTTTAGGCCCCCCTTTTTTAGGCCAGAGAGAAATTTAGCTAAGATGAGAGGGGCATGGATGTTCTCCCGAGGCTCCCACGTTCTCTCCTCAGGACCAAACCCCTTCCAATCCACCAGAAAATAGGTCTTTCTCCTTACCCTTTTGGTGGCCAGAATGTTCTCTACCTCAAATTCGTTTTCAGCAGAAACTGGAGCAGGAAGCGTACCTGTAGGCTTGACAAAAGAGTTAAGTACCACCGGTTTGAGGAGAGATACATGGAAGGAGTTAGGAATCCGCAAATTGCGCGGGAGTTTCAATTTATAGGCCACCGGGTTGATCTGACTGATGACCTCCAGAGGACCGATGAACCGAGGCCCAGCTTATAGGAAGGAATCTTGAGCCGGACATATTTGGACGAGAGCCAGACCTTATCCCCAGGACGGAATTGAGGAGGATCCAGACGTTTTTTGTCAGCATGTTTCTTCATGCGCTCGGATGACAGAATGAGTGCGGACCGGGTACTCTCCCATATGGTGGAAAATTCGTTAACAAGAGATTCCGCAGCTGGATTGTCCACAGAGGTGGAGACGGGAACAGGAATCCGAGGATGCTGACCGAAGACTACAAAAAACGGAGATTTGGAGGAAGACTCGCTCTCGTGATTGTTGTAAGAAAATTCGGCCCATGACAGGAGATCCACCCAGTCAGAATGGTGGGCATTAACGAAGTGCCGGAGGTAACTGGTCAGAATCTGATTGATCCGCTCCACTTGACCATTGGACTGTGGGTGGTAAGCGGAGGAGAAATCCAGGGAGACGTCTAGCAACTTACAAGTGGCTTTCCAGAAACGTGAGGTGAACTGTACCCCACGATCCGACACAATGTGACGAGGCAGGCCATGAAGACGGAAGATGTGGCGGATAAAGTTTTTAGCCAGTTCGGGTGCTGACGGAAGACCTGGCAGGGGAATAAAGTGAGCCATCTTGGAAAAACGGTCAACGACCACCCAAATGACCGTACAACCGGTAGAGATGGGGAGGTCAGTTATGAAGTCCATGGCTATATGCTGCCAGGGGGCAGCGGGTACCGGAAGCGGAAGGAGGCGGCCGGCAGGCAGGTGTCTCGGAACTTTGTTGCGGGCACAGGAGGCACAGGCAGAAACAAAGTCTTTTACGTCCTTGTGCAGGGTAGGCCACCAGTAATGCCGGGTAATAAGCTGGAGGGTCTTTTTCTGACCGGCGTGGCCAGCTAGTTTAGACGAATGACCCCAGTGTAGGATCCTCTCTCGATCGGGTACCGATACGAACGTCTTACCAGGAGGGAGACTATTTAGACTCCGGGAGCCACCTGCATCACTCTGGCGGGATCGATGATATGTTTAGGTTCCTCCTCGAGATCCGACACCAGGAAGGATCGAGACAAGGCGTCCGCCTTGATGTTCTTGTCTGCCGGGCGAAAATGTAGAAGAAAATCAAAGCGAGCAAAAAACAAGGACCACCGGGCTTGGCGAGGGTTAAGTCTCTGAGCATGCTGGAGGTAAGCCAAGTTTTTGTGATCAGTGTAAATGATTACCGGATGAAGAGCCCCCGAGTAGGTAACGCCACTCTTCTAATGCCAGCTTGATGGCCAATAGCTCTCGGTCTCCTATGGAATAATTGCGCTCGGAAGAGGAGAAGAGTTTAGAGAAGAAGCCGCAAGTTACCATCCTCCCGGAAGAAGATTTTTGAGTAAGTACCGCTCCGGCTCCAGAGGAGGAAGCGTCAGCCTCCAAGAAGAACTGCTTGTTGCTGTCCGGGCGATGCAGCACCGGAGCGGAAGAAAATGCTTGTTTTAAGGAAGAAAGGCCTCCTCTGCTTCGGGCGTCCACTGTTTGGGGTTAGCGTCCTTGCGGGTGAGCGTGGAGATTGGAGCAGTCCGGGAAGAGAAGTGCGGTATGAAGAGGCGGTAATAATTGGCGAAGCCCAGGAACCGCTGAATGGCCTTCAATCCCTCCGGTCGGGGCCATTTCTCGATGGCAGATAGTTTCTCCGGATCCATTCGTAGACCTGTCTGAGAAATGATGTAGCCCAAAAACGGAAGCGAAGTCTGCTCAAAGAGGCACTTCTCATATTTAGCGAAGAGGTGATTCTGCCTGAGCCTGAGCAGAACCTGACGAACGTCCCTCCGGTGAGACTGGAGATCCGGAGAGAAGACCAAGATGTCGTCCAGGTACACCACTACGCAGGAGTAGAGAAGGTCCCGGAAGATGTCATTGACCAACTCTTGAAAGACTGCCGGAGCGTTACAGAGACCAAAGGGCATCACCAAATACTCGTAGTGGCCGTCCCGGGTGTTGAATGCCGTCTTCCATTCATCTCCTCGACGGATACGGACTAGGTTATATGCCCCACGAAGATCCAGTTTGGTGAAGATTCTAGTCCCCCTCAGACGATCAAATAATTCTGGAATGAGCGGAAGGGGGTACTTATTCTTCACCGTGATCAGGTTAAGACCTCTGTAGTCTATACAGGAACGGAGAGAGCCGTATTTCTTTTTTGCGAAGAAGAAGCCTGCTCCCGCTGGGGAGGTAGATTTCCGGATGAATCCCTTGGCCAAATTCTCCTCGATATATTCGGACATCGCCCTGGTCTCAGCAGCAGACAATGGGTAAATGCGCCCACGGGGAGGCGTAGTACCGGGTAGCAGGTCGATAGGGCAATCATAAGGTCTGTGAGGGGGTAATGTCTCTGCCTCCTTTTTATTAAAGACATCAGCGAATGACCAATATGGAATCGGGAGCCCAGGTAGATTAGTTGGTGTAGGAGAAGGACGGACGGGATGAACAGGAACCAAACACGTTTTATGACAGTCTTGTCCCAGCGAAGGATCTCTCCAGTCTGTTAATACGACCGGACAGACCCTCCCAGAAAACAGATACCAGAGCGTCGTTATCCCAGGCCAGCTCCGAGGCAAGGGTACGGAACTGTATGGCATATTGGCCCACGGTGAGACCTCCCTGACGGAGGCGTAGCAGAGATGATGCGGATGAGGTCTTCCGTCCGGTTCGTCGAAGACCTTCCGGAAAGCCGCGAGAAAGGCAGACAAGTCGGACACCAGGGGATCTCCTCTCTCCCAAAGAGGATTTAGCCAGGCCAGGGCCTCCCGGTGAGATGGGACATGATGAAGGCAATTTTGGCCCGGTCGGAGTTAAACTGGTGGGACAGGAGTTCAAAGTGCAGGGTGCACTGATTAATGAAGCCCCGAGCCTGAGCGGGGTCGCCTCCGAAGCGAGGAGGTGCAGAAAGCCGGGGTCCGGGACAGGAAACCACGGAATGGGTGGAGAGCGGAGCTGCCGGATTGCGGGTCATGGCACCAGCGGTGGTTGCTGGTGTAGCGGCCAGAGTGTCCAGGCGAGAATTGACATTCCGCAGGTGACCCAGGATGGACTCCTGTTGGGACCTCTGACGGGACAGTTCATGACACAAGTCCGAGAGCGAGGGAGCTTGGGTGCCACCGGGTTCCATGGCCCGAGCAAACTGTAACGGGTCCGGGGGGCGGAACCTCTGAGCTACTATACAAGGGGGCGGTCCTTGTAAGGGAGCGGGTGGCAACCAGGGTAGACAGGCAGGCAGTCACAGCAGGTAACCGGGGCAGTCTCTGGATGGACGGGCAGGAGGTCACGGTAAGTGACCGGGGCAGTCTCTGGATGAACAGGCAGGAGGTCACGGCAAGTGACCGGGGCAGTCTCTGGAAGAACGGGCAGGAGGTCACGGCAAGTGACCGGGGCAGTCTCTGGATGAACGGGCAGATACGACCTGTGATGGCTGAGCCTCCCGGTAGGCTAGCAGGCAGATAGCAGATGAGCGCTCCCAGGTGAGCGGGCGAGAGTCTCTGGAATAGCAGGTGGTCACCGAACGTGACGGCAGAGCCTCCAGGTAGGCTAGCAGGCAGGCAACAGATGAGCGCTCCCAGGTGAGCGGGCGAGAGTCTCTGGAATAGCAGGTGGTCACCGAACGTGACGGCAGAGCCTCCAGGTAAGCTAGCAGGCAGGCAACAGATGAGCGCTCCCAGGTGAGCGGGCAGGCTGGTCCATAGACAGACTGGCAGGTGATGGTGGACAGACTGTCGGACGGTGGAGCCTCCAGGTAGGCTAGCGGGCTGGTAACAGGTGAGCGCTCCCAGGTGAGCGGGCAGGAATCTGGCAGGTAACAGGCAACGGAACCTGAGGGCTGAAGCAGAGTAGTGAACAGTGCAACAACATTGCCCGGGCACCTCCATTTTGGAGGAGGTGCCTTATATATGGTGAAGTCCTCCGGCCATTGGCCGGGGACTACTTAGGAGGACGCGCGTGACCCCTATAAGAGGAAGGGAGCGCGCGCGCGCGCCCTAAGCACAGTGGCCGGGAAGGAGCGCACGCCACCAGCAGAGCGGGAGGAGGAAGACGGACCCGGAGCAGAGGGGTGAGGGGAACAGCGTCCCTGCCTAGCAGAGGGCAGGGACGCCGACGCTACAAAGTGCTCACTATGCATCTAGATAAGTTCCTTGGGGGTCAAGTTTCCACATGAGGTATCGGTGTACTCAGGAGAAATTTCCCAACAAATTTTAGGATCCTTTTTATCCTGTTGCCCATGTGAAAATAAAAAAACTGAGGCTAAAAGAAAATTTTTGTGAAAAAAAAGTACTTTTTTTTTACGGATCAATTTGTGAAGCACCTGGGGGTTCAAAGTGCTCACTATGCATCTAGATACGTGCCTTGGGGGGGTCAAGTTTCCACATATGAGGTATCGGTGTACTCAGGAGTAGTGTTGAGCGATATTGCTCGATATCTAAAAATATCGTATCGAAATTGTATCGCCGATAGCACTAAATATCGTCGATATCCGATTACGATACCGGAAGTCCAATGTAAGTCTATGGGAACAAAATATCGCAACTAAAAAAAACCTTTATTTCCTTGTAAACACTAAATATACACACATAGAATACATATATATATATATATATGTCATTGTGACATATATATATACATATATATATGTATAGTTTATACACTTCTACATAGTAAAATATCCTCTGATTCAATTGCCGGGTAAAGCCGGCTTCTGTGAAAAGACAGAAGCACCCGACATGAAATGACACTTGGTGTACATAGGGTTAACCATGTCTTTTCATGTCGTTTGCAATCTGATTTGCACAAACAATTACATCAGTCTATGTGTGCAAAATTTCACAACTGTAGGGGTTAATTAAAGGTGTAAATTCTTTGTAAAAAAAACTGACTTTTTTGCTACGAATTTACACCTTTAATTAACCCCTACAGTGTGAAATTTTGCACACTTACACTCATGTAATTGTTTGTGCAAATCAGATATCAAACTACATGAAAAGACATGGTTAACTCTATGTAAACAAAGTGTCATTTCATGTCGGGTTCTGCATTTTCACAAAAGCCGGCAATTGAATTAGCGGCTATTATACTATGTAGAAGTGTATGAACTATAAATATAAATATATATATATATGTGTCACAAATTTAATGACATGTATATATATATATGAGGTGTAAAATTGCTGAAAAAAAATGCGTGGGCTCCCGCCCTATTTTCGCAACCAGACAGTGAGTGGGGGCAGATAATAATAGCCCAGAGAGGGACCATTATTTTTGGTCCCCGCGGCTACTAACATCTGCCCCCAGACACCCCAGAAAGGGCAAATCTCTAATTAGATTTGCCCTTTCTGGCACTTTGCCCGTCTATTCCCATTGCCCTGTAGCGGTGGCGAATGGGTTAATAAGGGGTTAAAATGACCTTGCAATTGAAAGGTCACTTTAAGCCAGGTTAATAATTGAGAGCTGTCAATTAGACAACTATCAATTATTAATCCTATTGTATGAAAGAAAAATCAAACACACACACTTTAATAAAAAAGAAGTTTAATGAAATAATCACACAGTTTTTGACCATATTTTATTTTCCTGCTAAAACCATTTCCTGTAATAAAAATAAAATAATAAAGCAAAATTATTCTTACCAATCCGATGTACAGTCAGGTCCCACGGTGTAATCCTTCAGAAAGGGTTAATGTTTACTGCAGGGACCGCAGCTAATGCTGCAGCCTCACAGTAAACCCCCAAATGAATGAGTTCCTCTCCTGGCTGACAGGAGAGGAAGTGGAAAGCTTAATTGATTGCTTTCCACTTTCACTTCAGGTCAGCCAGGGACACAATCAGTGACGTCAGAGGGAACTGGTTAACAAAAATAGGGGATCCCCTCGAAAAAAATTGGCGTGGGGTCCCCCCTATTCTTGTTAACCAGCCAGATGAAGCAGACCGCTGAGGCCTGGATTTTCAGGCTGTTAAGGAGCCAAGATCCATGGACCTTGCCAGCCTGATAATACCAGGCCACAGCAGTCTGCATATCTTGGCTGATTAACAAAAATAGGGGATCCCCTCGAAAAAAATTGGCGTGGGTCCCCCCTATTTTTGTTAACCAGCCAGATGAAGCAGACCGCTGAGGCCTGGTTTTTCAGGCTGGTAAGGATCCAATATCCATGGACCTTGCAAGCCTGATAATACCAGGCCACAGCAGTCTGCTTAGCTTGGCTGGTTAACAAAAATAGGGGATCCCCTCGAAAAAAAAACGGCGTAGGGGTCCCCCTATTTTTGTTAACCAGCCAAGTAAAATGCAGACTGCTGCGGCCTGGTATTAAAAGACTGTCAAGGCCCATGGATTTTGGCCCTCAACAGCCTGATAATACCAGGCTACAGCAGCCCCACATTTGGCGCATCAAAAGATGTGCCAATTGTGGCACTTTACCCGGCTCTTCCCACTTGCCCTGTAGCGGTGGCAAGCGGGGTAATAAGGGGTTAATGTCACCGTTGATTGCACGGTGACAATAAGCCCGGTTAATAATGGAGAGGCGTCAATAAGACGCCGATCCATTATTAATCCCAAAGTTATTAAATGCATAAAAAAAAGACAAAGCAAGAAAAAAGTATTTTAATGAAATAAAAGAGATAACACAGTTTTCATTTCTTTTATTATACTCTCATTCCTGCGACGCCATCGATCTCCTGTAAAAAAAGAAAAAAAACAAACCAACAGTATACCACCTGTCCGACGCAGTCCATAGTAACGATAGTCCCACGACGATCCAGCTCTGCTACATCGCAATGACAGGCAGAGCCTGTCATCCCGGCGCAGCACAGCTGATTACCTGCTTCCCCGGCGGTGACGTCATCGGACTGACTGCTTTACGGCCGGGATTACCCAGCAGTCACTGCAGTTATCGCGAGAAACTGCATGTGACCGCCGGGGACAAGAGGATGGCGGCCATGAAGCAGTCCAGGCCGTGACCGCCGGAGATCTTCTGCCAGGTAAGTGCCGCTGACTCCTGACAGACCCGACCGACGGACACTGACAGTGACAGACCCGACCGATGGACACAGACAGTGACAGTGACAAATCCGATTCCGGTATTCGATAAGACGAAAATATCGAAACGAATTATCGAAAGGCCGATAGAGCTAATATCGGCCGATAGCCGATATTTGCATTATCGTATCGCTCAACACTACTCAGGAGAAATTTCCCAACAAATTTTAGGATCCTTTTTATCCTGTTGCCCATGTAAAAATGAAAAAATTGATGCTAAACGAAAATTTTTGTTGGAAAAATTAAAATGTCCATTTTTTCCTTCCACGTTTCTTTAGTTCCTGTGAAGCACCTGAAGGGTTAATAATCTTCTTGAATGTAGTTTTTAGTAACTTGAGGGGTGAAGTTTTAGAATGGTGTCACTTTTGGGTATTTTCTGCCATATAGACCCCTCAAAGTGACTTCAAATGTGAGGTGGTCCCTAAAAAAAATGGTTTTGTAAATTTTGTTGTAAAAATGAGAAATCGCTGGTCAACTTTTAGCCCTTATAACTTCCTAACAAAAAGAAAAATTTGTTTCCAAAATTGTGCTGATGTAAAGTAGACATGTGGGAAATGTTATTTATTAACTATTTTGTGTCACATAACTCTCTGGTTTAAAGGGAATCTGTCACCCCATTTTTGCCCTGGGTGAGTATAATATAACTAGTTTTTCTTCACTTTTAGGTAACATCGGGGGCTTATCTACAGCATTACAGAATGCTGTAGATAACACCCTGATGGTGGAGGCCCTTTTTCATAGGGCAAAAATGCGGTGACAGATTCCCCTTAACGGAATAAAAATTCAAAATTTGAAAATTGCAAAATTTTCAAAATTTTTTGCCAAATTTCCTTTTTTTCCACAAATAAATGCAAAAATTATCGACCTAAATTTACCACTAACATGAAGCCATATGTCACGAAAAAACAATCTCAGAATCGCTAGGATCCGTTGAAGCGTTCTTGAGTTATTACCTCATAAAGGGACACTGGTCAGAATTGCAAAAAATGGCCAGGTCTTTAAGGTCAAAATAGGCTGGGTCATGAAAGGGTTAAAAGTTTAGACAAAATTACTGTTATAGTGAACTGTTAAGCAAGTTGAAGATGAAATGATCTCTAAAAGGCAAAAGTTAAAGATGACACTTTTTGCTTGTATTTTAGGCAAAAATATATATATTTTAATCTTTTACATTTTAAAACTTACAAAAAAAAGGAAATGGGCCAATGCAAATGTTTGTGCAACCTGAATGGTTCGTATGTAGTAGCACAGCTTATAAATTCTTCTTGTAGCCAGGCAGGAGTCTTTCAATACCTGTTTGAGGGATTTTCATATCTTTTTCCTTAGAAAATTCCTCCAGTTCTGTGAGATTCCTGGGTCATCTTGCATGCACTGTTATTTTGAGTTCAAGCCACAGATTTTCAATGATGTTTAGATCAGGGGATTGTTTAGGATCATCATCCATTTGTAGAAACCATCTTCTTTTCAACTTCAGCTTTTTTAAAGATGGTGTAATGTTTGCATCAAGAATTTGTTGAAATTTCAATGAATCCATTCTACCCGTGAAATATTCCCTGTGTCATTGGCTGCAACACATCGTCTAAAGTATAATTAATCCACCCTAATGCTTAATAGTTGTAGAGATGTTCTTTTCCTGAAATTCTGTGGCTATTTTTCTCCACACATACCTTTTGATCATTTGGCCAAGGAGTTCTATTTTAACCTCATCAGTCCATAGGACTTGTTTGCTAAATGCATCCGGTTTGTTTAGATGTTCTTTTGCATACTTCTGAATTTTATGGTGAGGATGCAGGAGAGGTCTTCTTCTGATGACTCTTCAATGAAGGCTATATTTGTGCAGATGTCTCTAAAACAGTAGAACAATATACCACAACTCCAAAGTCTGATAATCTTTCTGAAGGTTTTTTGCAGTCAAGTTGGGGTTCTGATTTGCCTTTCTAGCCATCCTACAAGCAGCTGTCACTGAAATTTAACTTTGTCTTCCAGACTTTATCTTGACCTCCACTGTTCCTGTTAACCACCATTTTGAATAACATTTCAAACTTACAGCCTTCCCCTGCTTAGAAGAACCCATGGCTGCAGTTTTTTGGCACAAGGTTAGAGGAGGCTCGGTTTCTAGAAAGCTGGGAAATTTGCATCCCCTGACCTTTCCTAACAATGATAGTGAACAAGCCATAACCCTAACAGTCTAAGGTCTGTAAACCATCAAAGTTATCTAAATCCACAAATCTCCAAGGGTGTCCAAATGTTTGCATCTGGACCATTTCCCTTTTTATAATTTTTAAAATGAAAAAAATGTCAACATTCTTTTTTGGCCAAATATACAAAGGAAATGTGTCATCTTTAACTTTTTCTCCTTTTAGAGATCATTTCATCTTCAACTTGCTTGACTGTTCACAATAACATTAATTTTGACTAGTGGTGTCCAAACTTTTACATGCTGCTGTATATGAGCCCTTTAAGGTGCATTAGCTCATCATAATGCACAATTCTAATTGGTTTGAAGGTATAAGTGGGCCTCCTTAGTCCTTGGGCCCCTTGCACCAATGATGTGTCCGCCATTGATACCTGACACAAGGGTGTTTTCATACATTAGCTTCTGCTTGACGTGAATGGGGTTGAGCTTGGGATCACATGTGGCACCAGGTACTGCTGCAGGTGCTGAAGCATTGCTAAGTCTACTACAACAGTGATGGAGCCGGTGTACTTCATTTGGCCGAAGTAAGGTAACGCAAAGCATATTGAACATTTTAGATTGCTTGGTCAGTGCAGGATCAGACATCAAATTGTTTTGTTTATACTCTGTGACCATGGAAACATAAAAGATTGCATTGGAGCTGATTACACAAAACAGTAAGATTGGTTTATCATTTCCTTTTTTTCAAATTTGCTCCATTTTGTTTTTAGATGTACAGGAAACAATAACAATATTGGTTGCAAAAGTTTCAATTACCTCATTGAACTACATAAGTTGTAAACTAATTGCAAATAAATCTTTCGAGGAGTCTAAGCATTGGCGCTGAAATTGGCAGAAAAAAAATAACCGCAGTTCTTAAAATGAGTTCTCAGCATTTAGAAGAAAGTTCAGCTAAAAACTTCATAATGATGAACATTCGCTGCAGTCTCCAGTGTATCGCAGTGATTACAAGTGTCAACAATAAATCTGATTTATTCCGACCCGGCCAAGACTGCGGAAACCAGACCTTAAAGTTATGATAAACTTGTCTTGTGCAGGTAGAGCCATGACTTGTGGAAACACAACAGAAAGACTCTCAGATGTTTAAGGTAATGGCATTAAAACAGGTAGAGTATATTCATTTGTAGGAAATAAATTCTGTGACTTTTCCCCAAAACTACACGTACAAGACAAATCTGGAACATATTTACTGCTAAGTGACATTAACCCCTTAGTCACTGTACATCACAGTCAGGGTGCATGTGTATGGAGCAAGCTCTGGAGTTGATCCTGCTCCATAATAGGAAGTTGCTGGCTGTTGTGTACAGCCAGCATTTTCCTTTAACAGCAGTGACCAGAGCAGGGCCCGCATTAAGGGGTACAGACTAGGCAACTGTCCAGGGCCACTATACACAAAAGGAGGCCTCCTGTTTCTGCACCCCCCCATGAAGTGCACATATGTGTACAGCATTACTTACAGTGTGTAATGTTGTGCATCCTCTGTAGTCCCAGCACATCTCTGTCTTCTGTCAGGTCAGAAACTTAGAGGGAGAATGAGAGGGAGAGGCTAGCTCACTGCACTGTAGCGTGCAGATGCCAGGGACATTAAGCAGCCGGCAGTACTATGTTCCCTCCTCATCATAATGGCTGACTCCTCCACAACTGTTCTGGGATCTGAACTAATGAAGCAGCAGGACCTGGCAACGTTTTGGTTCATAGGTTTGGAAATGGTTCTATGGGCCAAAATGTTTCCAGTTGGGCTTAATAAAGTCCACCTTTTTTCAATGTTATATGTCTTGGAGTGCTGCCATTTTCCTTTATTACCTATTATGGAACAAATTGGACATTTGTCTGGAGGTCTGGCAATCACTAAAAGTAAATATTAAATGGTGCTGTTCTACAACCCCATTTTTTATATAAATTTTATAAAGCGTCTTGTGGAGAGTTTCTTGGTAAAGCAGATAATTCTACTGCTTACCGAAAATGCAATGAGGCCTACAAAGAAAAAAACACTGAACCTCCACTATATTTGACTGTAGTTACTAAGATGTTTGGAGTTGTTTTGTTGCCTTTGGCACTGGGTGCCTTGACTGTATGCAAAGCATCATGAAATCTGAAGATTACCAAAGCATTTTGGGTCGCAATGTAGTGCCCGGTTTCAGAAAGCTGGGTTTGCGTCCAAGGTCATGGGTTTTCCAGCAGGATAATGACCCCAAACATCCTTCAAGAAGCAGAAATGGATGGAAACAAAGTACTGGAGTGTTATGAAGTGGTCAGGAATGAGCAAGTCCCATTGAACACCTGTGGAGAGATCTTAAAATTGCTGTTGGGAGAAGGAACCTTCAAATATGAAAGACCTGGAGCAGTTTACAAAAGGAGAGTAGTCCAAAATTGCTTCTGAGAGGTGTAAGAAGCTTGTTGATGGTTATAGGAAGAGATTGATTGCAGTTATTTACTCCAAAAGGGTGTGCAACCAAATATTAAGTGGAGGCTGCCAACAGTTTTGTTCCGACCTATTTTTTGAGTTCTGTGTGAAATTATGTTCAATTTGCCTTGTTTCTTCTTATTTTTTTTGTCTTGCTCCAATACACACAAAGGAAATGAACATGTGTATAAGAAAACATGTTTTAATTGCATTAAGTATCTGGGACAAATACTTCATTTTCTGGAACATTTTCAATTTCAGTATATATACCTGTTTTTACTGCATATATAATTCTGTAATTTTAGTCTCACCATTAAGGTCCAACTGTCAGCAAAGTCTATGTTTAATGTTCTATGTTTAATGTCTGCGTTTTACATTAGGGCCTGTTCACACCGCATCTGCAGTGCGCCTGACTTCTGCCTGAATCCCCTATGGAGCCGTAGACACCAATAACAGAAATGGAGTTAAAATAATCTGTACGTGTGATTTTTTTTTTTTTTTTTTTTTTTTTGTGATAGAGTCTGTTCCAACAGTCACAGAAAAGGGGACACTTTCAGAAGAAAAAACACAAACTGAGACTTTATGAAAAAAAAGAACGGTCAAGTTCTGAAAGAACAAATGGAATTAATTTCAACCCCGTTTGTGTCATTGCGGTCTGTCGCCCCGTAGGGGATTTGTCTGAATCCTGTTTTAGGGGGATTCAACCCCCAGGTGCACTGCAGAAACAGTGCGAACAGGGCTTAATATACTATCACATGAAATAGTGCAGTCTCCTATACTATTCCAAACTATCCCAGTATACTTGTCAGACTTCGGCCAGACAACACTCTTTTTCTACATTTTTTTTATTTTCATTTGCAGCTTGTCAATTCTTTCAGCGTTTTTTCCCTATTCAAATGAATTTCAAACAAAAACGGCAGCAGTGACCCAGTCCATGGCCCTGGGCGTCCAATAAAAGGGGAACATTTACAGGGGATGATAGAGTTTGTAGTAAAGTGTTCGTGACGCCACATGTGGTTTCTGGTCAGAGGTGACCAGCGCTGTAGTGCAGATCCTCTGGGACTGGTGGTGTGATGCAGCAGAGTTAGAATAGCTCTCCACAGGCAGAGCTTGCTTTCCCAGGGCAGATGTATGTTGTAGAGGATAATGGTGCTGATAGATGTAGCAGTGCTGAGTGAGTGCCGCAGGAAGAACTTGAGAGGACACAGTCAGATGCAGTTTCCAAAGCTTTACTCACAGTTCTGGTGCAGGCAGGTGCCCACTAGGTGCCACGTCCTCATGGTAAGGAATCCAGCCAACTTCCAGGTAGATGGAGAACACCTGTCTTGAGCTCCCTGTCAGTATCTGCCTTTCCTGGCCGTCTCACTGTGCTGATTCCTACTCCTCTTCCTTCCCAGCACCACACAATCAGTGTCCCAGTCTAACAGCTGCGAATCCTGTCGGACAACGTGACCCAGGCGTTTCCTTGATTCTATATAGCTGTCTTCCCGGAGAAGATAATTGTGGTTGTTGGCTGTGACCCCTAAAGTTGCCACAGCTCTCGGCTTGCTAGCTGAGTCCTGTTGTAGACTCCACTAGGGTAGGGGCTGAGACCCTTCTGCGACCTGGATTCTCCTAGCTGACGTCTGTCAGTCTGGAACAAGAACCAAGGGTAGCCTCTGCTCAGCCGTGCCTCTGAGAAATCACTTTCCCCTCCAGGGAGCTTTCTGTCTTTCAGCAGCTCCTCCAGACTAGGAGCCTGCTGCACGGTTCTATCTCTTCCCACCTTCCCCTATGGGAAGGTGGCCTATGCACGTCTTTCCCCTTCTTCCCCTACGCGAAGACTCTCTCTTTCTTCCCTCTACTCTCCTGCTCTAACCCACAGGCTCCACCCACCATCTAACACCCTCTCCTAGCCAGCAGATATGCGAGAGGAACTGCTGCTAGTGTGTGTGATGGATGTAGTGTTGTGTCAGAGCGAGGTTCAGTGTCTCCATCTTACCTGAAAGATGGGACACCACACCTCTGGTTGAGGTGCAGTACCTCTGAGGCGACTGGACCCTCAGGGGCGCCACAGCTGTACCTTATGTTACAGCTTTGGGGGACATATAGGACTTTTCTTAATATCGCTTTTTATTCTGCTGTTTATGAAGTAGAATGTACAAAGACATTGTTCTAATGCTTTCTATTCTTTGACTAGTGCTGTCGGTGAAAAAAAAACAGACAGCACTCGGGCACATGTTAATCAATGGGGCAGTGCAGACGAGCACTTTTTTTTCCACTGACCGAATCTGCATGTAAAAACAATCGCAGTGTGCACTCGTTTCTACTGTAAATTGGATGAGACTCACCCATTCAAGTCTATTGGTGCATAAAAAAAAAAAATCAGATGCCATAAGGAGCCACAGTATAGCATCTGATTTGTTCGAATGCATTGTGATTCTTTACCATAGGAAACTGTAAATGATTAATATCGGCATCTGTACAAAAAACATGGATGATATACTGGATGGCAAGCGAGAAAGTAATCGGCCCACTTTTCTAGATGAAACTCTCACTGATGTTTTATCCACTCGTGTGAGCCTACCCTTACAGTGTTATTGTTGGAATGTTTCAGGATTGTGGACCCCACCTTGAACTTTACCCAGGGCCTCAATTTGTCTAAAACCAGCCTTTGACCAGAGCGCTTACAGAGACATTTTAATATGATCTTGGTGTTAACCAAGGCATTTAGAGGCTTGTGAAGGCATCTGTGTTGACTTTGTTGGTCTTGAGATGGGCTCCAAAAGAGTCAGGGGTGTACTGTCCATGGCTGCTAAGGGGCTCGTGAATTGGAGGGCCCCGGCCTCATCTCCTCCACGGTCATCACAATTTCAATTGTATCCATACCCTCATGATGAAGATACTGTTGAATAGAATGGTGGATCAGGGAGCTAAAGGCTCCCTGATCCACCATTCAGCCTGAATCTGAGACCCCGTGCACTGCAGGCATGGTGATGTCATTAATTATGTCTGCTGGGCTGAAGCCTCAATACTCACACTGCACAGACCAGAGTAATGTGCCAGGAAATGGGTGACTACTAAGTGAGTAGTGTTTTTTTTTGTAATGTTAGTAACTGTGGGGGTCATCGTTTCAAATGGAGGGCAGGTAGAGAACATCATACTGAATGAGTGGCTCGTGCTGCTAAAGATGTCCCCAACCAATTGTCCCCTATTTGGGAGGTGCCTTAGCAACTTTAGTTACCAGTCTATATCCTGCTACTTAGTTGTAAGGTCCCCGTTCCTGTGCTCTTAATATCTGACCCTGTCTGTTCTGCTAACCTGATCCGTTGTACCTATACCCTTCCTGTCTGTGCCTCGTCCTGTTCCTGATCCATATGAACCCGTTCCTGTAGCCGTCCTGTGCTCATGTACCTTTCCTGCTTGTGCCTGATTCCGCATCTGCCTACCTGCCGCATATATCCTGCTAACTAGTTCTTGGCCGTTCCTACCTCCAGGTACCCTTACAAATCAGCTGCCAATGCTCCCTGGGGCCATCCTGGAGTAGCACTTGGTTTCTACCTGGGTTCAAGTCTAACTATACCATCTGGGGCTCTAGTGAAGAACAAGGTGTTGATTTAGTTTTGCCCCTCCAGGCTCTCTCTGGACCACGGCACAGTGGTTCCACAACCACGTGTGTAACACTTTATAACCCTGCTACCCCAATGATTGGTAGGTTTTTGCCAGTGTACAGTATACACAGTATACAGAAAGCTGCCAATCAGTGGTGTACATGTGTACATGTTAATAGAGGAGATATAGATCTAAACGTGCATGAAGGAGATGGAGATGTAGAAGTAAGCTGAGACATAAAAAGAAAAGAAGATAAGGATAAAGATCTAAACATAATCTGAGAAGGAGATAAAGATCTAGATATACAGTATGTAGAACAAGGATATGAATTAGATGTCATTGAGGAGGAGATGGGAACTTCAGACATAAATGTAGAAGGAAAGAGGAGATGAAGATCTTAAACTAAAGGAGAACAGGATGGAAAACAAGGTGGATGCAGGCAGAGAAGATTGCAGTTTTTGATAACTTGGCTACTGCTGGGGAAAAGGCTCAGTTCACTTATCTATCCCTTTATCTAAGTCACTATGGCAAAGTGGCTTCTTGGTTCCCTCCCTCAGTAGCCAGAATCTGGAGCACATTCTAAGGATGCTCCCCTCTAGTAGATCCTCAGTAAATGAAAATGGAAAAGTTGGTAGAGAAGGAGATGGAGATCTAGATGTAAAGGAAGAAAGTAGTGAAGATCTAGATATGAACGGAGATAGCGAAAGAAAACGTAATGAAGGTTTAAATGCATGAAAAGAAAGAAATGAAGATCTTGATGTGAATGTAGAGATATGGAGCTCTAGTTGTAAGTAGAGATAAAGATAGAGAAGTAAAAATAGATGAAGGAACTCAAACAGTACCGTTCGGCGTCCATACCGAACACCTACTGTTCGGGCACGGACACCGAACATGGACTTCGCCAAGAAGTCCGTGTTACTGTTCAGGTTCGGCTGCCTAAACACCGGGTGTTTGTCATGCTGCTATGTGCATGACAAGCGCGGTAAACAGCGCTTCTGATTGGCGGTGAAATCATCCCCGCCTGTCAAAGAGTCGTGGTTCCCACGCACTCACCTATGATCGGAGGTATAAAGTTTAACTCCAGGCACTGGTTTCAGCTCAAGGGACTACCACTCCCATCATCCAACACCCGCTGCCGCTAATAACAGCAAGAGCAGGAGCGGCTGATGGGAGTATTCATTTGCTGGCTCCTGCACTGTAAATAAATAATTAAAAAAAAGAACGGAGTGGGTTCCCCTGTATTTTTGATAACCAGGCGGCAAAACTCACAGCTGGGGGCTGCAACCCTCAGCTGTCAGCTTCAGCAAGGCTAGTTATCAAGAATAGACAGGTCTCTATGCTGTTTTTTCAATTATTTAAATAATTAATTATTAAAAGCTGACAGCTGGGGGCTGGTATTCTCAGGCTGGTAAGGGGCCATGGATATTGGCCCCCTCCCAGCCTAAATATAGCAACCCTCAGCTGCCCAGAAAAGGAACATCTATTAGATGCGTCAATTCTAGCACTTTGCCCAGCTCTTCCCACTTGCCCTGTAGTGGTGGCAAGTGGGGTTCATATTTGTGGGGTTGATGTCACCTTTATTTTGTCTGGTGACATCAAGCCAACGGCTTATTTTAATGGAGAAGTTTCTGTAAGACACCTATCCATTACTAATCCAATATTTATATGGTAAATAAACACACAGCTACAATAAAGTCCTTTATCAGAAATAAAACAAAACACTGAGGTTCCATTCCCAGCCGGGCTGAACTGCGGTGACCTTGATGAGATCCCCGCTAGCACCGTGAGAGTTTTCACCTCCGATTCAGGTTTGGGAACCTGCCGGACAGAACATCCAGAGGTCCGCCCATCTCTAGAAGTAAAGGGAAAGGGGATGGAGCTAGAGAAGGAGCTAGAGATCGTTGCAAACATAGACAGAGGAGAGGATAGTGAACAATATATAAGGGAAGGAGACAGAAGAAAAGAATGGTCTAGATACAAATGAAAAAGAAAACAGAAGGAAATTAAGTTCTAGATGTAAATGAAAAAGGAGATTAAGATCTACATGTAAAGTAAAGAGACAGAAGTAGGTGAAGATCTAGATATAAATGAAGAAAGAGAAAGAGAAGAGAGGAAGATCTAGATATAAATAAAGGAGAAAGAGAAGGAGATTGCGAGAAATAGATTGTACATGTTTAAACCTTCCAGGGTCATTCTACATCAGGTCACATGACTACGGCTCTTCAAGGTTGACTTGGAAGCTGAAGTATTTTAGAAAGACTGATTGAGTTGTCACAATGTTGTGCAACATAAAAAACAATTTATCTTTCTATAAAATAAACACCGATGCCAAATTTATTCTTTTTAAAAGACACAAAACTTTACACAGGGAGAAGGATAATTGGTTCCAGCTTTATGTTTTCAGGACAGAACGTGTCCGCAGTATTGTGTTCAATTTCATATTTCTGTAAAATATTTTACAATAAACATAAACATTTCTGGGTTAAATAATCAAGTTTATTTTTTTTTACTTCACATGACACTTTCTCTACTCCTTATTTGGTTTCACCATTCCAGATGTATTTATCTGGGTTATTAATGTGTGTTGGTTCAGATTTTGGAGAGACAGTGTATGGATTAGTGTTTCCCATTTGTATTGTACTTTGTGAGGCCCTATAGCACTATCTTACCTTACCCTAACTAATCACAATATGCAGGTTATTAATTAGGGCTTATATACACGGCCATATAAATCCCTTCTCACCCCAATCGGCACCCCCGCAATGCAATCATGGGGAGACCATGATGGTCATGGCACCCGGAGGTCAATCAGTTACCTCCTGGTCTGCCAGGTATTGTGGCCTGTTACACCCAGCCATAGGCATGATCTAACAGGTGTTCTAGCAGTGTAATTTGACAGGTTTCATGCATTATACTAGTGATGAGAGAAGTTAAAAATCTAATAGAGGGACTAAGTAAAATAGTAAGAAAAAAAGAACAAAAATTATTTAAGAAAAAAAAACTAAATAAAGAACAAAAAATATTACACCAATAAATACAGTACACACATTTATATTTATAATTTTTCTGTGTAATATGACTATCTGGATTGAAAGGATAATTCAAAGTTTGAATATTGCTATTTTTTAATGTTTTTGTCAAATATCTGACATTTTTATAAATAAATACACAACATATTGACCTAAATTTACCACCAACATAAAGAATAATGTGTCTCGAAAAAATCTCAAAATTGCTGGGATATGTTGAAACATTTTTATCAGGATGTAATATCCTGGGGCAGTTTACTGCCGAGTCTATGTAGCTAAGCTCACGATGTGTTCATATGTTGTCATTTTATGTATATCATGATATGTAGAACGTATATACACATAAAAATATATGGAATATTTTTTGTTTTATTTTGTTATTTTTTGCAGTGACATATTTTTTAGGACTTGTGACCCTGATTTAAAAGAAAAGCAACAAAAAAACTACTCCCTATAACTTAAACTTTATAACTGCTTATCATTTATCATTTTCTATACTTTACTGATCTGAGCTATCTGGAATATAAATTTAAAGAAGCCAGCCTATGAAATTTTTTTCTTCCCTAAATCTGTGTAGTTATGCATGTAGTGTAGTGTCGGTGTGTTTAGTATGCAGTACTCACCTACTGCTGTCTTCTCTGGTGTCCAGCTCCATTCTGCTCCTCTTCTGAGTGATGTCACTGCTCTTTTGACTCTCCGGGGCACCCTATGCACTATGTGTGAGCTGGAAGTCTCTCTAAGGCCGGCGTCACACTGGCGAGTTTGATGCGAGTAAGTCGCACGACTTTCTCGCATCAACACCCGGCACGGCCGCACGCTCTCGGAGCCGAGTGTGCGGCTGCATTTATTTCTATGCAGCCGCACACTCGGGTCCGAGAGCGGGCGGCCGTGCCGTGTGTTGATGCGAGAAAGTCGTGCAACTTACTCGCATCAAACTCGCCAGTGTGACACCGGCCTTAGGGTATGTGTCCACAAGGCGTAATGACAGCGCTTTGGACGCAGCAGATACTTGGTTCCGCCCAAAGTGCTGCCCCCTTTTGATTGCGTCTCCGCAATATAGACATGCTGCGGTCTAGAAAGACAGGCCGCAGGTGCGTATACTCAGGTCTGCCGCCTGTGTGTTTGCACGCATAGTGGAGATGGGATTTTATAAAATCCCCTTCACTATGCTGTAACATCTGGTCGCTGCGGATTGGACGCTGCGGCTGTACGCAGCTTCCAATCCACAGCAAATACTGACTGAATATGCCACGTGGAAACATTCCTTAACAATGTAAGTCTAAGGAGCCTTGTTCTGAGCCTCGTTATTGTGATGCTCCACAGACTTACCTGTTTGACCCTGCCATTAGCATATCCTTGTCTCCAAGATTAAGCCATGCACGTGTAAGTACAAACTGATGGTACAGTGAATGTGCAAATGGCTATTTGGTTATCAGTAAAGGTTATTCACCAGTCCATGGCATAAAATTGGTGCTACCACAGTGTGTGGTGACTGCAATTTTATGGTGGTGGTTGTTCATTTTTTAGGGCATATCAGCACAAGCTTTTGATGAGTGGGGGTTCCAGATGTGAATTTAGGGTGCCAAACTCCACAGCAAGGTTGGGTCTTCATCACAGATATGACAAGACATTTTAGTGATGGTTAATTATCTCCCTGTTTAGTGGCCTACTGGTTCACGGCATTATCCCATGATAGTATATCTGTCTTATTGATAACCCATATCAGAACCTTATGGGAAGTGTCACGACTCTGCTGTCAGATATCCTGGGACCAGGGGCTCCTTCCTTGCCCCT
Organism: Oophaga sylvatica; assembly: GCA_033576555.1. Taxonomy (NCBI): domain Eukaryota; kingdom Metazoa; phylum Chordata; class Amphibia; order Anura; family Dendrobatidae; genus Oophaga; species Oophaga sylvatica. Next base: position 955,656,763 of record JARQOD010000001.1, on the reverse strand, counting down.
AAAGCTAGGGGTGCCCTAGCTTATCCTGTTCCTTGGATTACTTCTAATGGTGAAGATGCCAGGGCCACGTACCTTGCCTGAGCTTCTGTATCCATCCTCAGTATGTACCCTCCGCCCACCCAGGGTAGAGGGGAGTAGTTGTATACCAAAATACACCAACCAGACTAGCAGGTTAATACAAACAGGGATAAAGTAAAATACCAACCCTACAAATATACTTACACAAACAACAGAGGTAAACACCTAGGAGTGGAGGATGGGTGAAAAACCAAAGTAGAAGTATGGATTTAGCACACACCCAAAACCTCTCATCAGTCTCAGATAAATTTACCAAATGCCTTCTTAAACAACAAAACACCATCATCTCCTCAACCATGCAACAATGAAGCTAACACTGGCAATGAGTGGTGGCCGGAGCCCAGAATATATCAGATGGCAGTGGCTAACAGAGAACAGCCTGAGAGCTTAAATGCAGGAAAGCCTCCAGGAGCTCTCAACTGAGCAGATTAACCCCTGTACTGCTAAAAGAAACCTACACCATTTAATAAGAAGGCAATGTGATTCAAATCAGTGCATAAGTAGGAAAAATCAGACACTGCGGTATTCTGGCTCCTCACTGTTGCGGTAACCCTGTGACAGGTAGCCTATTATATTTGGGCTATATTTGCCTTTGTTATAAGTGTTAATTTTATTGGCTATTATAAAAATCTATCTTTTAAAAAGTACATTATTTGGTTAGTTTTTTAAAGATTATATGTTCTACTTATTTTTTTCCCTTGATGGCTCCATAGACCTACATTGTAAAAGTCACTTCTGGGTCATAAAGAGCGAGGAGTGATCTGTAGATTCTGCAATGCGGGGACATCACTGAGAAGCTGAGCAGAATGGCGCTGGATACCGGAGGGAGTGGCGGTAGGTGGGTATATTACTGCAGTTACTGTACATTATATGCATACATACACACTTTTAGGCTACGTTCCCATGATCAGCTTTTGGCACATTTTTGATGTTGCAGAATTTCTGCTCCTATTTAAATTAGGTTACTTCCGTATATCATTGCATCTTTGTGTGCATTATTTAACATGCGGATTTATTGAGTATTTGACACTGCGGTTTTTGTCTCTTGTTAGTGTCATGCTTTAAATAAAGCTTCTTTGTTTTTCATACATCCTGGTATTTGTCTTTGACAACACTTTATTGATATACTTTTACACTGTTATTAATCAGTAATATTGGAGCAGAGTACTGTACTTGATCAGTACATAGATCACATACGATACTTTTGTAGTTCAGATAAGTTCACAGTTAGGTTTACACGTTCTGTTTCTTTGTTCTCTCTTGAGTAGTGTTGAGCGATACTGCTCGATATCTAAAAATATCGTATCGAAATGGTATCGCCGATATCACTAAATATCGTCGATATCCGATTCCGATACGGAAGTCCAATGTAAGTCTATGGAACAAAAATCGCAACCAAAAAAAACCTTTCTTTCGTTGTAAACACAAAATATACACACATAGAATACATATATATATATATATATTATATATATATATATATATATACTTGTCATTGTGACATATATATATACATATATTTATAGTTTATACACTTCTACATAGTAAAATAGACTCTGATTCAATTGCCGGGTAAAGCCGTGACATACCCCATAGAAGTCGACGGGCTCGGTGCCGAGTACCCCAAAAACCTCTGCTCTGTGCGACTCAACTTGGGCGTCACGGACAGGATTCTGTAGCTCGCTATAAGCGAGTCCTGTGTGCCTGAATTGAACTGGTTTTGTGCTTGAGAATTGCTAAAATCATCAGAGAATGTATTTGCCATTTTTCCGCCATATCTGCGTCACGACGAGGCACTGGTGAAGAAGAAGGGCGTGCTCTTCGTGGGTGTACACTCACTCAGTGGCCGACCACTCTAAATGGTACTGCAATGTAAGATCGTGCCCCACAGCTCTTGAGTTCCGCCTCCTCATCCTCCTCAGTGTGCGGAAACTAACACGAAGGTCCCGCCTCACTACAAAAGAGGGGCCCTCTCCAGATGCTAATGACACATGTGACTTGGCAGAGATGGCTAATGGACACGAGCAGAAGTGTGAAGGGATGGAGCAGTCAGAGCTCTCCCCCCACGGAAGCGACCCGATCGCCACGGAACCACCGTTGGGCACCCGGCCTGGAAACCCTCCTACGCTGGAAGAAGCGGAGGATACCCTAAGAGGCCTGGCCCGGCACCGGGAGGAGGTCGCCAGGATGGAAGCCAGCTGGCGTGCCCTAAAACTAAACTTGGAGCGGCGCCAATCCCTCTTACCTGAAGTGTCTGTACCGGAAGGTGAGGCACCCGTTCTAGTAGAGGAGTCCGTGCGGGCATCCCAGCCCTTGCAATGTGATCCGGTTGACGTTGTCGCAGTGAAGGCACCCGTTCCTGCAAAAACCTCTGCACCGGCAGCACCCCAGATCCAGCTGTCTGCCCCCGTCGCTGAGACAGAAGAAGCGACACCCGTCCTCATGGAGGAGGCCGCGCAGGCACCAGAGGTCTACCAGTCTGTACCGGAGCCCCGACTGTCATCTGTTCCAGAGCCGGCTGCTTCCTCCGCAGGTGAGCGCCGCCAGGACTGGGGGGCGCCAGGAGAGCTGCCGCAAACCGGACACTGTAAGCTGCAGTTTGATGGTGGAGACATGGAGCTGCTGGTGGAGGAGAATTTCAACCGGCGTCAGGAGGAAGAGTGGAGACGTTGGGAGCGGGAAGCAGAGCGACAAAGGGAGCAGCGAGAAACCCAAAAGCTTCGCCAACGTCAGCTGGAGAAGGACCGGGCAGATAAGGACCGGATGAGAAAAGATAAAGGAACCCTGTGGGAGCCGCGGCGTAAGGGTGCAGTACGGAGCTTTAAATTGAAAGGTGGTTGGGGCTTCATCCAGGAGCCTGGACTTTATTTAGAAGTTTTTGTGAACCGGCGGGACGTGGAGGCTCACCTCCCAGAAGGACACCCGGGGAGGGACCTGTTGCCAGGAGACTTGGTGACTTACACCCGACACTGGGGTTACAATGGATGGTACGCCCTAAATGTTACCAGGTGTGACCCCTACTCCCCAGAGTGTCAGGAACCTGTGAGACCCTCGGAGCCTTCAGCCTCCCACATCCAGGCCTCTGCAAAAGTGCCCACCCCACGCCGTAAATCTCCCCAGCCTCCCTCAGTGGTCTCCTCAGCAGCCCCAGCTATGGACATGATAAGTATAGCTGGCCCGTACCCGGCGCCTGTTAGGCCCCCTGGGGTTCGTTCAGTCCAGGACATAGGGGTCCAGACCCGGAGGGAGATGAAAGAGGTGGCCACACAGACCCAGATAGCGGGTCACGACTTGACTGTACAGGCCACACGACGTCATCAGGTCCTGGTGGTCCTTGGTGTCTCGGATATTTGGCAAGCATCAGAAGAGTACCAGGTGGTACCTGGAACACCCCTGCCAAAGAATTATAAATAACCCGGACAGGGTCCCTGTATGTAAATAGTTAAATATGTAAATAGTTAAATTGTTGATGTACCCGGACGGGTGAATGTTCATAAAAAATTTTTTAAATTTAATAAAAAACACAACATAGTTTTCATTACTTTTATTACAGTCTCATCTTGCGACGCCATCGATCTCCTGTAAAAAAATGAAAAAAAAAACCAGCAGTATACCACCTGTCCGACGCAGTCCATAGTAACGAGTGTCCCACGACGATCCAGCTCTGCTACATCAGAATGACAGGCAGAGCCTGTCATCCCGGCGCAGCACAGCTGATCACCTGCTTCCCCGGCGGTGACGTCATCGGACTGACTGCTTTACGGCGGGGATTACCCAGCAGTCACTGCAGTTATCGCGAGAAACTGCATGTGACCGCCGGGGAGAAGAGGATGGCGGCCATGAAGCAGTCCAGGCCGTGACCGCCGGAGATCTTCTGCCAGGTAAGTGCCGCTGACTCCTGACAGACCCGACCGACGGACACTGACAGTGACAGACCCGACCGACGGACACTGACAATGACAGTGACAATCCCGATTCCGGTATTTGATATGACGAAAATATCGGTATTCGGAATCGAAAGGCCGATACAGCTAATATCGGCCGATATCCGATATTTGCAGTATCGTATCGCTCAACACTACTCTTGAGGAACAGACAAAAAAAATGTGGAAATGTAAACATGGTCTTACAGTCCCTGACAGAAGTTATGTCGCTTATCCATGTTATGTAAATCAAAGCTTATAACCTGACGTTAAATTCATCCATTGGTTTTATAAATTACTCTTTTGAAAGCTGAAACCCTCCCAAATTTGGTTTAGGTTAAGAAAATAAATTGGCATCAATGCAGAAATATTGATCATTTAATGGACACAGAATGGTGAGAATTTGGTAAGACAAAAGTTTTCTCGCCCACAGAAAGTAATGTGATATTCAAACAAATAATTATCTTAAAATACAAATATATGTTGCATAACATTGGTGAATGAAGTTGTGGTGCTATTAGAGTTATATTTAATATTTTGTGTGACTTCCATGAGCTTGAAGGACTGCATCCATGCAGTTCAACAGTGATTCATACAATTTATTAATGAAGTCATCAGTAGAGTTGAGCGATACTTTCCGATATGCTAAAGTATCGGAATCGGAATGGTATCGCCGATATCACTAAAATATCGGCGATACCCGATACCGATACCGGAAGTCCCATGTAAGTCTATGGGAACAAAATATCGCAACTAAAAAAACCCATTCTTTCCTTGTAAACACTAAATATACACACATAGAATACATATATATATATATATATACATGTCATTGTGACATATATATATATACATATATGTATAGTTTATACACTTCTACATAGTAAAATATCCTTTGATTCAATTGCCGGGTAAAGCCGGCTTCAGTGAAAAGACAGAAGCACCCGACATGAAATGACACTTGGTGTACATAGGGTTAAACATTTCTTTTCATGTCCTTTGCTATCTAATTTGCACAAACAATTAAATCAGACTATGTGTGCAAAATTTCACACCTGTAGGGGTTAATTATAGGTGTAAATTCGTTGTAAAAAAAACGGACTTTTTTGCTACGAATTTACACCTTTAATTAACCCCTAGAGGTGTGAAATTTTGCACACATAGTCTGATTTAATTGTTTGTGCAAATTAGATAGCAAAGGACATGAAAAGACATGGTTAACCCTATGTACACCAAGTGTCATTTCATGTCGGGTCACCCGACATGAAATGACACTTGGTGTACATAGGGTTAAACATTTCTTTTCATGTCCTTTGCTATCTAATTTGCACAAACAATTAAATCAGACTATGTGTGCAAAATTTCACACCTCTAGGGGTTAATTAAAGGTGTAAATTCGTTGTAAAAAAACGGACTTTTTTGCTACGAATTTACACCTTTAATTAACCCCTAGAGGTGTGAAATTTTGCACACATAGTCTGATTTAATTGTTTGTGCAAATTAGATAGCAAAGGACATGAAAAGACATGGTTAACCCTATGTACACCAAGTGTCATTTCATGTCGGGTTCTGCATTTTCACAAAAGCCGGCAATTGAATTAGCGGCTATTATACTATGTAGAAGTGTATGAACTACAAATATAAATATATATATATATGTGTCACAAATTCAATGACATGTATATATATATATGAGGTGTAAAATTGCTGAAAAAAAATGCGTGGGCTCCCGCCCTATTTTCGCAACCAGACAGACAAAGCCAGTGAGTGGGGGCAGATAATAATAGCCCAGAGAGGGACCATTATTTTTGCCCCCCCCCGGCTACTAACATCTGCCCCCAGACACCCCAGGAAAGACAAATCTATAATTAGATTCGCCCTTTCTGGCACTTTGCCCGTCTATTCCCATTGCCCTGTAGCGGTGGCGAATGGGTTAATATGGGGTTAAAGCCACCTTGCTATTGAAAGGTGACCTTAAGCCAGGTTAATAATTGAGAGCTGTCAATTAGACAACTATCAATTATTAATCCTATTGCATGAAATAAAAATAAAACACACACACTTTAATTAAAAATCATTTTAATGAAATAAAGACACATGTTTTTGACCATCTTTTATTTTACTGCAAAAACCATTTCCTGTAATAAAAATAAAATAAAAAAGCAAAATTATTCTTACCTATCCCATGCACAGTCAGGTCCCACGGTGTAATCCTTCAGAAAGGGTTAATGTTTACTGCAGGGACCGCAGCTAATGCTGCAGCCTCACAGTAAACCCCAAATGAATGAGTTCCTCTCCTGCCTGACAGGAGAGTAAAGGCTGGGTGTCACATAACGATACACCAGCGATCCCGACAACGATATGCACTTGTCAGGATCGCTGGTGTATCGCTACATGATCGCTGCTGAGCTGCCAAACAGGCAGCTCAGGCAGCGATCTGGGACAGCGACACTGCGGGTAACATCGCTTAAGGGCCCGTCTCACATAGCGATATCGCTACCGAGATCGCTGCTGAGTCACTAGTTTTGTGACGCAGCAGCGAGCTCACCAGCGATATCGCTGTGTGTGACATTCAGCGACGATCAGCCCCCTGCCGGGTATCGCTGATCGTCGCAGAAATGTCAGGACCTTTTTTTGATCGCTGGTTTCCCTCTGACAGGCACGCATCGCTGCGTGTGACAGGCGGGAAACCAGCGATCAAAGGTCCTGACATTTCAGCGACGATCAGCGATACCCGGCAGGGGGGCTGATCGTCGCTGAATGTCACACACAGCGATATCGCTGGTGAGCTCGCTGCTGCGTCACAAAACTAGTGACTCAGCAGCGATCTCGGTAGCGATATCGCTATGTGAGACGGGCCCTTAAGTGGAAAGCTTAATTGATTGCTTTCCACTTTCACTTCAGGTCAGCCAGGGACACAATCAGTGACGTCAGAGGGAACTGATTAACAAAAATAGGGGTTCCCTTCGAAAAAAAAATGGCGTGGGGTCCCCCCTATTTTTGTTAACCAGCCAGATGAAGCAGACCGCTGAGGCCTGGATTTTCAGGCTGTTAAGGAGCCAAGATCCATGGACCTTGCCAGCCTGATAATACCAGGCCACAGCAGTCTGCATATCTTGGCTGATTAACAAAAATAGGGGTTCCCCTCGAAAAAAATTGGTGTGGGGTCCCCCCTATTTTTGTTAACCAGCCAGATGAAGCAGACCGCTGAGGCCTGGATTTTCAGGCTGTTAAGGAGCCAAGATCCATGGACCTTGCCAGCCTGATAATACCAGGCCACAGCAGTCTGCATATCTTGGCTGATTAACAAAAATAGGGGATCCCCTCGAAAAAAATTGGCGTGGGGTCCCCCCTATTTTTGTTAACCAGCCAGATGAAGCAGACCGCTGAGGCCTGGATTTTCAGGCTGTTAAGGAGCCAAGATCCATGGACCTTGCCAGCCTGATAATACCAGGCCACAGCAGTCTGCATATCTTGGCTGATTAACAAAAATAGGGGATCCCCTCGAAAAAAATTAGCGTGGGGTCCCCCCTATTTTTGTTAACCAGCCAGATGAAGCAGACCGCTGAGGCCTGGTTTTTCAGGCTGGTAAGGATCCAATATCCATGGACCTTGCAAGCCTGATAATACCAGGCCACAGCAGTCTGCTTAGCTTGGCTGGTTAACAAAAATAGGGGATCCCCTCGAAAAAAAAACGGCGTGGGGATCCCCCCTATTTTTGTTAACCAGCCAAGTAAAATGCAGACTGCTGCGGCCTGGTATTAAAAGACTGTCAAGGCCCATGGATTTTGGCCCTCAACAGCCTGATAATACCAGGCTACAGCAGCCCCACATTTGGCGCATCAAAAGATGTGCCAATTGTGGCACTTTACCCGGCTCTTCCCACTTGCCCTGTAGCGGTGGCAAGCGGGGTAATAAGGGGTTATTGTCACCGTTGATTGCACGGTGACAATAAGCCCGGTTAATAATGGAGAGGTGTCAATAAGACACCGATCCATTATTAATCCCAAAGTTATTAAATGTGTAAAAAAAAGACAAAGCAAGAAAAAAGTATTTTAATGAAATAAAAGAGACAACACAGTTTTCATTTCTTTTATTATACTCTCATTCCTGCGACGCCATCGATCTCCTGTAAAAAAAGAAAAAAAACAAACCAACAGTATACCACCTGTCCGACGCAGTCCATAACGACAGTCCCACGACGATCCAGCTCTGCTACATCGCAATGACAGGCAGAGCCTGTCATTGCAACGCAGCACAGCTGATTACCTGCTTCCCCGGCGGTGACGTCATCAGACTGACTGCTTTACGGCCGGGATTACCCAGCAGTCACTGCAGTTATCGCGAGAAACTGCATGTGACCGCCGGGGAGAAGAGGATGGCGGCCATTAAGCAGTCCAGGACGTGACCGCCGGAGATCTTCTGCCGGGTAAGTGCCGCTGACTCCTGACAGACCCGACTGACGGACACTGACAGTGACAGTGACATCCCGATTCCGGTATCCGATAAGACGAAAATATCGGAACTCGGAATCGGAATTCCGATACAGCTAATATCGGCCGATACCCGATATTTGCAGTATCGGAATGCTCAACACTAGTCATCAGGAATAGCAAAGAATGCAGTCTTACATGCCTCCCAGAGTTCATCTAGATTCTTTGGTTTTGTCTTCCAAGCTTCCTCATTCATCCTACCCCAAACATGCTCAATGATGTTCATGTCTGGTGACTGGGCTGGTCAGTCATTGAGCACCTTGATCTTTTTTGCCTGGAGGAACTTTGTTGTAGAGATGGATGTATGAGATGGAGCACCATCCTGCTGCACAATTTGACCCCTTTTATGATTTGGAATATAAGATGTAGCTAATACTTCTTGATATTTTAGGCTATTGATATTGCCTTCCACCTTGTAAATGTTTCGCACACCCCCATACAGACCATGATCTTTCCACCAGCAAATTTAACTGTTTTCTGGGTGTATTTTGGATCCATATGGGCTCCAGTAGGTCTCCTGCAGTATTTGTGGCGGCTGTGGTGTAATTCTACTGAAGATTCATCAGAGAAATCCACCTTCTGCCACTTTTCCAGCGTCCATCTGTTTAGCTGGCTGTGAGACTTTGCAAATGCCACATGGTTTTTATTTGCCTTTTATTTAGTGCTGGCTTCTGGCCACTGATTCGACCATGGAGGCCATTTCGAGACAGAATCCTACAACTGTTCTAGTTGACACAGGGACTTGAGGTGACCAGGCCTGTTGGAGCTCTGCTGCAGTGGAAGAGGGGCTTGCTTTGGATTTTCTAACAAACGTTCCTCCTGAGCAGTTGTCTTGCGGGGTCTGCCGGACCTGGGCTTGTCAAACCCATCTTCAGTCGCTTCAAATCTTTTTTTAATTCTTTGTACTTGACGCTGAGACACATTAAAGTTGCCAGCCACCTCTGCAGTGGATCTGGTCTTCAGCCTCTTGATAATCAAGGATTTGGTCGCACGATGGATTTTTGGCATGTTGTCAGAGCTCAAGTTGCAGTTCAAGTGAAGGTCTGGGGTGCTTGGGTTTCTTTTTATACACACCCACTAATTAACCGATCATTTACTGAGCACTGGTGAGGATGTAAACTAGGATTGGGTGCATTATATGACCAGGTGACAAAACTTTTGTCTTGCCAAAACCTGACCATTCTGTGTTCATTAAATGATCAATATTTCAGCATTGATGCCAATTTATTTTCTTAGCCAAAACCAAATTTGGAGAGGGTTTCAGCTTTCAAAAGAGTAATTTATAAAACTAATGGATGAATTTAACGTCAGGTTATAAGCTTTTATTTACATAACATGGATAAGCGACATAACTTCTGTCAGGGACTGTAGATTGCTTTCTTTGCTAATATTCTGTATGAACATGTTTTCAGCCAGTGCTTTATTTTCTTCTGGAACATACCGTCACACTGACCTAACGTCACCTTCTACTTGTACAGCTACACTGGATGGCTCTAATGCTTTGTAACTCTTCAGAAATCCCTTTTTTTAATCTCAGGACATATGGGGGTCTCGGCAGTGTCCACTGACCCCTGCTATTAATTAATGGTTAGATTAGTCATTTTGGGATGCAAATCCACTTCTTACTCAGTACTTATCAGTGAGCTTCATTTTCAGTTTACGTATCTAGGGGCCGACTAATCAAACAATTTGTGGTAGAAATCTGCCATAAAATTTGGCAACTTTTTGAAAACTGGGAAGACTTTATTTAGGAGGTTAGTGAAAATATATCGTCGCACTACCGTGGTGGTGCACAAGTAGGTTTCCCAACCCGTGTATAATAAGGTAGATAAACTTGGCACTCAACTTATAGATGATAATCCCAATTTTAATTGCAGTCACAGAACAGATAGAAGACGTTTCGGTCCAATAAGGGCCTTCCTCAATCTGACAGCAATATGGAGGATATTACAAACAAGAAAAAATACAATCAGTAAAATTCTAACAAAAACAATACAAGAGAGTACTATATACATATATACATATGTCCAAAAAACCTATCTAAAGAAGAGTAACAAGGAGGTGAGCATCTATGGTGGATTTATTTTATCAGGTGAAGATATAGTTTTGTGCTGTGATAAAGAAAGGTTCCAATACTTACCCGACTGCTTGTGGCAAAGGAGTAGTGTGAATGAAGGCAGCTTGCCTGAGAAGAAGATATAGTGCTATATCATATCTATAATCAAGTGTAGTCCTAAATAGGACATTCCAGGATCTAATCCTGATCATGGACAGAGATTAGGTGCTATATACCTTAGTAGAAAGACCCTCCTATAGTTAGTTCCTGGTATATACTTCTTATAAGGTGATCTCTAGTCAGGATCTAGGATATAAAGTAACAGAGACTTTTGTCTAATATGAGGAAGAGAGGAGGAGTATGGGGATATGTAGGTATAAGGACTTACATAATCCTAATCGGGATCAGGTGCTGTGGGCCACGGTGGCTCCTTAATAACCTAGAATATTAGAGGATGTATGGTATTGAAGATGTAGAATAGATATGTAGCAGAATGCTCACAGAATAATACTCGGCATGTAGCTTAGTATAAGTCATAGGGGTTACAATGGCCCATATATTAAGGCTGTGTGAGAGACGGTATGCACTCTGCATAAATGATGAAAGCCGTACCAGTACTGCACAAATATTAAGCAGTATAAAATGCTACCTATGGGTAGGTGCATATAATATAGTGGAACACATTGGTGGCAGTACTTACAATTCGAGCGTCAGGCAGGGGTGCGGGTCTCTCCTCTGATGCGGTATCCACCGCTTGTCAGGTGGAGAGACCGCGCCGTGCTGTGCCTTAAAAGGAAGAGGGAGGAGTGGAGATGGCGTGTGACGTCACAGGAAGTGACGTCTTGCGTTCCACTATGCCTGTCAGCGGGTACGGTGTTCGCTGAGGGGCATAAATGTATGCCAGACGCTAACTGAGCGTCATAGATGTGTACAATTTAGGTGTAATGTAGAATGTAACCTTAAAAAAAAAAAAAAAGGGGGCGATATGTTCTATGGAAGTAAATCTAGTGCCATGCACAGTAGTATTGAGGCTCAGGATAAGAAGAGTATATTGTGGGAGGTGTAAGCCTATAGGTCTGATATTAGGGGAGTATAAGACTGGAGTATTTTAAAGAGTATGGTATAATATATCTATCTACATATTAGAGAGAAAAAAACTCTATAGTGTGTTAACGTGTCCTGTGAGTCAAAACAAGAGAAATAAGGGGTGATTGTAATCATAATATATTTATTGTAGTCAGAGAAATAATGGGAAAGGAAATGAGTAGATAGAAAATAATAAAGGGTGCTGGAATGCAGTCGGGTAGGGGGTTCCAAGGGTGTGGGTCCTAGTCGAGATAATCAATATAAGCGACTCTGTGAAGAAAAGAACCAGAATTAGTCCATTTATACAGGAACCGCACATACGATACATATCGTGCTGGAGAGATGCAGGAGAGTACTTCATAAAAAAAGGTACAATCGTATACAATATAATTAGCAAGACAAAACCGTCCATGGTTGTATGAGCATAAAACAATGGAAATTAAACGTACAGTTAAGACAACTATGCATTTTACGTATCCGATAGTGAACCTTGGATGACGGTGAATGTTTTAAATGAAGGAGTATAGATCGTATTCTCGGTTCAAACCCTTTGGTGAAAGGGTCTGCAATTCGTGTATCCAGTACGCCTCCCGTTTCTTAAGGAGGCGTACTCTGTCCCCCCCTCTTCTAGGGACACGTATCTGTTCTATCACCTGAAATTTTAATTGTGAGATCTGGTGACCTTTGGAGATGAAGTGAGACGGTAATGGAAGAAGAAGGTTTTTACACCTAATTGTGCTCTTATGTTTGGAAATCCTTTCCTTAATCGCCTGCGTGGTTTCTCCCACATAGAGGAGGCCACATGGGCATTTGATCAGACAACAAACGTTGAGTTGCAGGTAGCGTAGCATTTGATATTATATCTCTTGCCGGAATGGGGATGGTATATGATGTTTCCTTTCATTACATTGTGGCATTGATTACAGTGGAGGCAAGGGAATGTGCCTGTTTTAGGTGTAGATAAAAATCTCTGAGTTTGTGTTGGTCTGTTATCCCCTATGTCCGCCCTAACTAAGTCGTCGCGGAGATTGGGTGCCCTTTTGTAACACGGGAGGAAAGGATTTCGAAATTCGGGTACCTCAGGATGGGCCTTGCTAAGAAGGCCCCAAGCCTGTCTTATTGTCTTGTGAAGTACTCCCACACAGGGATGATACGTGTGGACAAAAGGAATTCTTTTGCCCATCTGTGGATTTAATCTGGATGTTGGTGCCGCTGCCTCAGCTAGGAGGCTAGAGGGATATCCACGTTCTAGAAATTTATTGTGCATTTCCCTTTGACGGAGGGGGAGAGTGTCACTACTGGATACAATTCTCTGTAAACGTTTGAATTGTGAGCGTGGTATAGACTTCTTGGTTGCCGGTGGATGTAGACTATTGAAGTGTAGCAGACTGTTACGGTCGGTCTCTTTTGTAAAGAGGTCCGTGCTGAGGTTGCCGTTGACATCTTTAATTACTGTCGTGTCAAGAAAACTGATCTTTTCTTGGCTTTCAGACATGGTAAAGGTCAGGCCTGGCCATGATTCATTTAGAGTGGTGAAGAATTATTTTAGATTAGAGATGGGACCATCCCAAATACAGAAAATGTTGTCTATGTACCTTTTCCATAGACGACAATGGGTGTGGAATAGGACATTATTATAGACTATCTCGTCCTCAAATCGGGCCATGTAGCAGATGGCGTATGGGGGAGCAACGTTAGACCCCATGGCCGTGCCCTTCACCTGCAGATAGAAGGTTTCTTCAAACAGAAAAATTTTTTTTAGTTAGGACGATAGTCAATAGTTCCAATCATAGTTGGATAGAATCAGTTTGCATGTTGGATATTTGTAGCAATTGCCTGGCACAGGAGATCCCTTTCTCATGTGGTATTGAAGTGTAGAGGTCTTTGACATCTAGTGTTACTAGAATAGATGTAGCAGTTAGTGTACCTAGTGAACCTATCGTTTTCAGAAAGTTGCCTGTATCCAAGATGAAGGATGGGACTTTCCGGACCAAAGGAGTGAGTATCTTCTCTAAGATGGACAGCGGTGATAGGATCGACTCCGTTGACGCGACTATAGGTCTGCCTGGGGGATTTTCCAAGTTTTTATGTATTTTTGGCAAGGTGTAAAACACCGGTGTAATTGGATTGCTTTTAGTAAGATAGTCTTTAGTTTTTATATCGATAACACCTAGTTCAAGGAATCTCGATAGTACTGAATTGATTTGATCACTAATTTCACTAGTGGGATTCCTTGATAATTTGACATAAACAGTGGTATCATTAAGTTGTCGGTGGATTTCTTTGAGATAATCAGATCTATTCATTACAACTATGGAGCCGCCCTTGTCGGCCAGCTTCATAATGATAGTCTTATCCTCCCATAGTGAGCGCAGAGCCTGTTGATCGAGTGGATTAAGATTGGGATTCAGATGTAGTTTCCCATTCTCCATATTGTGTCTCAGTTGTTTTGAGGCTTGGTCGACCAACTCAATAAATGCCTCCAGTGCATGAGAGCCTCGTGGTGGAATATAGGTGCTCTTAGTTCTGAGACCTAATTTGGAGATAGAGAGTAATGTCCCATCACGTGGTGGTTCAGGTACAGCCTGTGGTTGGTTAGCGAAATGAATCTTCAAGCGAAGGTTACGGTAGAACCTTTGGAGTTCCATGTCAAGGTTGAAAGTGTTCAACCGATATGCCGGGCAGAAGGATAGTCCCCTCTGTAGGAGGTGATGTTCTGCTACACTCAGTGTACGTGATGAGATGTTGGTCACCAGTGGGCATATACCTGTGAACGCGTCACAACTTGGTCCGTATCTCTTCTTATGTTGTCCTCTCCGTATCCTCTTCCTCGACGGTGTCTGGTTCGTTGTCCTAAAAAATGGCCTGGTCCCGGATGTGGGTCTCTTCGTTCCGTTTCGGATCCTGAGGTTGAGATGTCAGAAAAGGATCTGTAATTCGGCCTATTACGGGAAGAACGAAAATTGTTAGTGAACTGCCAGCGGTAGACGCGACCCTGTTCATAATCATCGGCGTCCCTTTGGAATTTGATTCTTTTTCTGTGTTCTGTGTCCTTCCTATGCTGATCTGTCACAGATTTGATACGAGTTTTAAGCGTCGTGAGTTCTTCTGGAGTTCCTACTGAGGTTAGCTGAGTCTCAATATTAACAATTTCTTCCTTGGTTCTGGTAATAGCCGATTGTAGGTGTTCGATAGTTAGGGTCATAAGATCAAATGAGCACTTGTTGAGGATCTGTTCGAATTTGAGGCAGAAATCAGTGGAATCACGAAACAGAGTTGGTTGTAGTGACACCCTCAAACCTCTAGGGATCCTCTTCATACGTAAGTATTCAGACAACGTGGCGTAATGTAATTCATAATTGATCTGATGTCGTAATTCTCTCTCTAGGTCCCATCCCCTTGTCTCCCTCGGAGGAACCTTTAAAAAATCACTTGAGAGACTCAATTTGGACAAGCTATTAGTGGTCTCCTCAGTGTTGTATGAAAAGGTATTGGTGGACATAACTTCCCGGTGTGCAGACGGAAAGACAGATATAGTGAAAATATATCGTCGCACTACCGTGGTGGTGCACAAGTAGGTTTCCCAACCCGTGTATAATAAGGTAGATAAACTTGGCACTCAACTTATAGATGATAATCCCAATTTTAATTGCAGTCACAGAACAGATAGAAGACGTTTCGGTCCAATAAGGGCCTTCCTCAATCTGACAGCAATATGGAGGATATTACAAACAAGAAAAAATACAATCAGTAAAATTCTAACAAAAACAATACAAGAGAGTACTATATACATATATACATATGTCCAAAAAACCTATCTAAAGAAGAGTAACAAGGAGGTGAGCATCTATGGTGGATTTATATTATCCCCTAATATCAGACCTATAGGCTTACACCTCCCACAATATACTCTTCTTATCCTGAGCCTCAATACTACTGTGCATGGCACTAGATTTACTTCCATAGAACATATCGCCCCCTTTTTTTTTTTTTTTTTTTAAGGTTACATTCTACATTACACCTAAATTGTACACATCTATGACGCTCAGTTAGCGTCTGGCATACATTTATGCCCCTCAGCGAACACCGTACCCGCTGACAGGCATAGTGGAACGCAAGACGTCACTTCCTGTGACGTCACACGCCATCTCCACTCCTCCCTCTTCCTTTTAAGGCACAGCACGGCGCGGTCTCTCCACCTGACAAGCGGTGGATACCGCATCAGAGGAGAGACCCGCACCCCTGCCTGACGCTCGAATTGTAAGTACTGCCACCAATGTGTTCCACTATATTATATGCACCTACCCATAGGTAGCATTTTATACTGCTTAATATTTGTGCAGTACTGGTACGGCTCTTCATCATTTATGCAGAGTGCATACCGTCTCTCACACAGCCTTAATATATGGGCCATTGTAATCCCTATGACTTATACTAAGCTACATGCCGAGTATTATTCTGTGAGCATTCTGCTACATATCTATTCTACATCTTCAATACCATACATCCTCTAATATTCTAGGTTATTAAGGAGCCACCGTGGCCCACAGCACCTGATCCCGATTAGGATTATGTAAGTCCTTATACCTACATATCCCCATACTCCTCCTCTCTTCCTCATATTAGACAAAAGTCTCTGTTACTTTATATCCTAGATCCTGACTAGAGATCACCTTATAAGAAGTATATACCAGGAACTAACTATAGGAGGGTCTTTCTACTAAGGTATATAGCACCTAATCTCTGTCCATGATCAGGAATAGATCCTGGAATGTCCTATTTAGGACTACACTTGATTATAGATATGATATAGCACTATATCTTCCTCTCAGGCAAGCTGCCTTCATTCACACTACTCCTTTGCCACAAGCAGTCGGGTAAGTATTGGAACCTTTCTTTATCACAGCACAAAACTATATCTTCACCTGATAAAATAAATCCACCATAGATGCTCACCTCCTTGTTACTCTTCTTTAGATAGGTTTTTTGGACATATGTATATATGTATATAGTACTCTCTTGTATTGTTTTTGTTAGAATTTTACTGATTGTATTTTTTCTTGTTTGTAATATCCTCCATATTGCTGTCAGATTGAGGAAGGCCCTTATTGGACCGAAACGTCTTCTATCTGTTCTGTGACTGCAATTAAAATTGGGATTATCATCTATAAGTTGAGTGCCAAGTTTATCTACTTTATTTAGGAGGTTGGCATGGCTGACCACAGCCAACAAACTCCTCACGGCTCGTGCCACAGAGGTGAGTAAATTATGAAAGAAATGCACTTTATTACACGACAGGAGTATATTTGTTAGGCCGGGGTCACACTAGTTGGCACGCTCCATAGAATAAGATTGAAGCGAGTTCTATCCAATGAAATATCAGATAGCACGCATCCGAGTCTTATCGTGGCTACTTGCTAGATTGAGGAAGCCCTAAAACTGACCTGCAAGATGCCAGTCATGAATGAGTCACTGAATGAGGATCAAGTGTTGTAGTGCAACACTTTTAGTTGGGCCAGTTTCACACGTATGTGTCTCCAGTATGTGTGGTGACAGTTTTCACACGTACTGGAGACACGTACAGACATAGACACATTATAATCTATGTGTCTATTAGAGTTGAGCGATACTTTCCGATATCCTAAAGTATCGGAATCGGAATGGTATCGCCGATATCACTAAAATATCGGCGATACCCGATACCGATACCGGAAGTCCCATGTAAGTCTATGGGAACAAAATATCGAAATTAAAAAAAACCCATTCTTGCCTTGTTGGTTAATTGTACATGAAGGAAAACAAGAAAGAGTAATGTAGAATGTATTGGGGAAGGTTGAGGAGACATTAGAGGCATAGATGTTTAACCCAATCAAATGGAATAGCATAAATATTTTTTTTTTTAAAGATGTTCGGATTGACGAAGAAATTGACAATGTTAACGTTTTTTATATTTTGGCAAATATGTATATTACACAACTTCCATGCTCTTCATCTTCACCTTTTTAACTTTTCACACACTTTCTCCTTCATAATCTTCTGCAGCATCATCTTTTTCATCAAATTATTCTTCATCTTCACCTTCTTTATCTTCTTCTTAAACTTCTTGCTATTCATCTTTGTTAACATTACTCATATTCTTCTTATTAAACTATTATTCTTATTCATATTCTGCTTCATCTTCTTCATCATATTCTTATTTGTGACAGAGAATCCTGTACTTGTAATCTGTCAAAGTATGAATTTTTCATCCTTCCGTTCTTGCTGTCACAAAAGATTTAAATTACAACAGTATTTGTCCGTGTTCAGTTTAGCCTGCAGCAGCAGGCATTTTCCAGGGGCACCACGAGGAGGAACGGACTCACCCCCATACACTGCT
Organism: Oophaga sylvatica; assembly: GCA_033576555.1. Taxonomy (NCBI): domain Eukaryota; kingdom Metazoa; phylum Chordata; class Amphibia; order Anura; family Dendrobatidae; genus Oophaga; species Oophaga sylvatica. The sequence goes on along the minus strand of JARQOD010000001.1, from coordinate 955,638,751 downwards.
TAGTCTTCTTCTGCTTAGAATTTAGAGCATATATTTTGCTCTTCATTTTGGTCTTATACTTCATGTTCTTCTGCTTTTAGATCTTCTGCTTATTGTTCTTGTGTCTCTTGTTCCGTATCTTGTATTTGTAGCACAATCTTGTACCAGCTGATGTTACTGGGACACGGTTACTAAGCAGGAGGTACCTGTGCTCCAAAGCACTACCAAGGACCAGCAGACGTTGCTGGAACTCGGATACCGAGATGGAGGCACCTAGGCCAAAGGCACTGCGGAGAACCAGTTGACGGTACTGGAACCCGGACGGGTAGCAGAAGGTACAAGAGCCAATGCAAGTAACGAGGACCAGCTGACTGTGCTGGAACCCGGAGGGGCAGCAGAAGGAAAAGAGCCAATGGCACAACCGAGGACCAGCTGACGTTACTGGGACACGGTTACTAAGCAGGAGGTACCTGTGCTCCAAAGCACTACCAAGGACCAGCAGACGTTGCTGGAACTCGGATACCGAGATGGAGGCACCTAGGCCAAAGGCACTGCGGAGAACCAGTTGACGGTACTGGAACCCGGACGGGTAGCAGAAGGTACAAGAGCCAATGCAAGTAACGAGGACCAGCTGACTGTGCTGGAACCCGGAGGGGCAGCAGAAGGAAAAGAGCCAATGGCACAACCGAGGACCAGCTGACGTTACTGGGACACGGTTACTAAGCAGGAGGTACCTGTGCTCCAAAGCACTACCAAGGACCAGCAGACGTTGCTGGAACTCGGATACCGAGATGGAGGCACCTAGGCCAAAGGCACTGCGGAGAACCAGTTGACGGTACTGGAACCCGGACGGGTAGCAGAAGGTACAAGAGCCAATGCAAGTAACGAGGACCAGCTGACTGTGCTGGAACCCGGAGGGGCAGCAGAAGGAAAAGAGCCAATGGCACAACCGAGGACCAGCTGACGTTACTGAACCCCAGTAACACAGGAGCAAGTGTTGACTGTGCTAACAGCACTTCCGAGCAACAACTGGCGGTGTTGGAGCCCAGGGTCAAGGAGGATGTTTAAATACTAGATCAAGTAATTTCCTTGTTACCTGTCAATTTTAAATGTCTATACTTCAAACAAGAGAAAGATAACCTTTACTACCATAAGATGATGATTTCATTTAAACTAATATCTAGATAAATAAAGAATTGACAAACATAAACACATACATTAACATGTTGAACAGCAATGCAAACCACAAAATAAATTAGTTAAGGAATCTGCTATACGGTTGTACATAAAAGCATACAAGTACATATCTGAATCCATTAATGATGGATAAGTAACAGTATGTACACCATTTTTATTGTATAGACAATGAATGTCTGACTTCAAAACATCATCAGCATTACAAGTTATCTGTGATATTACTAAAATGTTCCATTTGCTGAATAATGTCCCTAAATATTTTATACAAAATTATACAATTTCCATCATGTAATACTCATAATATGTGGCAATAATCATTTTTATTAACAAACATAACCTTTAAAAAGTGCATAGTGCATAGTGAAAATTGCTATTTATGGCTGACTGTCGACTTGGAAGCATGACAACAGATAGATAAGGTATATATAGATGACACTGCATAGCCACAGATGGTGAATGGCGATGTAATACTGTACCTTAATAAAGTGTGCGTCACTACTACATATTTTTTTTTATATAGCTGTATAAACAGGGTACATGGATGTATGCTTGTGCCTTTGTTTTGACGCACAGACTGCCTTCCTGCTGAGACGCATTGGGTAGTGAACAGTTGTGTGCAGTGTTCACTGCAGTCTCTGCGGAATAACCACACTTAGACCTTATAACTTTTCAGACTTTCTTTATCAATCTACCAAGATGAAGAAGGCAGGGAGTAAGGCACGTGGTCGTGGAGTTTCTTCAGGGAGAGGACGTGGGGATTCTGTGGCTGCTGCGGCCCCCAGTGACACAGCATCCACCAGTTTTCCCCGGGCCGTGAGCGTTCCTTTATGCGCACTTTTGTAGGAGCTCGGAGTACCCCCCTGCTGCGGGAAGAACAAATTGAAGCCGTTGTTGTTTGGATCTCAGCCAATGCATCGACTTCAATTGCTTCCACCTCCTCTCAGGACCACAGCACTGTTGGGCAACCATCTGTCTCTTCACCGCCTGGCAAATTGCCCAGGCAGTCAGAGAGTTCTGTACAGGAGCCAGCTGAGTGTCTGCTTCTGTTCTCAGAATCTATTGGCTTGCAAACAGGGGCCCAGCCAAGCAGCATTCTGTAATGTGAAGAGGGAGTATGCAGTGATGCGCAACAGCTGTGTCTCTCTGAATCTGAAGAGGCGGGTGAGACAGTGCCGATGGTCAGCACACCGCAGAACGCATCTGATGATGATGATGAGACCCAGGTGCCAGTTTCTGTTGAGCATGGTGCTGGCCAGACCACCCAACAGCAGGTGTTGGAAGAGGGTAGTGGAGATGATGAGGTCCAAGACCCAACATGGCATGAAGAACAGGAAGGTGGTGGGAGCAGCTCAGAGGAATAATAATAATATTTATTTATATAGCGCCATCATATTCCGCAGCGCTTTACAGTTTAGCAGTTTCAGAACACAAGTCATAAGTAACAACGTTAACAATACAATAATTTAAGCTAAATAAGTCGCCCCTGCTCGTGACAGCTTACAATGTACAATGAGATGGGGGAGATACAAAGTATAGGTGTTTATATACAATGGTGCATTTACAATGATGTTCCAGCCATCTTAAGGGACTGAGGGATGGAGATAGTGAATGGGCTAGAGACTCACACACACTTACACAGAATACATAGAATGACTTTGATTAGTGAATGTGATAGGCCGCTCTGAACAAATGTGTTTTGAGGGAGCGCCTGAAACCATGCAAATTGTGGATAGTCCTAATTTCTTGGGGTACAGCATTCCAGAGGATTGGCGTAGAGCAGGAGAAGTCTTGGAGTCGGGAGTGGGAGGTACGTATTAGTGCAGAGGTTAGTCGAAAGTCGTTTGCAGAACGCAGCAGTCGGTTAGGCCGATAGATAGAAATGAGGGAGGAGATGTAGGAGGGGTGCTGCACTGTGGAGAGCTTTGTGGGTGAGAACCAGTACTTTGGTTGAAAGCTGGGAGAGGCCTAGAGAAATGGTTAGTGATAGAAGGAAGATAGAGGAAGACATTGCCCCAACGGTACAAACAGGAGGGAGAGTTAGGCTGCAGACTCGGTTGCCTGTAGCCTCCAGTTTGGCACCTGTTCGGAGCAGTTGTCTTCCAAAAGTCAAAACGTGCGCTCCCAGGACTTGCACTGCGTGGTCCTTTTTTCACACACTTGCACATGATATTTGCTATGTGAAATGCAAGCTGTGTAATTAAAAATTAAAAATAGCTAAAAGTGTCAGTCACCTCAATACCACAAATATGTGGAAACATGTGCGGACAAAGCACGTAGTTGAGTTACAAAGACACACTAGAGATGTAGGCCAACCTACAGCAGCACCTACATCTTCAGGTTGTGTTGAAGCCTCTTCATCGAGCTCACACACAGCTGGTTATGCTTCCTCACAGGATCGCCATGGAAGAACCTCGGCCACTGTTGTCCAGAGACAAACTGTTATTCCACACACAGCAGCAAGTTCCCTGTCATCCTCACACTCCCAGGCCACAAAACAGCCAGCGGTAGCACAGGCATGGGATAAAAGACGGCCATACTCCGCAAACCATGCACGAGCACAGGCTCTGAATGCTGGCATTGCAAAACTCCTGTCCCTTGAAATGCTGTGATTCAGGCTGGTGGAGACAGACAGTTTCCGTAACTGAATATCATTGTCAATCCCACAATACAATGTGCCAAGCCGATTTCATTTCAGCAGGCAAGCCGTCCCTGGTCTGCAAAAGCATGTTGAGGGAAAAATTAAACATGCGCTACTAAAAGCCCTCAGTAGCAAGGTCCACCTGACCACCGATGCGTGGACCAGTACCCATTGTTATGATCTGCTACAACCAGTAAGGAAAGAAGGGAATTCTGTCCCTACAATACAACTAAGCTGAATCCCTACGATGTAACGGGGAACCTGATCCTGCGACCAGACCCGCTAAAGTCCTCATCTAGTGTGAACGAAGACCTATAGTTGCGAGGGAGTAATCCCTACAAGATCTAGGGACTGTGAGAAAAGGTGGACACCTCCTAACATAAATTGTAGCATGGATAATTAAACAGAAAAATAAATACTTTGTGATCCTAACATCAAGCAAAACTGACAGATTAAGGCACCTAAGCACCCGGCTAGCTTAACAGTAGATAATACAATGAAGTCAAGCAAAGCCAGAAGGGCGGAGCCAGACTAAATAGGGAAAAAAGGTCATGTGACCAGCAAACTGAAACAAAACCTAACAAGAGGGTTCTAACACCCATGGCCAGGGACAATACCTTTCCCTCACTGCCCATTGGGTCAATGTTGTGCAGCCGGGTACTGATCTTGCGAGTGGCGCTGTACGTGTTCTGCCAACTCCAAGGATTGCAGGAATCAAGTCTGTACACATTGATTCCTCCTCCTATTCCAGTTCCTCAGAATCATCGCTGCAGGAGCCGTCACGGTCTACCTCCACATGGACCCGTGAACGTTTACCTGTTGCGACCGATATGAGCACAGCCGTGTCCAAATGTCAACAGGCCATCCTGAAATTAATTTCCATGGGGAATCTTAGCCACACAGCGCAGGAGCTCTGTAATGCCATAAAGCAGGAGAGCGACGTGTGGTTTTTGGAAGAGAATCTACAGGCAGGCTTGGTAGTGTGTGACAATGGCCGAAATCTGGTGTCAGCTCTGGGCCTTGGCAACCTCACTCACATACCATGTCTGTCATATGTGCTCAACTTGGTCGTGCAGAGTTTTTTGAGGGACTATCCGGATCTTGATGCACTGCTGCACAAGGTCCGCCTAGAGTGCGCTCACTTGCGACGTTCCAGCATGGCCAGATCGCTGATTGCAGCTCTGCAACGCAGATTTCACCTTCATGAACATCGCATCATATGTGACGTACCCACCAGGTGGAATTCCTCGTTACATATGTTGGAGCGGTTGTGTGAGCAGCAGCCAACAGTAATGGAGTATCAGCTGCATCAGGCGCAGTCAACTCGCAATTTGCGGCGTTCACACTTCACCACTACTGAGTGGGCCTCTATAATAAGAATAATAATATTATTTATTTATATAGCGCCATAATATTCCGCAGTGCTTTACAGTTTAACAGTTTCAAAACACGAGTCATAAGTAACAACGTTAACAATACAATAATTAAAGCAAAATCAGCCGCCCCTGCTGGTGAAAGCTTACAATCTACAATGAGGTGTGGGAGATACAAAGTACAGGTGTTTATATACAATGGTGTTTTTACAATGATGGTCCAGCCATTTTAAGGAAGTGAGGGATGCATGGAGATAGTGAATGGGCTACACACACAGAATTACACATAGAATGACTTTGATTAGTGAATGTGATAGGCCACTGTGAACAAATGTGTTTTGAGGGAGCGCCTGAAACCATCCAAATTGCGGATAGTCCTAATTTCTTGGGGTAGAGCATTCCAGAGGATTGGCGCAGCGCGGGTGAAGTCTTGGAGTTGGGAGTGGGAGGTACGGATTAGTGCAGAGGTTAGTCGAAGGTCGTTTGCAGAGTGCAGCAGTCGGTTAGGCCGATAAATATAAATAAGGGAGGAGATGTAGGGGGGTGCTGCGCTGTGGAGAGCTTTGTTGGTGAGAACCAGTAATTAGAATTGGATCCTATAATGAATGGGCAGCCACTGCCAGTGTAATGAGTGGCGAATAACTCTATGAAGGATATCTGCCACGTTTTGCGTGCGTTTGATGAGTCAACGCGGATGGCGAGTGCAGATGATGCACTAGTCAGCCTGACTGTCCCCCTTATCTGCCTGCTTCAAAAAACACTGCAAGCACTAAGGCATGAGGTTTTGGAAGAGGTGGAGGATGAGGAGTCACAAATTCCATCACCTCTGGACAGTCAGCGCAACGTGGTTCCTCACAAAGGGCTGGAGGACTTTCAAAGTACCATGCTGTATCAACAATTGAACCTCCAGAGTCGCTGTCTATATTTTCATAACCATTACAAACTTTTAATGTATTTACAAAGCACATAATGTACATTTTTTGTCTATCCTTTTGTAATGCTATTGTGTTTCCATAAACTGATGTTACAGAATTATGATACAAAGTTTTTAAATTTTGAGTTTTAAATTTTGTAAATTTATATGTATTTGAAGGACTTTGTGAGGAGGATGAGGAGGAGTCAATGGAGGAGGAAGACATCGCTCCAGAGGGAGGTAGACAATGCTCTAGTCAGTATGTAGACCAAGGGTGGGGTGATGCACAGCAGGCGGAGATGACGCCTCTTGCAGGGGACAACGTTTCTTGGCCAGTTGGGAGTCTGCAGCACATGGTTGATTTCATGCTGCAGTGGCTGAGAAACGACCGCCGCATCGAACACATTCACACCACGTCTGATTATTGGGTGTACACCCTCCTAGACCCTCGCTACCGGGACAACTTACAAAGCCTCATCACACCGTTGAACCGGGAGCGTAAAATGCGGAAGTACCAAGACACACTGGTGCAATCCATAATGTTCTCCATTCCAGCCGAGAGCACTGCTGCTGCTACTGATTTACAAAGCAGCTCTGTGCGTCGAGGCAGTGGAGACAGCTCTGCAACAAGAGGGAGCACAAGCAGCGCCTCTGCACAGGGCAAGAACAGTATGTTCCAAATGTGTCGAAGTTTTGTGGCAGCGCCACCAATGTCTACACCATCCGAGACGGCTCCAGTCAGCAGGAGGCAACATTTCCGTAAGATGGTGACAGACTACATGTCTTGCCCTCTCAGTGTACTCCCAGATGGCTCTTCCCCATTCAAGTTTTGTGTCTCTAAGCTGGATACATGGCCAGAGCTTAGCCAGTATGCATTGGAGGTGCTGGCTTGATCTGCTGCCAGTGTATTATCGGAGCGCGTCTTTACTGCTGCAGGTGGTGTACTAACAGACCGTTGCATGCGACTATCCTACGATAATGTAGAACGGCTTACTTTTCTGAAAATGAACTAGGCATGGATCTCGCCTGAATTTGCCTGTCCGGTTTCAGATTAACTAACTGGTTGGCAACGTTTTCCATGTCTCCTGTTATGTTCATCTTTCTACCACCTGAGCTATACTCCCTGGGCTACAACACTGCCAGTTGCTGCTCAGAAGTGTCGTGTCCACAGACCAATACACAAGCTATAGTGATAGTGGGGTTCAGTAACGCCTGCTGTTCCCCTGCTGTGTGTCCGGCAAAAATTACTGCTACCTAGCTACACATGTTTAAAAAAACATGACATGTTAAAGTGGCTAGTGCTACACATAGATATCAGGCTACACCCTTATTTCTAAGCTGTAAACAAGTGAAACGTCAAATTTAAAACCATTCAATGATTAGTGTTGGTAACAAATCTGTAACTAAATAATTGTGACATATTATGGCAGATATCCACATGTCTAACACAAATGCTAACACAAAAGCATACTTATGCTATAGGGTACTGATGGTGAACCTTCTCACTCCATAACTTTGACCAATCCAACTCACATCATGCCTCAAATGCTGCAATGTTGGAAGTGCATAATGTGGGTTGAACTTTGACAACAGCTGCAGTGCGAAGGTTATCCTTCTGTGTTCTTGGCTTTTAAATAAAAGCATACAAGTAAATATAATAATACATTGTTGATTAAGGGACATGATGTACACCTGTAATATTGTGCAAACAATGGATGTAGGACTATTCCTCTTCAACATTACTTATATTTGTGTCATTTGAAAAAATACATATTTTAGTTAAAAATTAAAAACCCATGTTCAGTAGCTGTGAAAGGCCCGTTTGTGTACTTCTATATTGTTTGCAACCAATGTATTGTATACGGATGGAAGCGCGTCACACTAATAGATTAGATTTATTTTAAATGGAATGTAGCAGAACCAATTGGAGATAAATGAAAAGGATGAGCCACTGAGACACGCTCAGCAGAGTACAAGCAGCAGTGCTTGAACATGTAACTGGAGCGTGATCTGCACTCAAAAAAGTAAAAAACACAGACTGAAGTGAACACTGAAACACAACTGTCCACAATCTGTGAAAAGCTCCTTTCTGTACTTCTATAGTGTTTGCAACCAATGTATTGTATACGGATGGAAGCGCGTCACACTAATAGATTAGATTTATTTTAAATGGAATGTAGCAGAACCAATTGGAGATAAATGAAAAGGATGAGCCACTGAGACACGCTCAGCAGAGTACAAGCAGCAGTGCTTGAACATGTAACTGGAGCGTGATCTGCACTCAAAAAAGTAAAAAACACAGACTGAAGTGAACACTGAAACACAACTGTCCACAATCTGTGAAAAGCTCCTTTCTGTACTTCTATAGTGTTTGCAACCAATGTATTGTATACGGATGGAAGCGCGTCACACTAATAGATTAGATTTATTTTAAATGGAATGTAGCAGAACCAATTGGAGATAAATGAAAAGGATGAGCCACTGAGACACGCTCAGCAGAGTACAAGCAGCAGTGCTTGAACATGTAACTGGAGCGTGATCTGCACTCAAAAAAGTAAAAAACACAGACTGAAGTGAACACTGAAACACAACTGTCCACAATCTGTGAAAAGCTCCTTTCTGTACTTCTATAGTGTTTGCAACCAATGTATTGTATACGGATGGAAGCGCGTCACACTAATAGATTAGATTTATTTTAAATGGAATGTAGCAGAACCAATTGGAGATAAATGAAAAGGATGAGCCACTGAGACACGCTCAGCAGAGTACAAGCAGCAGTGCTTGAACATGTAACTGGAGCGTGATCTGCACTCAAAAAAGTAAAAAACACAGACTGAAGTGAACACTGAAACACAACTGTCCACAATCTGTGAAAAGCTCCTTTCTGTACTTCTATAGTGTTTGCAACCAATGTATTGTATACGGATGGAAGCGCGTCACACTAATAGATTAGATTTATTTTAAATGGAATGTAGCAGAACCAATTGGAGATAAATGAAAAGGATGAGCCACTGAGACACGCTCAGCAGAGTACAAGCAGCAGTGCTTGAACAAGTAACTGGAGCGTGATCTGCACTCAAAAAAGTAAAAAACACAGACTGAAGTGAACACTGAAACACAACTGTCCACAATCTGTGAAAAGCTCCTTTCTGTACTTCTATAGTGTTTGCAACCAATGTATTGTATACGGATGGAAGCACGTCACACTAATAGATTTGATTTTTTTCTAATATAATGGAGCTGCACCAATTCCACTAAATAAAAAAAAAAAAAAAAAAAAAAAGTGACACGTGCAGATGCCTACAAACAGCGGTGGATGCAGAGCAAACTGCAGCGTCACCTGCACTGTCACACACACACCTTGCACAGAGCTGTTAAAACAACACTGGCAAAATGAAGCTTTACACAGCGGTTGGTAAACTAGCCTGCCTCAAGCACAGTAGTACACAAAATCGCAATATCTAACTGTCCCTCAGAGTCAGCACAGCAGCGTTCTGTCCCTAACTGAGTTCACAGCACAGTGACGCTAAAATGGCTGCGGCGCCTTTTATAGTGCATTCTGACATCATTTCAGCAGCCAATCACAGCCATGCCATTAGTTAAGATGACCGCATCATTACAGGATGTGCCCACACTTCGTAGGATTCCTCATTGGCTGACTAAAATCACATTGCCTCTCAAAGAATTATGGGAACTTCCGATTCCGGTATACGATATGGAAAAAGTATCGGAATTAAGTATCGGAATTCCGATAACGCGAATATCGGCCGATACCCGATACTTGCGGTATCGGAATGCTCAACACTAGTGTCTATGCACATGTGCGTGTTTTCACACGGACCATGTGTCCGTGTGCCAAACACGTAGACATGTCCGTTTTGACATGGACACATGGACCGGAAAACGTCCCACACACGTGCACACGGAGAACTGTTCACACAGTCCTTTGTGTGCGTGGAAGGCCGCCGGAGAAGTAGCGGCTACTGTAAGCCGCTGTCCCCTGCAGCTGGTGCTGAAGCCGGCTGTAATTCCCCCTGCTCTGCCTGCGAGCAGAGGAGAAACAAGAGCTGTGTATTAACCCCTTCATGACCCAGCCTATTTTGACCTTAAAGACCTTGCCATTTTTTGCAATTCTGACCAGTGTCCCTTTATGAGGTAATAACTCAGGAACGCTTCAACGGATCCTAGCGATTCTGAGATTTTTTTTCATGACATATTGGGCTTCATGTTAGTGGTGAACTTAGGTCGATATTTTTTTGCGTTTATTTGTGAAAAAATGGAAATTTGGCGAAAATTTTGAAAATTTCACAATTTTAAAATTTTGAATTTTTCATTCTGTTAAACCAGAGAGTTATGTGACACAAAATAGTCAATAAATAACATTTCCCACATGTCTACTTTACATCAGCAAATTTTGGAAACAAATTTTTTTTTTGTTAGGAAGTTATAAGGGTTAAAAGTTGACCAGCAATTTCTCATTTTTACGGCAAAATTTACAAAACCATTTTTTTAGAAACAACCTCACATTTGAAGTCACTTTGAGGGGTCTATATGGCAGAAAATATCCAAAAGTAACATCATTCTAAAAACTGTACCCCTCAAGCTACTCAAAACTACATTCAAGAAGATTATTAACCCTTCAGGTGCTTCACAGGAACTAAAGCAACGTGGAAGGAAAAAATTTACATTTTAATTTTTCCAACAAAAATTTTCATTTAGCATCAAGTTTTTCATTTTCATGGGCAACAGGATAAAATGGATCCTAAAATTTGTTGGGCAATTTCTCCTAAGTTCACGATACCTCATATGTAGTCATAAACCACTGTTTGGGCGCACGGCAGGGCTCAGAAGGGAAGGAGTGCCATTTGACTTTTTTGAATGGAAAATATGCAGGAATTTTAGCGGTTGCCATGTCGCATTTCGAGAGTCCCTGTGTGCCTAAACATTGGTGCTCCCCACAAGTGACCCCATTTTGGAAACTAGACCCCCAAGGAACTTATCTAGATCCATAGTGAGCACTTTGAACCCCAGGTGCTTCACAAATTGATCCGTCAAAAAAAGAAAGTACTTTTTTTTCACAAAAATATTCTTTAGCCTTAGTTTTTTCATTTTCACATGGGCAACAGGATAAAATGGATCCTAAAATTGTGTTGGACAATTTCTCCAGAGTATACCGATACCTCATATGTGGTCATAAACCACTGTTTGGGCGCACTGCAGGGCCCAGAAGGGAATGAGCGCCATTCGACTTTTGAATGGAAAATTAGCTCCAAACGTTAGCAGACACCATGACGTGTTTAGAGAGCCCCTGTGTGCCTAAACAGTGAAAAAAAATCACATATGACACCATTTTGGAAACTATACCCCTTAAGGAACTTATCTAGATGTGTTGTGAGCACTCTGAACCCCAAGTGCTTCACAGAAGTATATAACGCAGAGCAGTGAAAATAAAAAAAAAATTTTTTTCCTCAAAAATGATTTTTCACAAGGGTGACAGGAGAAATTGGACCACAAAAGTTCTTGCGCAATTAGTCCTGAGTACAACGATACTCCATATGTGGGGGGGAACCACTATTTTGGCGCATGGGAGAGCTCAGAAGGGAAGGAGCGCCATTTTGGAATGCAGACTTGATGGAATGTTATGAGGGCGTCATGTTGTGTTTGCAGAGCCCCTGATGTGCCTAAACAGTAGAAACCCCCATAAGTGACCCCATTTTGGAAAATAGACCCCCAAAGAGCTTATCTAGATGTTTTAGTGAGCAATTTGAACCCCCAAGTGCTTCACAGAAGTTTTAATAACGCAGAACAGTGAAAATAAAAAAATCATTTTTTTGCTCAAAAATGATTTTTTAGCCCACTATTTTTTTATTTTCCCATGGGTAACAGGATAAATTGGACCCCAGAAGTTGTTGTCCTTTTTTGTCCTGAGTACGCTGGTTACCCCATATGTGGGGGGAACCACTGTTTGGGTGCACGGCTTGGCTCAGAAGGGAAGGAGCGCATTTGACTTTTTTAATGGAAAATTAGTCCAATTGTTAGCGGACACCATGTTGTGTTTGGAGAGCCCCTGTGTTCCTAAACTTTGGAGCTCCCCACAAATGACCCCATTTTGGATACTAGGACCCCTAAGGAACTTATTAGTGCACAGTGAGCACTTTGAACACCAGGTGCTTCACAGAAGTTTAAAAACGCAGAGCCATGAAATAAAAAATCGTTTTTTTTTTACTCAAAAATGATTTTTTGAGCCCCCTATTTTTTATTTTCACAATGGTTACAGGAGAAATTGGACCCCAAAAGTTGTTGTACAGTTTATCTGAGTACGCTGGTACCCTATGTGGAGGGGAACCATTTTTGGGGACATGTCGGGGGTCGGAAGGGATGTAGTGATGCTTTGAAATGCAGGCTTGATGGAAGGGGTCAGCGGGCATCTTGTTACGTTTGCAGAGCTCTGATGTGCCTAAAACAGTAGAACCCCCTCAAGTGACCCCATTTTGGAACTAGACCCCCCAAGGAACTTATTCAGATGTTGTGGTGAGCACCTTGAACCGGCATGTGCTTCACAGGTGTTTATAATGCAATGCGTTGAAAATAAAAAATCATTTTTTCCTCAAAACTGATTTTTTAGCCCGCAATTTTTTATTTTCATAAGGGTAACCGAGAAATTTGGACACCAAAAGTTGTTGTACAGTTTGTCCTGAGTACACTGGTACCCCATATGTGGGGGGAACCACTGTTCGGGCACACGTCGGGGCTCGGAAGGGAGTTAGTGACGTTTTGAAATGCCAACTTTGATGGAATGGTCTGCGAGCGTCATGTTACGTTTGCAGAGCCCCTGATGTGCCTAAACAGTAGAAAACTCCCCACAAGTGACCCCATTTTGGAAACTAGACCCCTAAGGAACTTATTAGATGGTGGTGAAACACTTTGAACCCACAAGGGCTTCACATAAGTTTATAACGCCCTGGCATGAAAATAAAAAAATCATATTTTTTCCACAAACATGATCTTTTAGTCCCCAATTTTTTTATTTTCCCCAAGGGTAACAGGAGAATTTACACCCCAAAAGTTGTTGTCCAATTTGCCCTGAGTACGCTGATATCCCAGATGTGGGGGGAACCACTGTTTGGGCACACGTCGGGGCTCGGAAGGGAAGTAGTGACGTTTTGAAATGCCGACTTGATAGAATGGTCTGCGGGCGTCATGTTTGTTTGCAGAGCCCTGATGTGACTAACAGTAGAAACCTCCCCAAGTGACCCCATTTTGGAAACTATATCCCCAAGGAACTCCTCTAGATGTGTGGTGAGCACTTTTAAATTCCAAGTTCTTCATAGAAGCTTATAACGCAGAGCTGTGAAAATAAAAAATCTTTTTTTTTCCAAAAATAATTTTTTTTTAGTCCCCAATTTTTTTTACCCAAGGGTAACAGGAGAAATTAGACCCCAAGTTGTTGTGCAATTTTTTCTGAGTACGCTGATTTTCCCCCTATGTGGGGGTAAAACCACTGTTTGGGCACACGGTCGGGGCTCGGAATAAAGGGAGCACTATTTGACTTTTTGAATGCAAAATTGGCTGGAATCAATGGTGACGCCATGTCGCGTTTGGAGACCCCCTGATGTGCCTAAATAGTGGAAACCCTCAATTCTAACTCCAACCCTAACCCCAACACTTCCTAACCACAAGCCTAACCCAAACACCCCTAACCCAAACCATAACCCAACAATCCCTAACCCTAACCATAACCTAACCACAAGCCGAACCCTAATCCGAAGGGACGCCGGGATGGACCCAGGGACATTGGAGGAAACGGGGGAGGTGAGGTGGGATCAGAAGGTGGGGGCAAGGAGAAGGGGAGCAGATAGTGATGGCGGCGACCGATCGCCGCCATCAATCGGTGGGAGGGGGCCGATTGCTGCATCACTCGGTGTGGGGGGGTTCGGATTCGGTCTCCAGCATGGCCGATTGCTATTGCAGCATCGGCCCCTGGCTGGATTGTAATATTTCACCGGCGATCGCTCTGATTGGCTGTTAAAAGGGAAAAAAGCAATCAGAGCGATCGCCGATGTGAGGGGTTGGTGCAACCCCAGCGCTGCGTTGCAGAGATGGTCTGCTGTCAGGGACAGCAGCCCTCAGAGCGCGGTCACCGCGCGATGCCGCGCTGTGACCAGAAAATGGCGGTGCCATACTAGTACTGCTCTGGGCAGAAATGCACCTCCCGCAGAGCAGTACTAGTACGGCGGAGGTCGGGAAGGGGTTAATATACGCTCACGTTCTCCTCTGCTCGCAGGCAGAGCAGGGGGATTTTCAGCCCGGGTTCAGCACCAGCTGCAGGGGGACAGCGGCTTACTGTAGCCAAGCTTCCCCGGCGGGCCGTCCGTGTGTCCGTGTGGTACTTACTGATGCGGCACATGGGTGGCACACGGTTTTCCACACATGTGCCGCACATTGTACACACGGACACTGATATCTCGGTCCGATTTTTCCAGTACCGGAAATATCAGGAGTGGGGGAAACCGGCCTTATTTGAATTGTTGCTAAGATTTCTTAAATAAATACATAAATGAAAACTGTTTTATACAGCAAACAAAAAGGCAGCAACACTCACATGCCCAGATCTTGGAACAAATGCAATCAGGATTGCAGCCAGCCCATAAAGCAAGATGTTTGCAGCACAGGTGCAAAATACCAGATCAAACAGCCACTCTCCACATACCCATTCAAGGAGGGGGTGACTGCCCAGTATACAATTGCACAATGAAGCACGCATAGGGTGCGGCTTACACAGGTTAATGCATTAGTGTCTGGTTCACAGCCTATTAGTCCGCCCACACTATTCGACTAAGGGGCTGGCCAGCACACTCTCAATTGCGTTACCAGTGTGAAAACACCCCTCATTGCGAGACCAAACGAGTTTGGGCCTGGCTGCCCCTGAAAAATTACAGTGCAAAAATACAAAAATAGTGAGGTATTATGATATTTTGGCCAAAATAGTAAGCTTGTAACCTGTGCCAAAGGTCCCCACGCTTACAGTCCCTACACTGAAACTATTTAGCAAGCCACTAAAGGAGACTCAAGGTCTCCAAAAATTCAATTTATACAGCAAACAAAAAGGCAGCAACACTCCCTGCGCAGATCTTGGAAACAAATGCACTACAGGATGCAGCCAGCCTATAAGGCAAGATGGCAAGATTTTTGGAGACTTGAGTTTCCTTTAGTGGCTTTGCTAATAGTAAAATAAATGAAAACTGGAATAACAAAATATTCTGCATCTTTATGTTTGCAAAAAATAATGTTTTCAAAGTGCTGAAATGTTAATGATTAATTCTATGCAGTAATTAGCACGGAGAAAACACCTTATTAAATATAAGTTTTTCTAAAATAATGCAATAAAATCTATCAGAAAATTGACCACCCAGTCATTTGGATTTTAACACAAATCGTGGATATAAACATCCAAAATGTGCCTAAAGTCACACATGAATTGCGCACAAATTTCAATTGGATCTTGAAAAAAATAGACCTGCAATTCCAACAGGATCACAGCTGCTTATGTATTAATTTATGTACCAGGGAAACTATGGGATATTATAGAAACAAGAACTAACTAAAAAATGTCATAGATTTAAATTCAGGAGGTGAAAAATTTACCCCTCTCTGCATCAGACGTACTATTCCGTCATGTGACCCTGGACCTAATTCCCATGGACGGAATAGTACGTCATGGGCGATCAGCTGCGCTCCGGGGGGGAGCGCAGCTGATCGCCGCCGGGTGTCAGCTGATTTCACAGCTGACACCCGTGACTGTGTGTCAGGAGCGGTCACGGACGCTCCGGCACATTAACCTTGGCACACCCGATCAAACATGATCGCGGTGTACCCGGGGCACAGGGGAGGATCGCGCAGGCAGGGGGCTCCCTGCGCGGTCCCTGAGACCCTCAGAGCAGCGCGATGTGTCGCGCTGTTCCGAGGGTCCGTCCTCCCTCAGGTCCCCGGATCAAGATGGCGCCGGGGTCCTGCAGGGAGGCGGCTTCCTCAGTGCCTGCTGAGAGCAGGCGCTGGGAAGCCTGCAGCAGTGCCAGAGCGATCGCTGGTGTGCAGAGTGTGTGCACACTGTCACCCAGCGATCTGCTAAAATACGTGATGTCCCCCTGGGACAAAGTAAAAAAGTTAAAAAAAAGTAAAAATAAAAAGTGTAAAAAAAATCATAAAAAAAAAAACAAAATTATTCCCAATAAATTCATTTTTTCCTGTAAATAAAAAAACAAAACCAATAAAAGTACACATATTTGGTTATCGCCGCGTCCGTAACGACCCCCCTATAAAACTGTCCCATAGTTAACCCCTTTAGTGAACCCCTTAAAAAAAAAAAAAAAAAACGAAGCAAAAATCAATGCTTTATCATCTTACCGCCGAACAAAGTGAAATACACGCGATCAAAAAGACGATATAAATAAACATGGTACCACTGAAAACGTCTCTTGTCCCGCAAAAAAACGAGCCATCACACAGCATCTGAGCGAAAAAAAAAAAATTTATAGCTCGCCAGAATTAAAGCGATGCAAAAATAATGATTTTTTATAAAATTGTTTTCATTCTATAAAAGCGCCAAAAACCTAAAAAATGATATAAATGAGGTTCGCCGTAATCGTACTGACCGAAGAATAAAACTGTCTTTATCAATTTTACCACACGCGGAACGGTATAAAGACCCTCCCCAAAAGAAATTCTGAATTGCTGATTTTTGTTCATTCTAACCACCCCCAAAATCGAAATAAAAAGCGATCAAAAAACGTCACGTGCTCAAAAATGGTATCAAATAAAAACGTCAACTCGTCCGCAAAAAATAAGACCTACATGACTCCTGTGGGCCAAAATATGCAAAAATTATAGCTCTCAAAATGTGGTGATGCAAAAAACTATTTTTTTGCAATAAAAAGGTCTTTTAGCGTGACAGCTGCAATCTCAAAATACCCGCTATAAAATAGTAAATCAAAACCCCCTTTATCACCCCTTAGTTAGGGAAAAAATAATAAAATTAAAAAAATGTATTTATTTCCATTTTCGTTAGGGTTAGGGTTGCGGCTAAAGTTAGGGTTAGGGTTGGCGCTAACGTTGTATTAGGGTTAGGGTTGGCGCTAACGTTAGGTTTAGGGTTGGGATTAGGGTTATGGGTGTTAGGGTTAGGTTTGTGGTTAGGGTTGGGAACTAGGGTTATTGTGTTTGGGGTTAGGGTTGGGAGTTAGAATTGGGGGGTTTCTGCTGTTTAGGCACATCAGGAGCTCTCGAAATGTGACATGGCGTCTGATCTCAATTCCAGCCAATTCTGCGTTGAAAAAGTCAAATGGTGCTCCTTCACTTCTGAGCTCTGCCATGCGCCCAAACAGTAGTTTACCCCACATATGGGGTTCAGCATACTCTGGACCCAAGAGTTATTGTGCAATTTGGCCTATTTCTCCTGTTACCCTTGGGGAAAATAAAAAAACTGGGGGACAAAATCATTTTTGTAAAAAAAAAAATGATTTTTTTGTTTTTACGGCTGTATGTTATAAAACTTTTGTGAGTACTTGGGGCTTCATAGCGCTCACCACACTTTGATAAGTTCCTTGGTGGGGTTATTTTCCAAATGGGGTCACTTGTGGGGGTTTTCACTGTTTTAGGCGCATCAGGGGCTCTCCAAATGCGACTGACGTCCCCAGACCATTCCATCAAAGTTGCAATCCAAAACGTCACTACTTCCCTTCCGAGCCCCGACGTGTGCCCATACAGTAGTTTTCTCCCAACATATTGGGTATCAGCGTACTCAGGTCCAAATTGGACAACAACTTTTGGGGTCCAATTTCTCCTGTTACCCTTGTGAAAATAAAATATTTGGGGGCGGGGAAAAAAAATCATTTTTGTAAAAAAAAAAAAGGATTTTTTATTTTTACGGCTGTACGTTATAACTTCTGTGAAAGCACTTCGGGGTTCAAAGTTCACCACACATCTAGATAAGTTCCTTTGGGGGTCTATTTTCCAAAATGGGGTCACTTGTGGGGGGTTTTCCACTGTTTAGGCGCATCAGGGGCTCTCCAAATGCGACATGACTCCCCCAGACCATTCCATCAAAGTCTGCAATCCAAAACGTCACTACTTCCCTTCCGAGCCCCGACGTGCGCCCCATACAGTAGTTTACTCCCACATATTGGGTATCAGCGTACTCAAGACAAATTGGACAACAACTTTTGGGGTCCAATTTCTCCTGTTACCCTTGTGAAAATAAAATATTGGGGGCGAAAAAATCATTTTTGTAAAAAAAAAAAGGATTTTTTATTTTTACGGCTGTACGTTATAAACTTCTGTGAAGCACTTCGGGGTTCAAAGTGCTCACCACACATCTAGATAAGTTCCTTGTGGGGTCTATTTTCCAAAATGGGGTCACTTGTGGGGGGTTTCCACTGTTTAGGCGCATCAGGGGCTCTCCAAATGTGACATGACTCCCCCAGACCATTCCATCAAAGTCTGCAATCCAAAACGTCACTACTTCCCTTCCGAGCCCCGACGTGCGCCCATACAGTAGTTTACTCCACATATTGGGTATCAGCATACTCAGGACAAATTGGACAACAACTTTTGGGGTCCAATTTCTCCTGTTACCCTTGTGAAAATAAATATTGGGGGCTAAAAAATCATTTTTGTAAAAAAAAAAAAGAATTTTTTTATTTTACGGCTGTACGTTATAAACTTCTGTGAAGCACTTTGGGGTTCAAAGTGCTCACCACACATCTAGATAAGTTCCTTGAGGGGTCTAGTTTCCAAAATGGTGTCATTTGTGGGGGGTTTCCACTGTTTAGGCAGATCAGGAGCTCTCCAAACACGACATGGCATCCAGCCAATTCTGCGTTGAAAAAGTCAAACAGCGCTCCTTCCCTTCCAAACTCTGCCATGCACCCAAACAGTGGTTTACCCCCACATATGGGGTATCAGCGCACTCAGGACAAATTGCACAATAACTTTTGGAGTCTTGTTTCCCTTGGGAAAATAAAAATTGGGGTGAAAAGATCAATTTTGTGGAAAAAATATAATTTTTTAATTTTACGGCTCTACGTTATAAACTTGTGTGAAGCACTTGGGGGTTCAAATTGCTCACCAAAGATCTAGATAAGTTCCTTAGGGGGTCTAGTTTCCCAAATGGGGTCACTTGTGGGGGGTTTCCACTGTTTAGGCACATCAGGGGCTCTCCAAATGCAACATGGCGTCCAATCTCAATTCCAGCCAATTTTGGTTGGAAAAAGTCAAATAGTGCTCCTTCCATTCCGAGCTCTGCCATGCGCCCAAACAGTGGTTCCCCCCCACATATGGGGTTTCAGCGTACTCAGGACAAATTGGACAACAAATTTTGTGGTCCAGTTTTCTCCTGTTACCTATGGGAAAATAAAAAATTAGTGACTAAGAGATAATTTTTGTGGGAAAAAAAATAGGATTTTTTATTTTCATGCCCGGGCATTATAAACTTGTGTGAAGCACTTGGGGGTTCAAAGTGCTCACCAAAGATCTAGATAAGTTCCTTAGGGGTCTAGCTTCCAAAATGGGGTCACTTGTGGGGGGTTTCCACTGTTTAGGCTCATCTGGGGCACTACAAACGGAACATGACCCCCATCAATGTTTGCATTCCAAAACGTTACTGCTTCTTTTCCAAGCCCTGCCGTGCGCCCAAACAGTTTCCCCCCCCCCACATATGGGGTATCAGCGTACTCAGGACAAATTGGACAACAAGTTTTGGGGTCCAATTTCCTTGGGAAAAATCAAAAATTTGGGACTAAAAAATCATTTTTGTGGAAAATTGTTTTTTTTTTTTTTTCACACCCAGGCATTATAAACTTTGTGTAAACACTTTGGGGTTCAAAGTGCTCACAACAGATCTAGATAAGTTCCTTAGGGGGTCTAGTTTCCAAAATGGTGTCACTTGTGGGGGGTTTCCACTGTTTAGGCGTATCAGGGGCTCTCCAAACACGACATGGCGTCCAATCTCAATTCCAGCCAATTTTAGTTTGAAAAAGTCAAACGGCGCTCCTTCCCTTACGAGCTCTGCCGTGTGCCCAAACAGTGGTTTTCCCCCACATATGGGGTATTGGCGTACTCAGGAGAAATTGCACAACAACTTTATCTGTCCATTTTCTCCTTTTACCCTTGTGAAAATAAAAAAAAGTTTGTAAAAGATCATTTTTGTGGCTAAAAAGTTAAATATTAATTTTTTCCATCCACGTTGCTTCAGCTCCTGTGAAGCACCTGAAGGGTTAATAAACTTCTTGAATGTAGTTTTGAGTACCTTGAGGGGTGCAGTTTTTATAATGGTGTCACTTTTGGGTATTTTCTGCCATATAGACCCGTCAAAGTGACTTCAAATGTGAGGTGGTCCCTAAAAAAATGGCTTTGTAAATTTTGTTGTAAAAATGAGAAATCACTGGTCAACTTTTAACCCTTCTAATTTCCTAACAAAGAAAAATTTTGGTTCCAAAATTGTGCTGATGTAAAGTAGACATGTGGGAAATGTTATTTATTAACTATTTTGTGTGACATATTTCTCTGTTTTAAGGAAAAAAAATTCAAAGTTTGAAAATTGCAAAATTTTTAAAATTTTCGCCATATTTGCGTTTTTTTTCAAAAATAAACGCAAGTTATATCGAAGAAATTTTACCACTAACATGAAGTACAATATGTCACGAGAAAACAATCTCAGAATCGCGAAGATCCGTTGAAGCGTTCCAGAGTTATAACCTCATAAAGAGACAGTGGTCAGAATTGTAAAAATTGGCCCGGTCATTAACGTGCAAACCACCCTTGGGGGTGAAGGGCTAATCAATGGCTCATGTCATAACTGAACCTGACAACATGCGAAAATTTGTAGAACAGTGTCATCAGCATTATAGCGCCATCTTCTGGGTGGTTTTAGTAAGATCAACTAATACTGAGCTCGCAACACAATTTTGGGCCACATAATAAGTGGATAATACAACTCGTCCAAAACTACTGGATGAGCCTGGGAAGGAGTGAGTGATGGGTTAACCCCTAAACACTCTCAGTGAATGCACCTTATCCTTGCAGTAAAAAGTCATAAATGGTAATTTATCTAGGCATGTGCGCAATTTTGGGGGACATAAAGTTTGTGGCAAGTTGACGTGGTCATGTAGGCAAGATGTTTTATTTAAAGTCACAAAAAAAGGCGTAATCGTTACACCAGTTAGGAATGGCGTAAAAATTGATGTACTTAAAGGGTAGTCCAGTGAACACTCTGTTATGGGGATCTGTGCATGACCCTATAAAGGGTGATCTGTCAATGGTACACTGTTATGGGGATCTGTGGATGACACACTGTTATGGAGGAGATTTGGATGGCACTGTTATGGGACAATTGTAAATGATGCACTGCTATGGGGGATCTGTGGATGACACACTTATGAATGATACTGTTATGGGGGATCTGTGGATTTTAAATTCATTTGCCAAAGGCCAAAAAATCAAGTTTTAACCAATCCAAAATAAGACATAACTTAAAAATTGGAGTAACTAGTGCAAATCGTATGTTAAGGTGCACATTAAAATTACGCTTTGCTCCTTATTGATCCTACCTACGATATCCCCAGTGGTCACATTGTTGCTGTAGTTGAGTCATTCAATTGTAATATACGTATAGATAGATCTACCTATCTGTACCTACATAGGGGACAGCTCCAATAGCCTCAAATTGTATGACTAGAGCAAAGGCCTGGCATCCATTATGCAACCATCAGGGACTGTATCCTATTTTGTAATGTCTAATCACCAGAGCAACAAGGTGCTTGTAAAGCAGTGAACAAGCCTCCCCAACATGTTTCACCCTTATGGGCTTCATAAGGTGATCAGGCAAATGCAAACCAAAATGGCCCAACAAACTATTTACAACCTCCCCATCTGACATCAGACCGACCTCATCTTTATGATTGTCAACCTGCAGCCAATCTGAGCTTCCATGAGCCAATGTGCATCTATATAGTAAGGTCAGGGATATAAATCCATGCCACATGTATGTTTACTAACCTATCAGCACAGTCTATTGTATCCAGTCAATGCAGAGCAGGTCGCCATGTGATTACATCAACAGTGCAAAACATCTGCTATATAATCGTCTAATTCTGTCTGTCTGTAACGGAAATCCCGCGTCGCTGATTGGTCGCATCCGACAGCGAATGGGCTCAGGATTTGAACCACGCACGCCACCGCTATCGCCGCTGATCTCCCGACGGTAGCCCCGGGGCATCTCCTGCCGCATGGAGGTCAGCGGCGACGAAGCCGGGAGATGACCGCGCCAGCTCGCAGCGGAAGTACCCCGACTGGCGGCCTCCACGTAAACCCCGGCAGCAGCCTCCATGTACACCCCACCAGCAGCAGCCTGTATATACCCCAGCAGCAGCAGCCTCCACATATACCCCAGCACAACATTTAATGATAATGTATATATTTTACCCAGAAAATCCTGTGTATTCATTGCATTATTCTTAAATCTTCATAAATAAACTACATACATATTCTAAAATACCCGATGCGTTAGAATCGGGCCACCATCTAGTAAAATCATAATGGTCTCCAACAAAATGGTGTTACAGAAGATGTCCGTGACGCTCGTACAGTAGAGGAAATGTCACTCAAACAAAATCTTTATGAAAATGTTACTGGTCTAATAATTCTTCAAAATTGCTACAATGCCTATGCAATGTGAAGAGATGTCGAAAATCTTCAAAACAATAGCGCTGGTCTTATGCTTTTGGTTTCATCAAAATGGCCAGAGTGTCATAGTAACATAGTAACATAGTATTTAAGGTTGAAGGAAGACCTTAAGTCCATCTAATTCAACCCATAGCCTAACATGTTGATCCAGAGGAAGGCAAAAAAAAACCATGTGGCAAACACTAAGCTCCACATTGGAGAAAAAAATTCCTTCCCGACTCCACATACGGCAATCAGACTAGCTCCCTGGATCAAGGCAATATCTAGGAAACTAGTGAATATAACCTGTAATATTATACTTTTCAAGAAAGGCATCCAGTCCCTTCTTAAATTTTAGTAGTGAATCACTCATTACAACATTATACGGCAGAGAGTTCCATAGTCTCACTGCTCTTACAGTAAAGAATTTGCGTCTGTGATCATGCTTAAAACCTTCTTTCCTCCAGACGTAGAGGATGCCCCCTTGTCCCTGTCACAGGTCTAACATACCTCCCAACTTTTGAAGACAGGAAAGAGGGACAAAGGCTGCGGCGCGCTATGTGCGCTGGGGCAAATTTTAGGCCACGCCCATACCACACCCATTTCACAACTAATCACACCCATGTCCACGCCACAACAACACCCATTTAGGACAGCTGATCACACTGACTGGTACTGAGGGCACAGTGGTTGGCATTATGGGATCAGTGGCTGGCATTATAGGCACAGTGGCTGGTACTGTGGGCACACTGACTGGTACTGAGGAAAAGAAAGAACAGAGAGAGAGAAAGAAAAAGAAGAAAGAATAGAGAAAGAAAGAAAAAAGAAAGAAAGAAAGAAAGAAAGAAAGAAAGAAAGAAAGAAAGAAAGAAAGAAAGAAAGAAAGAAAGAAAGAAAGAAAGAAAGAAAGAAAAAAGAAAGAAAGAAAGAAAAAGAAAGAAAGGAAAGAAAGAAAGAACAGAGAGAAAGAAAGAGACAGAAAAAGAAAGAGACAAAAGAAAGAAAGAGAGAAAGAAAAAACAAGAGGAGAAAGAAAGGGGAAGAGAAAGAAAAAGAAAGAGAAGAAAAAAAAAGAAAGAAAAAAAAAAGAAGGAAAGAAAGAAAGAAAGAAAGAAAGAGAGAAAGAAAGAAAGAAAGAAGAAAGAGGGGAAAGAAAGAACAGAGAAAGAAAGAAAGAGGGGAAAGAAAGAGGGGAAAGAAACAGAGAAAGAAAGAGGGGACAGAAAGAATAAACAGAGAGAGAGAAAAAAGAAAGAGGGGAAAGAAAAAACAGAGAGAGAGAAAGAAAGATGGGAAAAAAAGAACAGAGAGAAAGAAAGAAAGATGGGAAAGAAAGAATAGAGAGAGAAAAAAAGAGGGGAAAGAAAGAAAGATGGGAAAGAAAGAACAGAGAGAGAAAGAAATAAAGATGGGAAAGAAAGAACAGAGATAGAAAGAAATAAAGAAATAAAGAAACAGAGAGAGAAAGAGGGGACAGAACAAAAGAACAGAGAGAGAAAGAAAGAACAGAGAGAGAGAAAGAAAGAGGGGAAAGAAAGAGAACAGAGAGAGAAATAAAGAAAGAGGGGAAAGAAAGAACAGAGAAAGAAAGAACGAACAGAGAGAAAAAGGAAGAACAGAGAGAAAGAAAGATTAGAGAGAAAGAAAGGGGAAAAAGAGAAAGAAAGAACGAGGAGAAATAAAAATAGAGAGAGAAAGAAAGAAAACAGAGAGAGAAAGAGTGGACAGAAAAAAAGAACAGAGAGAGAAAAAAAGAAAGAGGGGAAAGAAAGAAATAAAAGAGAGGGAGAGAGAAAGAAAGATGGGAAAGAAAAAAAGGGGAAAGAAAGAACAGAGAGAAAGGAAGACCAGAAAGAGAAAGGAAGAACAGAGAGAGAAAGAAAGAACAGAGAGAGAGAAAGAAACAGAGGGAGAAAGAAAGATTCTATAAAGATACTATAGCAGCTTGGCTTCCATTGTAGTGCCCACCTGAGCCTCCTGATGCAGGACATATCATAATCCGCTCACATGGCCGACATCCCCGAGTCCAAGGCGATCCCGCTGTCCGCGATGTCGGAGGAGGACACAGTGATGGATCTGAAGCATTCCCTGTAGTGCTTCCATGGTTCCGTCACAATCTCCTCCCGAAATTACCTAATTTCCAGTCAGCTTCTACATGTCACTTCCGGTGGAACGTCACATGCGAATTTTAAAGTGCTACCTTCGGGGCTCCGCAATGTACTTCTGTGTCCGTGGAAAAAGTAAGCTCCCGGCCGGGACAGTGGGGCAGACTCTCAAAATTGGGACTGTCCCGCTGGATCTGGGATGGTTGGGAGGTATGAATGCTCCCCACCATACACCTTGTACACGCACGACTCTGCAAACCTCATACACACATGGTACCGCATTGTATGCCTCGTACACACACACTTCCGCTCCGTACACCTCACGCACACACGGCTCCACTCAGTACACACATGGCTTCACTCTGTAAACCTCGTACACATGCGGCTGCGCTCTGTACACCTCGCACACACACGGCTCCACTCTGTAAACCTCGTACACACGCAGCCACGCTCTGTACACTTTGTACACATGCTGTTCCACTCCGTAAACCTTGTACATATGTGGTTTTGCACCATACACATGTGTTTCCACTACGTACATCCCGTACACACATGGCTCTGCTCTGCACACACACGGCTCAAGCATGGAGCCCTGTGTGTACGAAGTGTACGGAGCTGAGCGGCTCAGATCTGTACAGTTCATACACACAGCGCTCCGTTTTGTACGCCCCGTACACACACAGCACTGCTCTACATCCACCTCGTACACACACGGCTCCGCTCATTACACCTCGTACACACACAGCTCCGCTCCATACACATGCGTTTCCACTCCGTACACCCCGTACACATATGGCTCTGCTCCGCTCTGTAAACAGATGGCTCAAGCACAGAGCCCTGTGTGTACGAAGTGTACGGAGCTGAGCGGCTCAGCTCCGTACACACAGCGCTCCATTTCGTACGCCCCGTACACACACAGCACTGCTACATCCACCTCGTACACACACAGCTCCGCCCCGTACACCTCGTACACATAAGGCTCCGCTCCGTACACCTCGCACACATGGCTCCGCTCTGTACACCTCGTACACACATGGCTCTGCTCCGTAACCTCGCACACACACGGCTCCGCTCCGTACACCTCGTACACACACGGCTCCACTCCATACACCTCGTACACACACGGCTCCGCTCCGTACACCTCGCACATACGGCTCCGCTTCGTACACCTCGCACACAGGCTCCGCTCCGTACTCCTACCTCCGCACAGACAGCTCTGCTACATCTACACTGTAAACCCCTCCTGACCCTGCACACATAAACTTACCCTCATCCAGCACCATGACAACCAGCACAGCAGAGACCTGCATACACTGACGAGCCTGACCATGTGACATCTAACTCCTCCCCTCCTGTGACCTCATCACAGGTCCTGCTCGCACATAAGAGGACAGCAGAGCAATGACGTTGCTCTGCTGTAAGAAGCTGAAGTGGAGAGCTGGGAGGGCGACGATAGGGTGCATGGGGAGCGTGGCGGCTTCTCTCACTGCGGGACACACAGTGTCCCGACTGGGACAGCGGGTGGGAGGGTTAGAATCGGGACTGTCCCGCTCAATTCGGGACGGTTGGGAGGTATGGTCTAAAAGTAAAAAGATCATTAGAAAGGTCTTTGTACTGTCCCCTCATATATTTATACATTGTAAATTTAAAGACAGATGTAGCGGCGCAAGTATATATGTGCCAGATCTGCTGCAAGTACAAAAAACTCCTACCACAAGGAGAAAGGAGAGTAATAAAAATACTAAGGCAGTACTCGCGCTTTGAATCAAACACACTCACAATACTGATCGTAACACTTACCTGAAGTTCTAAAAAGGTTTATGCACGGATATTTAAATGATAAGTCAGCGACTTATATTTGTGTGATAGTAGACGCTTTCGTACACTGAACCACTAGGTGCAAGAAGAAAGAAATAAAATCAATAACCACATAAATAGGGCTAATATAAGTCTAAAAATCCGCTCATAGGATTAAGAAGGACAAAATTGCATATACGTCCCATAAAAAGTGTGCCTTTTAAGGAATCCCTAGGGAAAAAAATACCAATACCAAGGTACTTAAAGTGAATCTCTAGATGTGCAAATACACATATATAATGTGCATGTAGAATAAAAATAAGGTGCATTTAATACGGTATAAATATACCCAAAAAAGTGCCAACTGTGCGATGTTGGAGTGCAAGATTCTATAGAAAAAACAGCTTTATATAATATACCATGTACCCGTTTTCTTATTGAACATCATGAAGTGGTAAACAAAAGAGAATCCTGGTGGTCCTATGTGATTAAATAGGAGTGAAAACGGTGATATCAAGATAATCCACTAGCGGTACCTTATGTACAGAGTATTAATGTGCCCAGTATCCTGACCGGAAAAAAGATACTTAGCTTGAGATGACATTCAGAACGAGCCGGTATTGGTGAAAAAGAAAGAGTCCTGGAGAGCTGCCCCGGCCGGTGGCAAGCTCTCCTCCTCACTAGCGCTGCTACACAGCTGCACTCCGGGAGGCGTCGGTAGTCCACAGGTGCTGATACCGTTCCAGCACGGCCCTCCTCCTCACAGTGCTGCCGTGCATCTGTTCTCCGGGGAGCGGAGAACACATCCATGCTCACACTTCAGTTATGTGTGGAGTCAGTGGCATACCGCCAACCAATGGTGTCAGTCTACCTGACTGCTAGGGGGCCAGTGAACCAGGGGTGGGAGCGTCAGTAGACGCTTCCACCCCCATCATTCTGCCTCAGCATGACTGACAATTGTCATTACAGCGTGCCTGCTGTTCTGAGATGTGTGGTGCTTCACACCACACGCTCAGGAGACTGGAGCATTATATTGTATAGAGGACCATAGGGAGTGCATTATAGTGTATGGAGTACCATGAGAAGTGTATTATACTGTATGGAGGATTATGGGGGCAAATTATACTATATGGAGGATTATATTGGGCTCAGTATACAACATGGAAGGCTATGTGGGGCCATTTTATTGTGGCATGCAATTATATAGTATGAAGATTTGTGTGTGGTCCATCATACTGTGTGGAGGGCTGTGTGGGGGGCCATTATGCTATTTGGAGGGCTAGTGCGGGCCATTTTACAGTGTGGAGAGGTGTGGCTGTTTTTTACAGTATGTAGGTCCATTATACTGCATGGAGGGTTGGAGGCTCACAGTTGGGGGATCATGCTGTGTTGAGGTCACCATACTTTGCCTTGCCAGTTGAGCTGGGGTACAGTAGGGTCATTATACTTACATGTGGAAGCTAAAGTGGAGGAATTCATCATGGGGGTTTCGTACTGTATTTGGGGGCACTTTTGTGTTCTATCATACTTTATGGTGGCAATGAAAGAGGAATCTAGGACTTAAGCAGGAGGAAAATTACTATGGTATGTAAAGGCTGGAAAGTTTTGTGATATGCTCAACTGTGACCCCGGCAATTATTATTAAGTTTTTTTTAGGGACAAGCCCAATTAGAATTTCTGATATGGGTCCAATTATTTCCATGTACGCCTCTGTGTTCAGGTTGAGCAGAATACCAACGGGTGTGTTGGAGCTGGTATTCCATAACTGGCCTCTGCTGCTCACAAAGCCTTTCCAGCATGTGCAGTGTGGAATTCCAGCATGTGGTAACGTTGCACACCAGTCGGTGAGCTGGCACTTGCATTTGCTGCTGCAGCAGTGGCATAGTAGCGGCAGCTGTAGATGACTTACTTGGGGAAATGGGCGCTGACGCACCGTACCATGTTCAGAAGCTCTGGCAAATATGGGTAGGTTTTTAGAAAACTCTGTGGGCCAAGCATGAAACATGAGTGAGCTTGCAAAGTTTCACAGCCGCCATCAGGTTACGGCCATGGCCATTATCACAGACCACCATGCCTGGTTGTAGTTTCAGTGCGAGAGCCACAGATGTGTCTGGTCTGTTATTCCTTTCAACAACTCTTTTCCTCGGTTTGCAGTTTGTGTCCTTGGCATATTAGCTTCAGCAGAGTCTGTTGCCGTTTTGCTGAGGCAGTGCTGCAGAGCTTCCTGCTGATGTGGACAACATGCTCTGAGATAACACATCGGAGATGGAGGATGAGGAGGAGCAGGAGGGGGTGCAAGATCTGGTGTAGGATGTGGAAGAAAGATAGATAGATAGATAGATAGATAGATAGATAGATAGATAGATAGATAGATAGAAGATACTGATAGACGTAAGACACAGTCCTTGGCATCAGCAGCACAATTGCTGCGCCAGAGTGGACTCCTTTCCCACCTTCACATTGTTCACCCAGCGACAGGGAAATTTAGCATCTCTGGCAACAAGTATTTGTTCACGCGTCGGTCGTTAAGTGAACAATCCCAGTAAATGCATTGGTAAGGGCATGGGTGATATTTCGGGACATGTGCTGGTGTAACGCAGGGACACCACACCGGGTGAAATAGGGCGGCTGAGGACTAAGTAACGAAGGACGTCTGCCATCATTAGTTGGCGGAAATTCTTCATGTGTACAAGCCTATTCAGAAAGCAGCCTGGAAATGTGCCCATTAGTGTCAGGGACTGTGGGTGAGTAGCTGGGAACTTTCTTTTTCATTCCAATGCCTGGAGTAGGGACAGCTGAACGCTGTGCTGGGACAAGGATTCGGAAGTGCCTGCTGATGGTGCTTCAGAAAGTGCAAGGGCGCGTGTGTGGTGTGAGAGAGTTGTGGTATATAGTCATGGCCAAAAGTTTTGAGAATGACACAAATATTATATTTTCACATGTTCTGCTGCCCTCTGGTTTTTATGTGTGTTTGACAGATGTTTTTATCACAGATAGAAATATAATAATTGCCAAACATATGAGTAACAAAGCTTATATTGACAGTTAGAATGAGTTAATGCAGCAAGTCAATATTTGCAGTGTTGACCTTCTTCTTCAGGACCTCTGCAATTCTCCCTGGCATGCTCTCAATCAACTTCTGGACCAAATCCTGACTGATAGCAGTCCATTCTTGCACAATCAATGCTTTCATTTTGTCAGAATTTTTAGGTTTTTGTTTGTCCACCCATCTCTTGATGATTGACCACAAGTTCTCAATGGATTAAGATCTGGGGAGTTTCCAGGCCATGAACCCAAAATCTCTATGTTTTGTTCCCTGAGCCAGTTAGTTATCAACTTTGCTTTATGGCAAGGTGCTCCATCATGCTGGAAAAGGCATTGTTGATCGCCAAACTGCTCTTGGAGGGTTGGGAGAAGTTGCTCTTGGAGGACATTCTGGTACCATTCTTTATTCATGGCTGTGTTTTTAGGCAAGACTGCGAGAGAGCCGATTCCCTTGGCTGAGAAGCAACCCCACACATGAATGGTTTCAGGATGCTTAACAGTTGGCATGAGACAAGACTGGTGGTAGCGCTCACCTTGTCTTCTCCGAATGAGGTGTTTTCCTGATGTCCCAAACAATCGAAAAGGGGATTCATCAGAGAAAATAACTTTACCCCAGTCCTCAGCAGTCCACTGCATGTACCTTTTGCAGAATATCAGTCTGTCCATGATGTTTTTTCTGGAGAGAAGTGGCTTCTTTGCTGCCCTCCTTGAGACCAGACCTTGCTCCAAGAGTCTCCGCCTCACAGTGCATGCAGATGCACTGACACCTGCCTGCTGCCATTCCTGAGCAAGGTCTGCACTGCTGGTAGCCCGATCCCGCAGCTGAAACACTTTTAAGAGACGGTCCTGGCGCTTGCTGGTCTTTCTTGGGCGCCCTGAAGCCTTTTTGGCAACAATGGAACCTCTCTCTTGAAGTTCTTGATGATGCGATAGATTGTTGACTGAGGTGCAATCTTCTAGCTGCGATACTCTCCATGTTAGGCCATTTTTGTGCATTGCAATGATGACTGCACATGTTTCTTTAGAGATAACCATGGTTAACAGAAGAGAAACAATGATGCCAAGCACCAGCCTCCTTTTAAAGTGTCCAGTGGTGTCATTCTTACTTAATCATGACAGATTGATCTCCAGCCATGTCCTCATCAACACCCACACCTGTGTTAATGGAGCAATCACTGAAAAGAGGTTAGCTGGTCCTTTTAAGGCAGGCTGCAATGATGTTGAAATGTGTTTTGGGGGATAAAGTTCATTTTCTAGCGAAATATTGACTTTGCAAGTAATTGCTGATAAGCTGATCACTCTTTATAAATTCTGGAGTATATGCAAATTGCCATTAGAAAAAGTGAAGCAGTAGACTTTGTAAAAATTAATATTTTGTATCATTCTCAAAACTTTTGGCCATGACTGTATTCTCATTGTGAGTGAGATATATATATATATATATATATATATATATATATATATATATATATACTGTATAATCTCTCATTTTCTGTTGTATCGTATATACTATTTATCTTATGGATTTATTAGTGACGCTTATATCACAGACTGATTGTCTGTAATCATGCATTATAGTTCTTTTTAATTGAGCCCATATAGTTACTTATTGCACTTGCATATTGTATATATTATTTATTGATTATATTCTGTGGCATAAGATAAAATGAACAATCATGAATTCAATTATTGGTAAATTAACTTTAATAGATCATTCATAAATATTAGTATTTTATAGATGCCATGTTATTTATATTAAATCCACATATACACATGATTTTTCAGTGCTAGATCATTAAAGTAATTACTGAATCAACTAATGATATATTTAGAGGACATACCCCTCCACCTCTGGAGCTTTTGTTTTAATATTTTTAATATGTCCTTGTCTTGTGTTTTTTATGTATTTTATGTGTGATTTATTCTTTAATAAATTACTGACATAATATTTGTGGATATTGTCCCCTTTTTTGGAATACCTGATTTTATTCTTTTGTGAATTTTTGGTGTTCTGGATTTACTGCCAACATGCTTTTGGTATTTCATTCTTGTTGTAGGACTGATTCAGGTAACACTGTATGTCTAAGAAATTGAAGCCTACACAATTTTTAAAAGCTTTTTCTCAGTTTTAGAGATCACAGAAATGTGCTCCACACTACGGAATAGTATATGGCTGAGAAATGTAGCCCAGGAAAATGTTTCAAAGATTTTTGGGTGTATTATATAACACAAAAAAGGGACCTCAAAGCACTTAATACTTCATGGATTAAAATGTATTTCATTTTTTTCAGCCCACACAAAAAAACTGTAGCTATATATTAGCCAACGGACTGCACAGGCCTAATTCCTGTCTACAGACTGGATAAATAAGTAATAAATAAGTGTAAAGGAAATGGTAAACTCTGGTCACGCGAAGCCACCTTGTGACCAAAAGTAAGAAGTTACGTCACAAGCTCTCAATGTAAGTCTATGAGAGCCAGAACAATGCTCTCAGACTTTCATTGAATTGTGACCTCACAAGTCACAAATTGCTGGAGACCGACAGAAGCGACGTATACAGAGGGTGAAGAGGGGGGCAGGTATGATAGTAGGAGCAGAACATTAGAAGCATCACTTCAGCAGTACAATAGAAAATAATGCTGGATCGATCCTTTAAAAATAAAAATCTGAATATTATGACGTGCATTTGAATTCAGCCCCTTTAGTCTGAGACCCCTAAATAAAATTCTGAGTTACCAATTGCTTCCAGAAGACACATAATTAGTAAATTGAGTCCACCTATGTGTAACTTATTTTCAGTATAACTACAGCTGTTCTGTGAAGGCCTCAAAGATTTGTATGAGAACAGTGTGGATCAAACAACATCATGAAAACGAAGGAGCACACTAGACAGGTCAGGGATACATTTTTACAGAAGAGTAAGGCAGTGTTAGGTTGTTAAAAATAGGACAAGATTAGAACATCTCATGAAGCACTGTTCAACCCATCATCCAAAAATGAAAGGCACAACTGCAAACCTACCAAGACATGGCCGTCCACCAAACTGACATACCAAGCAAGAATAGAACTAATTAGAGCAGCCAAGAGGCCCATGGTCACTCCGTAGGCGCTGCAGAGATCAACAGCACAGGTGGAAGAATATGTCTACAGGACAACAATTAATAGTATACTCCAAAAATCTTGTCCTTATGTATGACTGGCAAGAAGAAAGCCATTTTTAAAGAAATCCATAAGAAGTCCTGTTTGCAGTTTACAAAACGCCAAGTTGAGGACACAGCGAGCATGTGGAAGAAGGTGCTCTGGTCAGATGAGACAAAATTTAGAACTTTTTGAGCTAAATGCAGAACATTATATGTGGAAGAAAACTAGTACTGCACATCACCAGAAAACACCATTTCCCACCATCGAGCATAGTGGTGGCAGCATCCTGCTGTGTGGATACTCGTCTTCAGCAGTGACAGGGAAGCTGGTCAGAGTTGATGGGAAGAAGGATGGAGCTAAATACATGACAATCCTGGAGGAAAACCTGTTAGAGGCTGTACAAAACTTGACACTCGGGTGTAGGTTCACCATCCAGCAGGACAATGACCCTAAACATCCTGCCAGAGTTGCAATGGATGGTTTAGATCAAAGCATATTCATTTGTGTGAATGGCCCAGTCACAGTCCAGACAAAAATTCTATTTGACAATCTATGACAAGATTTGAAAATTGCTGTTCACAGACGTCTGTATCCAATCTCCCTGAGCTATAGATAGCGTACAATGAAAGACACCTACCCCAAAAGACTTGCAGCAGGAATTGCAGCAAAAAGTGGTCATACAAAGTTTTGTTTCAGGGGGACTGAATTCTAATGCATGTCAACATTTTCTGATTTATATTTTTAAAATATTTAGAAAATCATATTTCCTTTACATTTCACAAATGCTTGCTACTTTGTGTTGGTGTCACAGAAAATCCCAAGTACATTTAAGTTTGTGGGTGTAATGTGATAAAATGTGAAAAAAGTTCATGGGATATGAATACTTTTTCAAGGCACTATACATACTGTACAACCATATCTACAAGTGCTTCTCACTAAATTAGAATATCATCAAAAAGTCAATTTTCCGTATATACTCGAGTATAAGCCGACCCGAGTATAAGCCGAGGTACCCAATTTTATCTAAAAAAAAAACGGGAAAACTTATTGACTCAAGTATAAGCCGAGGGGGGGATGCAGCAGCTACTGGGTCTGTGAGTCTCCCCTCTCCCCATCATCCGTGAGTCTCCCATAGGGGTGTTTCTTACCCACTTCTTCACAGCAGCGCCATCCTGGAGCGGTCTGTTCTCCCTCTCCCCCGGTCCATCTCTCTTCCCCTGGGGTGTTTCTTATCCACTCCTTCACTGCAGCAGCGGAGGCGGAGCAGCGCAATCCTGGCATGTACTGAGTCCCAAAGTTAGCGGCGGGCCGGTACCTTTTGGAGCAACCGGTACGGCAGGTGGAGGTTGCAGGCGGTCTGAGTCCTGGATGTAGAGGCGTGCCAGTAACTTGTGGAGCAAGCAGTAGCCATAATGCAGGTTGAGGTGGCAGGCGACCTGAGTCCTGGAGGTAGGAGCGTGCTGGTAACTTATGGAGAAAGCGGTAGCTGTATGGCAGGTGGAGGTTGCGAGCGGCCTGTATTTTCAGTGCTGCATGCTTCACTTCCGGTGACGTCATGAATATTCATAAGCCATAATGAGCGGGACTGGAAGTGCAGAGTGAGGCAGTGAAAATACAGGCAGCCCGCAACCTCCACCTGGTACAGCTACCGCTTGCTCCATAAGTTACCAGCACTCTGCTACCTCCGGGACTCAGGCCACCCGCAACCTCCACCTGCCGTAGGCTACCACTTGCTCTATACAGTACCGGCACGCATCTACCTCTATACATGCCAAGATTGTGCTGCTCCGCCGCCGCCGCTGCTGCTGTGAATAAGGGGGTAAGAAACACCCCCGGGGAAGAGAGATGGACCGGGGAAGAGGGAAGACTGGTGGGTGACTCGAGTATAAGCCGAGAGGTGCACTTTTAGCCTAAAAAAACGGGCTGAAAATCTTGGCTTATACTCGAGTATATACGGTATTTTAGCTCTTCTATGCAAAAAGTGAAGCTCCTATATTGTATAGAGTTATTACAAAAGAGTGATCTATTTCAAGTGTTTATTTCTGTTAACCCCTTAGTGACAGAGCCAATTTGCAGCTTAATGACCGGGCCATATTTACAATTCTGACCACTGTCCTTTTATGAGGCTATAACTCTGGAACACTTTAACGAATTCAGCTGATGCTGAGAATGTTTTTTCGTGACATATTAGTGGTAAAAAATTTTTATATGACTTGCGTTTATTTATGAAAAAAGCGGAAATATGGCGAAAATTTTGAAAATTTAGCAATTTTCAAACTTTTAATTTTTATGCCCTTAAATCAGAGAGATATGTCACACAAATTTCTCAATAAATAACATTTCCCACATGTCTACTTTACATCAGCACAATTTTGGGAACAAATTTTTTTTTTGTTACGAAGTTATAAGGGTTAAAAGTTGACCAGCGATTTCTCATTTTTACAACACCATTTTTTTTTTAGGGACCACATCACATTTGAAGTCACTTTGAGGGGTCTATATGATAGAAAATACCCAAAAGTGACACCATTCTAAAAACTGCACCCCTCAAGGTGCTCAAAACCACATTCAAGAAGTTTATTAACCCTTTACATGCTTCACAGGAACTGAAGTAATGTGGAAGGAAAAAATTAACATTTAACTTTTTTTACAAAAACTTTACTTCGGAACCAATTTTTTTTTATTTTCACAAGTGTTAAAAGAAAAAATGAACCACAAAATTTGTTGTGCAATTTCTCCTGAATACGCCGATACCCCATATGTGGGGGTAAACCACTTTTTGGGCGCACGGCAGAGGTCGCAAGGGAAGGAGCGCCGTTTGACTTTTTCAACGCAGAATTGGCTGGAGCCATGTCGCGTTTAGAGAGCCCCTGATGTGCCTAAACAGTGGAAACCCCAATAAGTGACCCCATTTTGGAAACTAGACCCATTAAGGAACTTATCTAGATGTGTGGTGAGCACTTTGAACCTCCAAGTGCTTCACAGAAGTTTATAACGTAGAGCCGTGAAAATAAAAATCATATTTTTTCCACAAAAATGATCTTTTCACCCCAATTTTTATTTTCCTAAGGGTAACAAGACCCCAAAAGTTTTTGTGAAATTTGTCCTGAGCATGCTGATACCCCATATGTGGGGGTAAACCACTGTTTGGGTGCATGGCAGAGCTTCGAAGGGAAGGAGCGCTGTTTGACTTTTTCAACGCAGAATTGGCTGGACGCCATGTCGCGTTTGTAGAGGCCCTGATGTGTCTAAGCAATGGAAACCCCCCACAAGTGACACCATTTTGGAAACTAGACCCCTTAAGGAACTTATCTAGATGTGTGATGATCACTTTAAACCTCCAAACCACAGTTTGGGCGCACGGCAGGGCTCGGAAGGAAGCGCCATTTGACTTTTTGAATGCCACGTCGTGTTTGGAGACCCCTGATGTGCCTAAATAGTGCAAACCCCTCAATTCTAGCTCCAACCCTAAGCCCAACACACCCCTAACCCTAATCCCAACCCTAACCCTAATTCCAACCCTAATTGTAACCCTAAACCTAATTGTAACCCTAACCCTAACTGTAACCCTAACCCTAATTGTAACCCTAACCCTAATTCCAACTCAGCCCTAATTATAACCCTAACCCTAAGGCTAGGCTCACAATGCGTTTTACCAGCCCGTTCAACACATAGCGTTGACGGGCTGGTAACGGTATAGCATAACGCGATCGCGTTATGCTATACCCGCTAGCGCAGAGGAATCAGCAGATGATTCATTTGCGCTAGCTGTGACGGAGCCCAGACGCTGCATAACCCTAATTATAACCCTAACCCTAATGGAAAAATGAAAATAAATAAAATTTCTTTATTTTATTATATGTCCCTAACTAAGGGGATGACAAAGGGGGAGTTTATGTACTGGTTTTTTTATTTTGATCACTTTTGATAGTTTATCACAGTGATCAAAATGTACTTTCATTCATTCATTTTTTGAATCTGTCGCCAGGATGAAGAGGCCGGGAGCATCGAGGACAGGGGGAGCTGCCGGAGGACAGGGGGGACATGGGGAACACCTTGAGGTACCGGGGAGGATCGGGGGACCTGGGGACCCTATTTCTCTCCCTTCTGATGTGCTATCACATCAGAGCGGAGAAAAATTACTTGCAGGATTGCGTCTTTTTTTTTTCTTTTGCGATCGCCGTTATATGGTTAATAACGGCGATCGCAAAAGCGGGGGTACTGGGGGGGCCCTAATTATGTTCTCTGGGGTCTCGGCTACCCCCGGTAGCCAGACCCTGGAGAAAATCCGGCTCGGCAGGCGCACTGCGCAGGCGCCCGCCATTTTCTTTGCCGGAAAAAGACGCCGGAAGCTCGGAGAGACATGGGAGGCCTGGGGGACACTGGGAGGCACGGAGGGCTGTCGGGGGTCCCAGGGACCTCATTTCTCTCCCCTCTGATGTGCGATCACATCAGAGGAGAGAGAAATTAAAGGGAAAATCGCTTTTTTTGCGATCGCCGTTATAGGGTTAATAACGGCGATCGCAAAAGCGGGGTTGGTAAAAACCGACCTGAATCATGTTCTCTGGGGGGAACATTTCTGGAGAAAATCCGACTCTGGGGGGCGCTATACACTTTCTTCACAGCGCCGTTAATTAACAGCGCTGTGGTTTAAGTACCCTTAACTACCGCCGTTTAAAGGCGTATCAGCGGTCGTTAAGGGGTTAATGTTGATGATTATGGCTTACAGCCAATGAAAACCCAAAAGTTATTAAATTCTCAGTAAAATTAGAATTATTAACAAAAAACACCTGCAAAGGCTTCCTAAGTGCTTAAAAAGGTCCCTTAGTCCGTTTCAGTAGGCTCCACAATCATGGGGAAGACGGCTGACTTGACAGATGTCCAGTAGGCAGTCATTGACACACTCCACAAGTAGGGTAAGCCACGAAAGATCATTGCTAAAGAAGCTGGCTGTTCACAGAGTGCTGTATCCAAGCATATTAATGGAAAGTTGAATGGAATAAAAACGTGTGGTAGAAAAAGGTGCAAAAGAAACTGAAATAACTGCAGCCTTGATAGGATTGTTAAGAAAAGGCCATTAAAATTTTTTGGGAGATTCACAAGGACAGGGGCTACAAGTGTCGCATTCCTTGTGTCAAGCCACTCGAGACCAATAGACAACACCAGAAGAGTCTTACCTGGGCCAAGGAGAAAATAACTGGACTGTTGCTCAGTTGTCCAAGGTGTTGTTTTCAGATGAAAGTAAATTTTGTATTTTATTTGGAAGTCAATGTCCCAGAGTCTGAAGGAAGAGTGGAGAGGCCACAATCCAAGCTGCTTGAGGTCTAGTGTGAAGTTTCCACAATCAGTGATGGTTTGGGGAGCCATGTCATCTGCTGGTGTAGGTCCAATGTGTTTTATCAAGACCAAAGTCAGCCATGTACCAGGAAATTTTAAAGCACTTCATTATTCCCTTTGCCGACAAGATTTTTGGAGATGGAAATTTAATTCTCCAGCAGGACTTGGCACCTGTCCACACTGCCAAAAGTACCAATGCCTGGCTTAAAAACTACAGTATCACTGTGCTTGATTGGCCAGCAAACTCACCTGACCTTAACCCCATAGAGAATCTATGGGGTATTGTCAAGAGGAAGATGAGACACCAGACCCAATAATGCAGATGAGCTGAAGCCTGATATCAAAGCATTCTGGGCTTCCATAACACCTCAGCAGTGCCACAGGCTGATCGCCTAAATGCCACATCGCATTAATGTAGTAATTGATGCGAAAGGAGCCCCGACCAAGTATTGAGTGCATTTACTGAACATACAGTTGTGCTTAAAAGTTTATATACCCCGTCAGAATTTTTGCTTTCTTGGCCTTTTTTCAGAGAATATGAATGATAACATCAAAACTTTTTATCCACTCATGGTTAGTGGTTGGGTGAAGCCATTTATTGTGAAACTACTGTGTTTTCTCTTTTTAAATCATAATGACAACCCAAAACATCCAAATGACCCTGATCAAACGTTTACATACCCCATTTCTTAATATCGTGTATTGCCCTCTCTAACATCAATGACATCTTGAAGTATTTTGTGGTAGTTGTGGATGAGGTTCTTTATTTTCTCAGATGGTAAAGCTGCCCACTCTTCTTGTCAAAAAGTCTCCAGTTCCTGTAAATTCCTGGGCTGCCCATCATGAACTGCACGCTTGAAATCTCCCCAGAGTGGCTCAATGATATTGAGGTCAGGAGACTGAGATGGTCACTCCAGAACCTTTACTTTGTTCTGCAGTAGCCAATGAGCGGTTGACTTGGCCTTGTGTTTTGGATAGTTGTCATGTTGGAATGTCCAAGTACGTCCCACGCGCAGCTTCCAGGCTGATGATTTCAGATTTGCCTCCAGTATTTGCTAATAACGTGCTGCATTCATCTTTCCTTCAACTTTCACCAAGTTTCCTGTGCCTTTGTAGCTCACACATCCCCAAAACATCAGCGATCCACCTCTGTGCTTTACGTAGGAATGGTGTTCCTTTCATCATAGGCCTTGTTGACCTCTCTCCAAATGTAACGTTTATGGTTGTGGCCAAAAAGTTCAATTTTGGTCTCATCACTCCTAATTACCATGTTCCAGTAGTTTTGAGGCTTGTCTCTCTGCTGCTATGCGTATTGTAGGTGAGAAAATTTGTGGCATTTGTGCAGTAATGGCTTTCTTCTGGCTATTCAACCATGCAGTCCATTTTTCTTCAATTGCCTCCTTATTGTGCATCTTGAAACAGCCACACCACTAGTTTTCAGAGAGTCCAGTATTTCACCTGATGTTATTTGTGGGTTTTTCTTTCCATCCCAAACAATTTTCCTGGCAGTTGTGGATGAAATTTTTGTTGGTCTACCTGACCGTGGTTTTGTTTATACAGAGCCCCTGATTTTGCATTTGTTAATTACAGTTTGAACGCTGCCATCTGGCATTATCAATTTCTTGGATATCTTTTTGTATCCCTTTCCTGTTTTATAGAGTTCAACTACCTTTTCCTGTAGAATCATTGACAATTCTTTTGCTTTCCCATGACTCACAAGCTTGAAACGTCAGTGGCCAGATGAAAGATGCAAGAGTCTGCCTGGATCCCAGAAACTCACTCAGCTTTTATGCACACACACTGATTACAAGCAAACAGGTCACAGGTGAGGATGTTTCCTTTAGTAGCCATTCAAACCCATTTGTGTAAACTTCTGTGCATGTTATCAGGCCAAAATCACCAGGGTATGTAAACTTTTGATCAGAGTCATTTGGATGTTTTGGCTTGTCATTATGATTTAAAAGAGAAAACACAGTAGTTTGACAAAAAATGGCTTCACCCAACCACTAACCATGAGTGGAGAAGTTTTGGTGTTATCATTTATATTCTCTGAAAAAAGGCCAAGAAAGCAAAAATTCTGCCGGGGTATGTAAACTTTGAGCACAACTATACATTTCAGTAGGCCAATATTTCAGATTTTAAAATAATTTTTCAAGCCGGTGTTATAAAATATTCTAATTTACTGAGATAATGACTTTTGTATTTTCATTGGCTGTAAGCCATAATCATTAACATTAACAGAAATAAACACTATAGATCACTCTGTAATGACTCTATATAATATATGAGTTTCACTTTTTGTATTGAAGAGCTGAAATAAATAAATTTTTTGATGATATTCTAATTTAGTGAGAAGCACTTGTATATGTCTACAGGAATACTTCTTAAAAGACTGAGAAAGTAAAGCCTTCATTAAGACACCGTAGGGACTTAGATTTGAGCCTATAGATCCATTTTGCTTCCTCCTGGTGAAGTAGTCTATCCAGAATGCCCTCTTAGGGCCTAGTGTTAGCTTCCTTATGCCTCACAATGATAGGGCGTAGGGGGTTTACTTATGAAGGAATCTCATATGCCTAGAGATCCAAGTATCCGCTTCAGTATTTATTGAGCTAAGATGTTGTGAAATTCGTCAGCAGAATTCTTGAATCATTTTACCCACATAAAATTTAGGACAGAGGCACTTGGAACCATAAACAATTTATAATAAGATAGCATAAGAGTGTCTGTGGGATTAACAAACTGAAGGTAGATATCGACAGGAAGAACAATCGCCACAGGTAAAGGAGCCCCTTTGTGATGCAGTCTAGTTATCAGAGCAATGGAGCCCACGAGATGGTACCAGATGACTGTGTGTAAGTATAACTTGTAGATTTTTAGCTGTATGGTAGGATGGGAAATTCACGAGTCCATTCCCTGATATCAGGATCAGCCTTCAAAATAGGCCAATAATTCCACAAGATCTTGGAAATATCTGTAGCATGACCCTCAAAGGTAGTTATTAGTGATGAGTGAATGTGCTGGGATAAGGTGTTATCCGAGCATGCTCGTATATTAACCGAGTGTCTTCGGTGTGCTCAAAAAATTTGTTTGCGTCCCCATGGCGGCATGTCTCACTGCTGTTTGACAGCCACAACACTTTATTGGGGGACATTAATCCTTTATTTAATAGGATATTCCTATCATCATATTTAGCTCTATGAAAGGCCTCATGCAGGACCTTCTTAGGGTGGCCTGATGCAGGACCTTACTAGGTTGGCCCCATGCAGGACCTTCCTAGGGTGGCCTCATGCAGGATCTTCCTAGGGTGGCCTCATGCAGGACCTTCTTAGGGTGGCCTCATGCAAAACCTTATTATGGTGGCCTCATGCACAACCTTATTAGGGTGGCCTCATGCAGGACTTTCCTAGGGTGGCCTCATGCAGGACCTTATTAGGGTAGCCTCATGAAGGACCTTTCTAGGGTGGCCTCATGCAGAACCTTCCTAGGGTGGCCTCATGCAGGACCTTCTTAGGGTGGCCTCATGCAGGACCTTCTTAGGGTGGCCTCATGCAGGACTTTCCTAGGGTGGCCTCATGCAGGACCTTATTAGGGTAGCCTTATGCAGGACCTTTCTAGGGTGGCCTCATGCAGAACCTTCCTTGGGTGGCCTCATGCAGGACCTTCTTAGGGTGGCCTTACGCAGGACCTTCTTAGGGTGGCCTCATGCAGGACCTTCTTAGGGTGGCCTCATGCAGGACCTTCCTAGGATGACCTCTACCTTGGAAACATTGATATAAAGGTCAACTTTCTGCTAAAAAGTTTGTCTCTTGTGAACAGTGATAACTGCCTTTCAGATGTTGTCCTGTCAAAATGCCATTTTTGATGGAGGATTGGAGGATGGATGTGACTCTCTCAAAGCAGAAAATTATTAGTGAATTTTTTGTAAAATATTTAGACTTGAGAGTCCTCAGTGGTTGATACCTTTTAATGGCTAACTGAAAAGATGGTAACAAATTGCAAGCTTTCGAGACTACTCAGGTCTCTTCATCAGGCATAGACTAATACAACATCTGAAGAATCACATATTTATACACAAAATAGCACAGAAAAAATGCAATAGGTAGGACAAGTGACATGAAGCAGAACTGTCATTATGGCAGAGGGATTAACATAAATATGACTAGTTCATAGATAAGGAGTGAAGGTTTTATTACCCTCTGATTGGGGTCTGGTATTGTGTTGTGATGACCCTAAAAGGTCAGGGAGGCAGATTCCTTAATTGTTGTAGAACGACATAAAACTCTGGGATATATTCATCCCAGCACTAAGAGTGTCAAAGGTCATCATAAGTTTATATTCCCAGACTTTTCTATCCTTCTCAGATTTGAAGTTAGATTTTAATACAAGTAATTCCATATCTGTCATGCTATGACCGGGCATACAAAAGTGTTTGGCCACAGGTAAATCCATTCTTTTTTCTCTTATCGTGTGGCGATGAGAATTCATCCTTGTTCTCAGTTTTTGCCCGGTCTCCCCCACATACAACCCCCAGTTGGACATTTAGTACATATAATTAGGTACACCACATTAGATGTGATGCAGCTGAAAGTACCTGGTATCTTGTAGTCCTGATGGGAGTTGGGGGATCTTTATCCTGTCCGTGGTCATTATAGATGTACAGCTGCAGGAACCTTTCCTTGCAGAAAAAAGAAATGCAAGACCTGTACATCTATAATGACCACGGACAGGATAAAGATCCCCAACTCCCATCAGGACTACAAGATACCAGGTACTTTCAGCTGCATCACATCTAATGTGGTGTACCTAATTATATGTACTAAATGTCCAACTGGGGGTCTGTATGTGGGGAGACCGGGCAAAAACTGAGAACAAGGATGAATTCTCATCGCCACACGATAAGAGAAAAAGAATGGATTTACCTGTGGCCAAACACTTTTGTATGCCGGTCATAGCATGACAGATATGGAATTACTTGTATTAAAATCTAACTTCAAATCTGAGAAGGATAGAAAAGTCTGGGAATATAAACTTATGATGACCTTTGACACTCTTAGTGCTGGGATGAATATATCCCAGAGTTTTATGTCGTTCTACAACAATTAAGGAATCTGCCTCCCTGACCTTTTAGGGTCATCACAACACAATACCAGACCCCAATCAGAGGGTAATAAAACCTTCACTCCTTATCTATGAACTAGTCATATTTATGTTAATCCCTCTGCCATAATGACAGTTCTGCTTCATGTCACTTGTCCTACCTATTGCATTTTTTCTGTGCTATTTTGTGTATAAATATGTGATTCTTCAGATGTTGTATTAGTCTATGCCTGATGAAGAGACCTGAGTAGTCTCGAAAGCTTGCAATTTGTTACCATCTTTTCAGTTAGCCATTAAAAGGTATCAACCACTGAGGACTCTCAAGTCTAAATATTTTTCTATCTACTGGCTAACACGGTACGAAGATACACATCTTTCCTATATCAAAATGGAGGATACCAGAATGTACCGCATCTTTATGGAACTGAAACCACTTCTGAAGAAACGTGCACAAATGGACAGCGACATTTTTTTCTTATCTAAATGCAAAAAGGAAATCTAATTCCCAAAGGACTCTGGATTACAAACCCAATTCTTCACACCTACAATACCCATTATGCACAAAACCTTTGTCACAGGACTTCTGAAAGACTAAGGAACCATCTTTTGCATGTCTGCTACAGCATAAGGAGTAAAGTCCAAGGACAATTGGAAACTCTGAGGAAAACACTTACAGAAAGCACAGAGCAAAAATTACAACAATACTACAACAAACTACGGACCTTTCTGATTCAAAACAAGGAAAAGAAACTACACAGATTGCGCCTCCATTCCGGACTCTATACAAACAGATACAAAACAAAACCAAAACCTGACAACTCTGACAACCACTCCATTCCAGACACAAAAGCATCTAACTGTGTCATCAATCTCTCAGATTACAAACCCAGCAAAGTGGAGCTTGCCGTGCTTTCTAGAGGACTCTCATTTTGTCCTACTAAGGCCCTGGATAAAACCGAACTCTGCAGTGATATGGAACATTTTTTCAGGAGACTGCGCCTGAGGGAATACTTCAATGATACAGAAGATTCAGAAAACACTCGGACTGAAGGAAGAGGGATCCCAATAACCAAGAAGAGGTCAGACTGGACACCTCCACCTGGACGTAACCCTCATTTGGATAAATATATAGACTCATTCAGACATTTGATAAAATCCACCATCATAGCCACCAACAAGAGACAAGCCTCCAACATCAGTGCCCAGGAGAGAAAGGCCATTACAGTCTCTGAAAACCAACAAAGAAATCATCATTAAACCTGCTGACAAGGGAGGTGCAATAGTCATGATGAACACATCAGACTATATGAAGGAAGCAAACAGACAACTTACGGACACACGCTACTACAGAAAACTGGAGTCGGACCCTACACAGGACTATTACAAGGAACTAAGCAAGTTGGTATCTTGTCTGTCTGACAAATCCATAAGAGCTGATGACCTGATACCAGAAAGTCCAAGAACAGGGACATTCTACATGCTTCCCAAAATCCACAAAGCCGAAATCCAGGGAGGCCGATTATTTCATGTGTGGACACCCTTACTGAGCAAGTATCTGGATAGGTAGAGGGTGTTCTTAAA
This sequence comes from Oophaga sylvatica, assembly GCA_033576555.1. Taxonomy (NCBI): domain Eukaryota; kingdom Metazoa; phylum Chordata; class Amphibia; order Anura; family Dendrobatidae; genus Oophaga; species Oophaga sylvatica. The sequence goes on along the minus strand of JARQOD010000001.1, from coordinate 955,593,832 downwards.
CCCTGGTAAAGGATACACCCAGCTACATTCAGGACACAACTGACCTACTGAATAAACTAGCAGCAATAGGTTCTCTACCAGAAGGAACCATCCTGGCCACCATGGATGTGGAATCTTTGTACTCTAATATCCCACACCAGGATGGATTAAATGCCTGCAAAGTCTTCATGGGAAACACCGGGAATGATGCTGATTCTGTGGTGAAACTCACAAAATTCATCCTCACCCACAATTACTTCGAATTTGACAACAAGATCTATCTTCAGGAGACTGGCACAGCTATGGGAAGTAAAATGGCTCCACAGTATGCAAATCTTTTCATGGCCAAGCTTGAAAGCGAATTTTTGTCCTCCTGCCCCATCAGGCCTCGGCCTACTACCGCTACATTGATGACATTTTAATCATCTGGACGGAGTCTGAACAACAGCTAAAGACGTTCCATGAACAGTTCAATCAATTTCATCCCACCATCAACTTAACACTTAACTACTCCAGCACTGAAATTAACTTTTTAGACACCACCATTAAGCTAAAGAACAATGAAATAGAGACATCCCTGTATCAGAAGCCAATCGACCGTCCAACATATCTTAAATGGGACAGTTTCCATCCTAAACACATAAAAAACTCTATTGTCTACAGCCAAGCCATCAGATACAACCGTATATGTTCCAACCCCATGGATAGAGATGAACACCTTGGTCGCCTCAGAAAGACTTTTTTGAACCAGGGCTACCATCCAAGAACAATTGAAAACCAAATTACAAGAGCCACCAGAATATCAAGGAATCACCTGCTACATTACAAAGCTAAAGAAGAAAATAACCGGGTGCCTCTAGTGGTCACCTACAATCCAAGTCTGGAGATGCTAAGGGGAGCTGCACGGAAACTACAACCTTTACTACAAAAAGATGCCCGATTACAATCCATATTTCCAGACCCCCCACTACTATGTTTTAGGCAGCCCCCAAATCTAAGAAGCATCATTGTCAGAAGCTCCCTGTCCTCCCCAACAGCTGCAGGAACCTTTCCTTGCAGACAAAAGAAATGCAAGACCTGTACATCTATAATGACCACGGACAGGATAAAGATCCCCAACTCCCATCAGGACTACAAGATACCAGGTACTTTCAGCTGCATCACATCTAATGTGGTGTACCTAATTATATGTACTAAATGTCCAACTGGGGGTCTGTATGTGGGGGAGACCGGGCAAAAACTGAGAACAAGGATGAATTCTCATCGCCACACGATAAGAGAAAAAAGAATGGATTTTACCTGTGGCCAAACACTTTTGTATGCCCGGTCATAGCATGACAGATATGGAATTACTTGTATTAAAATCTAACTTCAAATCTGAGAAGGATAGAAAAGTCTGGGAATATAAACTTATGATGACCTTTGACACTCTTAGTGCTGGGATGAATATATCCCAGAGTTTTATGTCGTTCTACAACAATTAAGGAATCTGCCTCCCTGACCTTTTAGGGTCATCACAACACAATACCAGACCCCAATCAGAGGGTAATAAAACCTTCACTCCTTATCTATGAACTAGTCATATTTATGTTAATCCCTCTGCCATAATGACAGTTCTGCTTCATGTCACTTGTCCTACCTATTGCATTTTTTCTGTGCTATTTTGTGTATAAATATGTGATTCTTCAGATGTTGTATTAGTCTATGCCTGATGAAGAGACCTGAGTAGTCTCGAAAGCTTGCAATTTGTTACCATCTTTTCAGTTAGCCATTAAAAGGTATCAACCACTGAGGACTCTCAACTCTAAATATTTTTCTATCTACTGGCTAACACGGTACGAAGATACACATCTTTCCTATATCAAAATGAATTTTTTTGTGAAATTCAAGGCAATTTTGATTCACTCATGTCTAATTACAAAGTATTATTCTGGCTAAAACCCAGAATTGCAGAGATATCAGAAACAAGTCTATTATTATAGGAAATGACTGTACTTTGGATATGAAATTATGTTGCATTTCAGTTATTAACCACAAGATGGCGAAGTAATTCCATAAATTATACCAGTTATGTCAGTAATCTCTCTTGCTCAACCTCCTATGAGCTGTGCCTGGCCAGGTTATATTACCATTTGCCTCGTGTCTGTGGAAATAATACACTCTTTTATTCTTTTATATCATTAAGAAGTTTGAATTAAGAAAAGATCTTATCATTTTTTTGCTTTCATCTTCTATATATATATTGCTATGATTATTTATTTTTTTAAGGAAATGTGAGTGACATTCAAAAAGCAATATTGGTCACTTTTCTATTTTGCCATAATACATCCGTCTTAACTTCCGTTTCTTTCATCACACATTTCAAAAGGTATCTTAAAAATGACCTTGATGACAGCTTATTCTAAATAGCAATTAAAGTGAGTCTATAATTCTGCCAACCTATTTTTTTATACTGGGTTTCCTGTTGTATAAAGTAAAAAATAACATATTTTGGGCAGCATGGTGGCTCAGTGGTTAGCACTGTAATCTTTCAGTATTGGGGTCTTATGGTTCAAGTGTCACCAAGGACAACATCTACAAGGAGTTTGTATGTTCTCCCCGTGTTTGTGTGGATTTCCTCCGGGTTCTCCGCTTTCCTCCCACACTCCAAAGACATACTGATAGGGAATCTAGATTGTGATCCCCAATGGGGACAGTGCTGATAATGATGACGTCTGTAAAGCGCTGTGGAATATGATTGCGCTATAAAAGAAACAAAAAACAAATATATACATTATACATTGGAAAAAAAAAAAAGAAAAATTCCAAAATGCTAACATGTCGAAATTCCAAAAATAGTATCAGTATGAACTACATTTTGTTCTGCAAAAAGGCCAGTTATTTGGCAATCAGAGGTTTTTTCATTGGGGGCAGATGTTAAATTCTCTACAATGGCCGCCAACCCGGTGTAGGATAATATAGACTGTAACTGTTACATCACTACAGTGATTTCTTGGTTATTTTCTTATTTATTGCCTCCCAGGTGCCGGAGTGCCAGTGAAGGACTGCTGTCTACAGACAAGTGTCAAGAAGATCCCATTTGGTGCCATTATCGGATATGAGATCCAGGCCAAGGACACAGGCTGCCCCATAGAAGCCGTGGTGTAAGTCACCCCCCCATGTAGAACGAAGACCCTGTACCCATTTTATATGACAGAGAGGGGCATGAAATATAATATCATGAT
>JARQOD010000001.1:955486663-955590529 GCA_033576555.1 Oophaga sylvatica | reverse complement strand
TCGGCAGTAAAGCCGTCAGGCCTCGGGGCTTTGCAAGTTTTTAAATTTTAATAGCGGATAGTATTTCTTCTTTTGAGATTGGTTTATTCAGGAGCGCTTTTTGGTCTTCTGAGAAAATTGGCATTGCAACTTCATCTAGTAGTGTGTGTGGGGGTGATAAGATATTGGGTTCGCTATATAAATCCTCATAATAGGAACCTAAAATGTTATTGATTTTCTGAGGATCAGAGTGAGATTACCCGTGGAGATCTCTTAGTTAATAAATCCCCTGCTGTGGTCTGATCCCTTTGGCCAGACTGGTCAACATTCTACCAGCTTTGTTGCCATAGCTATAAAATAAATTTCTCTTTGGGATAGGAATAGCTTACTCTCTTATCTAATTGAATATTGAACTCTGTCTGTTTTTGCTGCCCTAATTTCTTATTCGCCTTTGATGGATCCGAGAGGAAATTTGTGCACGCTAGTCTAAGTTCCTCAGTTTGTTCCCTGTACTGCTTTAGGGCTTTTTTAACCCCTTAAGGACCAAACCACTTTGTAGGTTAATGACCATGCCAATTTTTACAATTCTGACCACTGTCAATTTTTGTGGTTAAAACTCTGGAACGCTTCAACGGATCCCGCTGATTCTGAGACTGTTTTTTCATGACATATTGTACTTCATGCTAGTGGTAAAATTTATTCGATTTAACATGCTTTTATTTATGAAAATAATGGAAATTTGTCAAAAATTTTGAAAATTTTGCAATTTCCAAACTTTTAATTTTTGAACCCTTAAATCAGAAAGAGATATGTGGCGCCACTGAGGGTCCAGTCGCCACAGAGGTACCGCACCTCATCCAGAGGTGTAGTATCCCACTCTCAGGTAAGTAAGGAGCACTACCCAGGACTCTTACACTCGCACCCAACACACACTAGTTCAGTCAGGGCACCTGGACGTACACTTAGGGAGGAGGGCCTCAGCTCAGGCTGGTTAGGAAAGGGTGTTGAGGTGTGGGTGGAGAAGGCAGTAAGAAGGGGAGGAGCTTAAGGGAGTAGGAAGAAGTGAGTTGGTTTGAGGAGAAGGAGTGCAGTAAAGAAGCTGCAGAGAGATAATTGTGAGGGGAGTCTGAAGGAAGCTCCCATGAGGACAGAAGGGATCCTAGGGACATGGGAAGAGCCAAAGCCACCCGTGGGGCCCGTATCTAGAAGTGGAAGGACCAGGTCGCAGTGGGGAAGACGGCTCACGAGACTAGTGGAGGACTGCAAGACTCAGTTAGCAAGTATGTGGCACCCCTGAGGGTCCAGTCGCCACAGAGGTACTGCACCTCATCCAGGACTTTAACACTCGCACCCAACACACACTAGTTCAGTCAGGGCACCTGGCCTTACCCTTAGGGAGGATGGCCTCATCTCAGGCTAGGTAGGAAAGGGTGTTGGGATGTGGGTGGAGAAGGTAGAGAATGGGGAGGAGCTTAGAGGACAGAGCAGTGGTCTGTGAGACCAGAGATAAGAGTCTATAAGGGGAGCTCAAGCTGTGAGGAGCTTTTCCCCAGAAGGAGAAGCAGTGCAGTAGAGAAGCTGTAGAGAAAATTGTGAGGGGAGTTTGAAGGAAGCTCTCGGGAGGAAAGAAGGGGTCCTAGGGACACGTGAAGTGCCGAAGCCACCTGTGGGGCCCGTATCCATAAGTGGAGGGACCAGGTCCGCAGTTAGGGAACTGGCCCCTAAGACTAGTGGAGGACTACATAACTCAGCTAGCAAGCTGGAGGCTGGGGTACCGGTACGTACCTCAGCCACATCCACAATCATTCGCCGAAAAGGCAGCCATATAGAAGGAGACTCAGAGAACGTCGCCCAACAAGGTCAACGGCTGCTGGCTTAGGACACTGTTTGAGAAGGTACTGGGCAAGAGGACAGAAACCAGCGCAGTGAGACAGCCAGGAGGGAAAACACACATAAGGGACTCCTGTAAAGGTACATCCCACTCTACCTTGGAGTTTGCTGGACCCCTCACCTGCAGGACACTGCACCAAGTGGGCATCTGTGCAGAAGTGAACTGTGAGTAAAGCATTGGAAACTGCACCCTGCTGTGTCATCTGAGTTATTCACGCCTCACCTGCCCTGCACCGCACTCACAACAGCCACCATCATCACTTTTAACATCCTAACTGCCCTGGGACATAGCTTTGCCTGTGGAGAGCTGAACCAACTCTGCTGCATCAGCAACTGCCCCAGTGGATTGAATCTGCAGCATCGGCTAACACCTTATTTGCCAAATACCACAGGTGGCGTCATGAACTATATCTTATAAACTTTATTTCCCTTTTCATCATCCCTGTTGTGAATGTGTTAGAAATGAATTCTGAGCAGAAGCTCCCTCTGGTGGTTACAAACAGTACTGAACCATTCAATGAGGATTGGCAATCAGGAGTTACAGACTGGTCTTATATAAGGGAGGTTCCCTCCCATCATGGTTGCCGGTGATCAATTGTTCTTGTCTCAACTGTGGTTCCTGGTTCACTTGGAAGCTTGCTGAGTCTTGCCTGCATCTTCTGCTATCAGATAAGATATTTTCTGCTTTTATTTTTGTGCTTGCTTTTTGCATTATTCCCTGCACTTCTGTGGAGGTCAGCCAGGTCCCCTCCGGGGGCTTGTGCTCCTCTCAGTTTATCTGAGCCACTGTTATTTGTTCATTTGCCTTTTCCAGTTTTTCTGTGGCTGTGGCTTAGTTTTGTGACACCAGAGAACTAATTTAGGTGGTAGAAGTCGTGTGATCTCAGGTGTTTTTGCAATTAGTAGAGTTGGTATTTTTAGGGTTTTTTGGATTGCAGTAAGTGTCCTTCCTATCCTTTTCTGTCCAGGTAGATTGGGCCCCAACGTTTGCTCATACTATTTTCTGTCTGTGTCTGTATTTCCTTTTGTCTAACCGACATTACATGTTTGGGGGCTTCCTATGTTCTTTGGGGATCTGCTCCGGGGCAAATAGCTTTCCTCTTTCTATCTTTAGGTGTAGTTAACCTCTCAGGCTGTGACGAGGCGTCTAGGACCAACGTAGTACGCTCCACGGCTGCCTTTAGTTGTGGTGGTTAGTCAGGGTACTGCAATCCAGTAAATTCCAACCTCTCTGGTGTATTGCCATTTTTGCCTGCTCTCCTCAGCTACCAAATCATAACAGTATCACCGGCCAAACTGAAAATTATATGGTACTCAACAGAAGGGAAAAATAGTAAAAGGAAAAAGAAAAAAGGAAGTTGTCAGAATTTTTTTTTTTTCTCTGTTTGTTGCATTTTTTCCCTCTTTTTCTCTGGGTGCTGAGGAGGATTTTTTTTTTCTCTCAATGGAGTTTGCACAGTTGTCTGGCCGTGTGGATCAGCTTGCCACTGAAGTTCGGAGTATTGCTACCTATCTTGCTAGGTTGCCGGTTGTGGAACCTAGGATCCCCATGCCAGATTTATTTTTGGGGGATCGAGCTAAATTTCTGAATTTCAAAAATAACTGTAAGTTGTTTTTTGCCTTAAAACCTAAGTCCTCAGGGAACGCAGCACAGCAGGTTCAAATTGTCATCTCTCTCCTGCGCGGCGATCCTCAGGATTGGGCTTTTTCCCTGACACCTGGGGACCCTGTTTTGAGTAATGTTGATGCATTTTTTCTGGCTCTGGGGTTATTGTACGATGAACCAAATGTCACTGATCAAGCTGAAAAAACCTTGTTGGCATTAAATCAGGGGCTTGAGGACGCTGAGTTGTACTGTCAGAAATTCCGAAAGTGGGCAGTCTTGACCAAATGGAATGATGATGCTTTGGCAGCCCTTTTTCGGAAGGGTCTGTCAGAGAATGTAAAAGATGTTATGGTGGGTTTCCCTGCTCCCTCTGGTCTCAATGATTCTATGTCATTAGCGATTCAAATTGACAGACGTTTGCGTGAGCGTAGAGGTATGCGTGGAATAGTGTTGCCTTGTGAACCAGCTTCTGAGTCCATGCAGTGTGATAGAGTGGCTTCTGGGGCACAGCGTCATGAGTTTCGAAAACGCAATGGGTTATGTTTCTACTGTGGTGATGCCTCTCATGCTATTTCAGTCTGTCCTAAGCGGGGAAGACGTTTTGCACGCTCAGTGGCCTTGGGTAGTGTTCAGACTAAATTTCTGTTGACTGTTACCCTGATTTGCTCCCTGTCCACATTTTCTGCTCAGGCTTTTGTTGATTCGGGAGCAGCTATTAACCTGATGGATTTTGATTTTGCTAAATGTTGTGGGTTTCCCTTGATACCCCTACGGAAGTCTATTCCCCTACTGGGGATTGATTCTACCCCTTTGGCTGAGAATAAACCCCAGTTCTCTACTCAGGTGATAATGAGGGTTGAACCTGATCATCAGGAGAGTTGCAAATTTTTGGTGCTGCATAATCTGCATGACATTATTGTACTGGGTTTCCCTTGGTTACAGTCTCATAATCCTGTTTTGGATTGGAAATCTGTGTCTGTGACCAGTTGGGGCTGCCAATGTGTTAATGCCAACACTCCTGTTTTTTCTGCCTCTCTCCAGGCTCAGGATGTTCCTGACTTTTTGACTGATTTTTCTGATGTGTTTAGCGAAAGTAAATCTGCATCCTTGCCCCCCCATAGGAACTATGACTGCGCTATTGAATTAGTGCCTGGTAGTAAATTCCCTAAAGGTCGCCTTTTTAACTTGTCTGTACCTGAACATGACGCTATGCGGTCTTATATCAAGGAGTCATTGGAGAAGGGTCATATCAGACCATCCTCTTCACCCTTGGGTGCCGGTTTTTTCTTTGTGGCCAAAAGGATGGTTCATTAAGGCCGTGTATTGATTATCGTCTCTTGAACAATATCACTGTGAAATATCAATATCCGTTACCCTTGATTTCTGACCTGTTTTCCAGGGTGAAAAGTGCTACTTGGTTTACCAAGCTTGACCTCAGAGGGGCGTATAACCTTATTCGCATTAAGCACGGGGATGAGTGGAAGATGGCGTTTAATACCCCAGAGGGGCATTTTGAGTACCTAGTGATGCCCTTTGGGCTCACTAATGCTCCTTCCGTCTTCCAGTCCTTCATGAATGACATTTTCAGGGATTTTGTGGATAAATTTCTGATTGTTTATTTGGATGATATCTTGATTTTTTCCAATGACTGGGACTCTCATGTGAAACATGTTCGAACTGTGTTCCAGATTTTGAGAGAGAATGCTCTGTATGTGAAGGGATCAAAGTGTCTTTTTGGCGTACAGAGGATCTCATTTCTGGGATTCATTTTGTCTCCGTCTGTTATTGAAATGGACCCGGTCAAGGTTCAGGCCATCTGTGATTGGGTCCAACCTACTTCATTAAAGGCTCTTCAGAGATTCTTGGGTTTTGCCAATTTTTATCGTAAATTTATTGGTAATTTCTCTGTTATTGTTAAACCATTGACTGATTTGACCAAAATGGGTTCTGATGTGGTGAATTGGCCTCCTGAGGCAGTCTCTGCGTTTCAGGAACTTAAGCAGAGATTCACTTCTGCTCCTGTTCTACGGCAGCCTGATGTTTCTCTGCCATTTCAGGTGGAGGTTGATGCCTCTGAAATTGGGGCAGGTGCCGTTTTGTCCCAAAGAGATCCAGAGACCTCTAAAAGTAACCCTTGTGCCTTTTTCCCTGGAAAATTTTCTCCAACTGAACGTAATTATGACGTGGGTAATCGGGAGTTATTGGCCATGAAGTGGGCTTTTGAAGAGTGGAGACATTGGCTGGAGGGAGCCAAACATCAGGTGGTGGTCCTCACGGACCATAAGAATCTGGTTTATCTGGAATCAGCCAAGCAACTTAATCCTAGACAGGCCAGGTGGGCCTTGTTTTTCACACGTTTTAATTTTGTGGTTTCCTTTCTTCCTGGCACAAAGAATGTTAAGGCGGATGCCCTCTCGAGGAGTTTCCTTGCGGACTCTCCTGAGTTATCTGATCCTTCTGTTATTTTGAAAGAGGGTGTAGTTCTTTCCGCCATCTCGCCCAATTTTAGACTGGCTCTGGAAGGGTGTCAGGAGGATAAATCCGAGCGCTGCCCTATTGGGAAATTGTTTGTCCCAGACCGGTGGAAAAAGAGTGTGATGTCTGAGATTCATTGTTCCGCGTTGGCCGGTCATCCCGGAATTTTTGGTACCAGAGACTTGGTTAGTCGGTCCTTTTGGTAGCCTACTTTGTCTCGTGATGTCAGGGAATTTGTGCAGTCCTGCGAGACTTGCTCTCGCTCCAAGCCTTGCTCTCGCTCTAGTGGTTTGTTGATGCCATTGCCTGTGCCCAAGAGACCATGGACCCATATCTCTATGGATTTCATTTCCGACCTCCCTGTTTCTTAGAGAATGACCGTTATCTGGGTGATTTGTGATAGGTTTTCCAAAATGATACATCTTGTGCCATTACCTAAGTTGCCTTCCTCCTCCGAATTGGTGCCTTTGTTCCTTCAGCACGTGGTTCGGTTACACGGCATTCCTGAGAACATTGTGTCTGACAGAGGAGTCCAGTTTGTTTCCAGATTTTGGAGGACTTTTTGTTCTAAACTTGGTGTTCAATTGTCTTTCTCCTCGGCTTTTCATCCTCAGACCAATAGACAAACTGAGAGAACAAACCAGACATTGGAGACTTATCTGAGATGCTTTGTGTCTGCTGATCAAGATGACTGGGTCTCTTTTTTGCCTTTGGCTGAGTTTGCTCTTAATAATAGGGCTAGCTCTGCCACTTTGATGTCTCCATTTTTCTGCAATTTTGGGTTTCACCCTCGATTTTCTTCGGGACAGAGGCTTCTGTCTGTCCAGGTGTTGACTCTGTTGTGGAGCGTATGCAGCAGATTTGGGACTAGGTAGTGGAGAGGTTGTCCCTCTTTCAGGAGAGGGCCCAGCGGTTTGCCAACCGGCATAGGACTGATGGTCCTCGGTTTGAAGTGGGGGACTTGGTCTGGTTGTCCTCAAGAAATATCCCTATGAGAGTTGCATCTCCTAAGTTTAAGTCTAGGTTCATTGGACCTTATAAGATCTTGAAGATTCTTAATCCTGTTTCCTTTCGTTTACTTCTTCCAGGGACATTTAAGATCCATAACGTGTTCCACAAGTCCTTATTGAAGAGGTTTGTCGAGCCAGTGGTTCCTATGGCTGCGCCTCCTGACCCTGTTTTGGTTGAGGGCAATCTGGAGTATGTGGTTGAGAAAATATTGGATTCTCGTTTTTCTAGACGGAAACTCCAGTATTTGGTTAAGTGGAGAGGTTATGGTCAGGAGGACAATTCTTGGGTGTTTGCTTCGGACATCCATGCTAGGAGACTGATCCGTGCATATCACAGAGCTCATCCTGACCGACCTGGTTGCCCAAATGAGGGTTCGGTGACCCCTCCTCAAGGGGGGGGGAACTGTTGTGAATGTGTTAGAATTTAATTCTGAGCAGAAGCTCCCTCTGGTGGTTACAAACAGTACTGAACCATTCAATGAGGATTGGCAATCAGGAGTTACAGACTGGTCTTATATAAGGGAGGTTCCCTCCCATCATGGTTGCCGGTGATCAATTGTTCTTGTCTCAACTGTGGTTCCTGGTTCACTTGGAAGCTTGCTGAGTCTTGCCTGCATCTTCTGCTATCAGATAAGATATTTTCTGCTTTTATTTTTGTGCTTGCTTTTTGCATTGTTCCCTGCACTTCTGTGGAGGTCAGCCAGGTCCCCTCCGGGGGCTTGTGCTCCTCTCAGTTTATCTGAGCCACTGTTATTTGTTCATTTGCCTTTTCCAGTTTTTCTGTGGCTGCGGCTTAGTTTTGTGACACCAGAGAACTAATTTAGGTGGTAGAGGTCGTGTGATCTCAGGTGTTTTTGTAATTAGTAGAGTTGGTATTTTTTAGGGTTTTTTGGATTGCAGTAAGTGTCCTTCCTATCCTTTTCTGTCCAGGTAGATTGGGCCCCAACGTTTGCTCATACTATTTTCTGTCTGTGTCTGTATTTCCTCTTGTCTAACCGCCATTACATGTTTGGGGGCTTCCTATGTTCTTTGGTGATCTGCTCCGGGGCAGATAGCTTTCCTCTTTCTATCTTTAGGTGTAGTTAACCTCTCAGGCTGTGACGAGGCGTCCAGGACCAACGTAGGTACGTTCCACGGCTGCCTTTAGTTGTGGTGGTTAGTCAGGGTACTGCAATCCAGTAGATTCCAACCTCTCTGGTGTATTGCCGTTTTTGCCTGCTCTCCTCAGCTACCAAATCATAACACATCCCCTTTTATTGGATGCCCAGGGCAATGGACCGGGTCACAGCTGCCATGACACTGCCCCTTTCAGAAGCGACCCGGTACCGGGTGCCCCACGGCCCAGGCGAGCGCTCCAAATGTCACACAAAATAGTTAATAAATAACATTTCCCACATGTCTACTTTACATCAGCACAATTTTGGAAACATAATTTTTTTTGCTAGGACGTTATAAGGGTTAAAAGTTGACCAGCAATTTCTCATTTTTCCAACAAAATTTACAAAACAATTTTTTTAGGGACCACATCACATTTGAAATGAGTTTGGGGGGTCAATATAACAGAAAAAACCCAAAAGTGACACCATTCCAAAAACTTCACCCCTCAAGGTGTTCAAAACCACATTCAAAAGTTTATTAACCGTTTAGGTACTTCACAAGAATTGAAGCAATGTGGGAGGAAAAATTTTTACTTCGGACACAATTTTTTTTATTTTGTCAATGGTATCAGGAGAAAATGAACCACAATATTTGTTGTGCAATTTCTCCTCAGTATACCGATACCCCATATGTGGAGGAAGACCAATCTTTAGGTGCACAGCAGTGCTCAGAAGGGAAGGAGCATCATTTGAGGTTTTGAATGTCAAATTGGCTGGAATCAAGAGAGGACGCCATGTCGCGTTTGGAGAGCCCCTGATGTACCTAAACAGTGGAAATCCCCCAAAAGTGACCCCATTTTGGAAACTAGACTCCCTCAAGGAACGTATCTAGATGTGTGGTGAGCACTTTGAACCCCCAAGGGCTTCACAGAAGTTTATAACGTAGAGCTGTAAAATTAAAAAATCATATTTTTACAGCAAAAATGATCTTTTCATCCCCAATTTTTATTTTCCCAAGGGTAACAGGATGCCAAAAGTTATTATGCAATTTGTCTTGAGTATGCCGATACCCCATATGTGGGGGTAAACCACTGTTTGGGTGCATGGCAGAGTTCGGAAGGGAAGGAGCGCCGTTTGACTTTTTCAATGCAAAATTGGCTGGAATTGAGATCGAACGCCATGTTGCCTTTACAGAGCCCCTGATGTGCCTAAACAATAGAAACCCCCCATAAGTGACCTAATTTTGGAAACTAGACCCCCCAAGGAGCTTATCTAGATGTATGGTGAGGACTTTGAATCCCCAAGTGTTTCACAGAAGTTTATAACATAGAGCCGTGAAAATAAAAAAAAATCATATTTTTTCCATCAAAATGATCTTTTTGCCCCCAAATTTTTATTTTCACAAAGGAAACAGGAGAAATAGGACCCCCAAAGTTGTTGTGCAATTAGTCCTGAGTATGCTGATACCCCATATGTGGGGTAGAACCACTATTTGGGCGCATGGCAGAGCTTGGAAGGGAAGGAGCTCCATTTTGGAATGCAGACTTTGATGGAATGATCTGCGGGTGTCATGTTGCGCTTGCAGAGCCCCTGATGTTCCTAAACAGTAGAAACCCCCCACAAGTGACACCATTTTGGAAACTAGACCCCCCAAGGAGCTTATGTAGATGTGTAGTGAGCAATTTTAATCCCCAAGTGCTTCACAGAAGTTTATAACGTAGAGCCGTGAAAATAAAAGAAATCTTTTTTTTTTTCCACAAAAATGATCTTTTTGCCACCAAATTTTTATTTTCACAAGGGTAACAGGAGAAATTAGACCTCCAAAGCTGTTGTGCAATTAGTTCTGAGTACGCTAATACCTCATATGTGGGGGTAAACCACTATGATCGCTTTACTGCGATCTTTGGGAGGCAGAATGAACAAATCCACAACAGGTGAAGAATTGGTTTTATTTTTTACGCCTTTTCTCATGCGGTATTAGTGATTAGGTGACTTTATTCTTTGGGTCGATGCGATTATAGCGATACCAGATTTACATCCTATTTTCATGTTTAGCTTCTGTCGCACACTAAAAGACGCTATTTTTTGAAGAATTTTTTGTAAGAAGTTTTTGCATCGCCGTATTTTGAGAGCTATAAGTTTTCTATATTTCGGCCAGCAGAGTTATGTGAGGGCTTGTTTTTTGCAGGACGAGCTGACGTTTTTATTGGTACCATTTTCGGGCACATTACTTTTTTGAACGCTTTCTATTCCGATTTTTGTGGCGGCAGAATGAACAAAAACCTGCAATTCAGGAATTGTTTTTTTTTCCTCCATTCCGCGTGTGATAAAATTGATAAGGCAGCTTTATTCTTCGGGTCACTACGATTACAGCGATACCTCATCTATATAGTTTTTTTATGTTTTGGCATTTTTACACAATAAAAACTTTTATAGAAAAAAATAAAAATTTTTGCATCACTTTATTCTAAGAGTTATAACTTTTTTATTTTTACGCAGATTGAGCTTTATGGTGGCTTGTTTTTTGCAGGACAAGATGCCGCTTTCAGTGATACTATATTTATTAACATTCTTTTTTTATTGCGTTTTATTCCACATTTTCAAGCGGTATGATGATACCGCTTGGAAAAAGTATAATTTGCTAATTTTTTGTGTTTTTTTTTACGGCGTTCACTGAAGGGATTAACTAGGGTGACACTTTTATAGATGGGATTTTTACGGACACGGCAATGCCAAACGTGTATTTTTTTGTTTATTTTATTTTTTTACATAAAAATGTGTATTTTTTATGGGAAATTTTTAATTATTTTTTAATATTTTTTTTACCGATTTTTTTAAAAAATGTTTTTTTTCCTTGTCCCTTTTATGGATCTTTCACTTTTTCACTTTCATTGCAGGTGTAATACATTGCAATGCTCCAGCATTGCAATGTATCATACCCTATGCTGAAAGATGCTGAGACCATGCTGTGAGCATGGTCACAGAGGCTTTCCATAGCTGGATGAACCGGGTTGTCATGACAACCCTGGGTCATCATGGCAGAGATTGGGCCCCTTGATTACATTGCGGGGCCGCCGATCAGAAGGCAGAGGAAGCCCCCACCCCTTTGCCTCCCCCTGAACGCTGCGATCGAGCCCAATCGCAGCAATCGGGGGATTGACAGCCAGGGACAGGTGCGTATGCCGCTCCTGATTGTTAGTGCAGGAAGCTCAGCCACCGCAGCGCTGCACTGACTGGGCGGGAGATGCTGATATTTCAGCATCTCCTGCCCGATCATGCTGTGATCAGTTAGTCAGATTGACTGACCAATCACAGTGCTCTGGGTTCGGGGAGCGACGGCATGGGTCCCCGCACCTCTTGCTGTGCCTGTCAGCTGTCTGTGACAGTTGTCGGCAAACAACTGTCACTGCGTGTTTACACGCAGTCACAGTTTAAATGCAGGACGGACACAGTCCGTCATGGCGTGGGAATTTACACTCTACCATGACGGACTGTGTCCGTCCATGGACGTTAAGGGGTTAAAGAGAATACATATGCCATAATCCTCCCCCTGAGTACCGCTTTTGCTGACTCCTACAAGAGTGATGGGTCATTCTGGTTTATCTCATTGTCGGTTAAGAATTCTTGCCACCATAGCTTGAGGGAGAAGGCAAACGAATCATCCTTATTTTAAAAAATTGGGGAATCTCCAGAGGAAATCTGAGCCCCTTGGGTAGGTCTCCCTCAGGTCCAGTAACATGGGGGAGTGATCTGAAATGACTAAATCTTCAATGTTAGCAGTTAACAGTTTTAGAACTAGAGTGTGCGATATTAGGCAATAGTCAATGCGAGACCAGGAGTTGATCTCGGGTTGGGTGAGAGCTTATTTTTTTTGTGCTGAGCTGACGTTTTTTAATGATACCATATTGGTGCAGATACGATTTTTTGATCGCCCGTTATTGCATTTTAATGCAATTTTGTGGAGACCAAAAAGCGTAATTCTGGCGTTTTTAATTTTTTTCTCGCTACGCCATTTAGCGATCAGGTTAATCCCTTTTTTATTGATAGATCGGGCGATTCTGAACACGGAAATACCAAATATGTGTATGTTTGATTTTATTTTTATTGTTTTTTTTGAATGGGGCGAAAGGGGTCGATTTAACGGGTCCACGTGCATAACGCGAAACGGCCGTAGTCCTATCTCTTTTCACTGCATGTTTTTCATGTACCTAGCCCGATGTTACCTTGTCCAGAAAATGAATAAAGGACTTTGGTTTTTTAACGGAATTGAAGAGTGCTGCATCGATTTCCTTTGGATATTAGTCTGCTACTACATGTGTTTTCTTGCAAGCACCGAATCAACCGCATTGAAACCACCTATGTGTCCAGAATTCAGAAGTCATCACCCCCATCAGTGAGTAGACTTTTCTTGGTGCTGCTCTTCTGTATTTCTCAACACGGTCTAAAAGTATGATAAACGCCAGAGCCTTCTCTAACCATGAGGATAGCTGGGTATTTGAGCAGGAAAAGGATCCCTTCTTGGTATATCCTCATACAGATAGGGCTAAAGGCCTTGTGGCGCCTTGTGACCTCAGCTGAGAAGTCATCAAAAATTAGGATTTTGTAGCCATTAATTATCACCAGCTAGGTCCGCCGTCCATTTTGTCATTGTAGACTTGGAATCCCCAAGGCTTGCAGGGCACTTTGGGGATGGAGAACTAAACCACTGCACAACAAAGGATGGAGAACTAAACTACTAGACAACAGAGGTTGGATAATTAAACTCCTAAACACCTAGGGTTGGATAACTAAACTACTACACAGCAAGGGATGGTGAACTAAACCACTAGACATCAAGGGATGGAGAACTAAAGAACTACACACCAGAAGATGGAGAACTAAGTTGCTAGACATATATTTCTATGCAGTCGTACACTTCGGTCCGACTGCTGGTGGCAGTGCCGGATGTTGATGCGAGAAACTCGCACGAAAATCGTGCGAGTTTCTCACAAGTGTGATCCTGGCCTTAGACTGACAATATGGCTCTAAAACAACATGTCCTCTTTTTATATGGAGATGGACATGTGACTTCGGCAGACAATGACAGAAGCCCTTGTGTCTGAACGTTGTGGATGGTTAATACACCTTGATTGGCTGCTGAAATCTCCAAACATTAAGTTAATTAAAAAATACAGTCCGCCGCTACTCTGACATCTCCCCACCACATCCCCTCATCAAACACATCTCCCTCACTCATCATACAGCACCACTATCCTAACCAAAGGTGCTCTATGATGATTTACTGAGCTTTGGCCAAATTTTTCCGATTTCGGGAATCCGAACACAAATCTGAATGTGTAATGTTCATGCTGAATTTGAGACTGATGAATGTTTTCCAAACAAGTTCGTTTATCGCTATACACCACTCCATTTTTGGAGAAGAAAAGAAAACTTCTGTCTCCAGGATGGCATCGCCTACGCAGTAGCAGCTCGGAGATACCCAAGAGTTGCTACTGCGCATATGCGGGCAGCACCATCTTGGAGGAATTTTTTTTTCTTCTCCAGTAAGATGGCGTTGCCAGCGCAAGTGCAGTAGCAGCTATCGGATCACAGCTAGACACCAATAGCAGCTACTGCACAGGTGCAGTTTGCGCCATTTTAAAATTGATTTTTTTTTTCTTTCCACTATCTGAATAACCTGAATAAAATGTATTATTGGCACACAAAACATGCGATTTTGCTGCAGAGCAGATGCCACGGCTGGCACCTGCCTGCAGAAGGTTTTTTTTTTAAAGAATATAAAGATATTCATTATGCAAACTTGGGGCAGGTCACTGAGGGATCAGTGACTTGTCAGCAGTCTACATTATGAATATCTATTCAGTGCACAACATACACCAACCCTGCCTTAGGGCACGAGAATCTCATTAACTACAAAATGAAAATAAAGATTAAAGAACAACCACAAGACAGTTTTCATCAACCAAGGTACCATTTTAATCAGTATAACAGCTCCAACCAGACACTGTGTGTAGGTTACTGTGCACAATCCTGTGGACAGGTTCCCTTTAATGCATCCCAGGACTGTGTTTGACTTTTTTGCTGCTGCTTCACACTCTTGACTCATGTGCAGTCTGTGATCTATTAGTATACCCAAGTTTTTTTTCACATGTGCTGTTTCTTAGTTCTATTCCTCTAATTCGGTAGATGTCATTTTCATTATTATTGCCCAGATGTAGATTCTTGCATTTCTTCCTGTTAAATACCATTCTATTAGTTGCTGACCGTTGGTCAAGCTTATCTAGATCCTTCTGAATCCTTTTTTTGTCTTCTGTAGTGTTAGCTATGCCTCCTAACTTTGCATCATCTGCAAATTTGATTAGTTTACCTTTAGTTCTCTTATCTAGATTATTTATAAAAATGTTGAACAACACTGGGGCCAATACAGAGTCTTAAGGGTATGCCACACTAAACAATATCGCTAACGGGATCGCTAAAAAACGTCACTATTTAGCGATCCCGTTAGCGATATTGTTCAGTGCGGCAGCTTCCAGCGACGAGCTTCCTGCTGTGATCTCGCTCGTCGCTGGAATCGTTCCGGACCCTATTTTCTCGTCGGCGCTCCCGCTGGGTAAGTATCTTATCGCTGTGTGGCACCTTTTCTTAGCGATTTAGCGGTACTTTTGTACCGCTAAAGTCGTTAAGAAGATCGCTAACGGCGATAGCGTCGTTAACTATATCGCTAAATGTGGCCGCATTTAGTGATATAGAAACAATCCCGCTAGCGATCGCATTAGTATGCGTCGTTATAGTGATCGCTAGCGGGATTGTTTAGTGTGGCAGTACCTTTATGAGGGCTTAAATCTCATTATGTGTCAGTAATAATAAGTCACATCCTGGAAGTATATTGAAATATATATAAATCCATTTTATTAGAAGTTGTTTATACAAAAATACCAGGACACAATGACATAGAAACAGTCACAAACATATCAAAATACAAAATATAAAAAAAATATCAATTAGCAGCAGGAGGATAGTAATGTACCCACATGGGGTGGGTGCGAACACCAAAGATATAAGTATGAAAATAGTAATCCAGGGCAAGGATAACCAAATAAATCCCACATGTAAGGGGAGACCAAATGATTTAAGAGCCTACAACGCCCAAGAAAAGCAAGTTTGAATAATTAAGTGCAGTTTATAGCAGGCAGTGCTGCAATTCCTACTTAAGCATGGCAGATCCACTGTATATCTGTGACTATATCCACCAGCTATATATCAAACCGCATCACATTTGAGATCCAGTTGGTAGTGCTCAATGTGAGCACATGGTACGCACAATATGTATCAAAATTAAGTGTATTATGTACATCATACCGAATCACAATTGCGATCAAGTTAGTGACGCTATATCTCAAGACCCAAAGTAAATACTCAAGAAAGTCATACAACATGTAGGTTACCTTACCAATGGTGTGTTCGTGTCCCCACACCTCCCGTGAGACCCCGACGCGCGTTTCGCACCTCGCTTCCTCGGAGGGCGATGTGTACATTCCCTGATTAGCGTGTTTAAATATACCACCCTACCAATAGAACACAGTGACGTACAAAAGTGCGCGCAAAGGCGGGGCGTCTGGCGCCACAACATCACTTCCGGCGTCGCAGATGCGATGCGTTCCAGGAGCACTTTTGCATGCATCGTCGGCTCACCCCCGTTCCACTGTCAGAGCCATCCCGATTGGTCAATTCCTGAGAATCAGACGCCTGTGTTCTACCACAGAGCGTTTTGAGACTCAGGCTATTGACCTTCGGTCCAGGTTCAGTGCACAGGGTTATAGTCGACGATGCATAAAAAATGGATATCATCGAGCTAAAACATCGGACCGTGACCTCCTCCTGTCCGGCACAAGGGAGAGACCTACTGATGATCATAACATTAGATTTATTTCCACCTATAATAATAGGTGGGGGACCATTAGAAACATACTTAATAAACATTGGTCCATATTAAAAACTGATGGAATAATCGGTAAGGCACTACCGGAAAAACCTCTCCTGACAGCCAGACGTAGCAACAACTTGAAAGACCTATTGGTCAAGACAAGTCATTATGTTGCTCGTACACCTTCTCTTCCCTTCTATACAGGCAAACCACGCATTGGCTGTTACCCTTGTGGTTCCTGTTTGTCATGCAGGAACATTGAGAGGGCTTTTGATTTCAGGTCGGCTGATGGTATTCGTACATTCAAAATCCGGGAATATATTTCATGTTCGAGTGACTTTGTGGTGTACTATGCCACCTGTCCCTGTGATATGATTTATGTGGGGTTGACTTCATGGGAATTTCGTGTATGAGTGAGGGAACATGTCAGGGACATTAGGTCAGCCAGAACAAATGATGACTTGACCTCCATGAGAACTGTTCCCCGCCACTTCAAGCTAAAACACAATTGTGACCCTGACCTACTTCGAGTACGGGGGATAGACCGTATTCATGGTGGTATTAGGGGGGCAATTTAAAACGTAGATTATCACAACTTGAATGCAAGTGGATTGTTAGATTGGGTACTATGACCCCTTTCGGACTAAATGAAAAATTGGGCTTTTCTTCATTTTTATAGCCTATACAGTCCACTTTGTGTTACCATAATGTATATAATCTGACATATTTATACAGGTATGTCTTCTCTATCATCCTTGCAAGTTGTCACACCTCTTTGAGTCTTTTAAATATGTTCTTGATTTTAATTTGCTTTATTTTTGTTTGAATTGTAGTATGCAGTTTTGCGATATACTTACCTCTGATGAACCGCCATTAGCCATGAGGACGACAAGTGTGAATACATCATGATATAATGGATGTTTCCTGCCGAACACATTTATTTGTGCACAGATCTTATTACCCAATGTATTTGCTGTTTCAATTTTTGTTCGACTTGATTGAATATCTAACATTTTGTATCTTATATTGTTCAATATATAGTATATTGCATCTTGAATTGTTCTGTATTAAGCACTAAGTTGTTGTTCACCTAGAGCGTTACCAATTTGATCGTAAGTGTGATACGTTTTTGATATGTAGCGTCACCAACTTGATCGCAAGTGTGACTCGGTATGATATACTGTGCGTTATTTATAGAACCAAGTGCTCATATTGAGCGCTACCAACTGGATCTCAAATGTGATGCGTTTTGATGTATAGTGTTACTAACTTGATCACAATTTTGATGTGATATAATTAACAAGCACTTAGGTGCTATCTATACTTAGCGTTATCAACTAGATCGTTTTGGGGATGCGTTGTGTTACAATAGAATACACCTATCCTTAATCTAACTTGTGCGTTACTATTTTTGATTGCTTTGTGATACGGCGCGCATCGCCGGTGCGTCTGTGCTGCTCTCGTCATCTGAAGGCATCGACCCAGTGCGATGCGTTCCAATTGACGTCACTGGAGCGATTGCTCCTGGAACGCATCGCATCTGCGACGCCGGAAGTGACGTTGTGGCGCCGGACGCCCCGCCTTTGCGCGCACTTTTGTACGTCACTGTGTCCTATTGGTAGGGCGGTATATTTAAACACGCTAATCAGGGAATGTACACATCGCCCCCCGAAGAAGCGCGCGTCGGGGTCTCACGGGAGGTGTGGGGACATGAACACACCATTGGCAAGGTAACCTACATGTTGTATGACTTTCTTGAGTATTTACTTTGGGTCTTGATATATAGCGTCATTAACTTGATCGCAATTGTGATTCGGTATGATGTACATAATTCACTTAATTTTGATACATACTGTGCGTACCATGTGCTCACATTGAGCACTACCAACTGGATCGCAAATGTGATGCGGTTTGATATATAGCTGGTGGATATAGTCACAGATATACAGTGGATCTGCCATGCTTAAGTAGGAATTGCAGCACTGCCTGCTATAAACTGCACTTAATTATTCAAACCTGCTTTTCTTGGGCGTTGTAGGCTCTTAAATCATTTGGTCTCCCCTTACATGTGGGATTTATTTGGTTATCCTTGCCTTGGATTACTATTTTCATACTTATATCTTTGGTGTTCGCACCCACCCCATGTGGGTACATTACTATCCTCCTGCTGCTAATTGATATTTTTTTTTATATTTTGTATTTTGATATGTTTGTGACTGTTTCTATGTCATTGTATCCTGGTATTTTTGTATAAACAACTTCTAATAAAATGGATTTATATATATTTCAATATACTTCCAGGATGTGACTTATTATTACTGACACATAATGAGATTTAAGCCCTCATATTTTTCTCCTATGCTTATTCTGTCTATGGAGGGTATCTCTTTTCATGAATGATGGTTGTTTTCCATGTTCCTAGCTATGTCTTTATTACCAATACAGAGACTTGTGGTAGCCCAATTTAAACACTCCTCCACTTGGATATGCAACCATTTATTACCACTCTTTGAGTACAATTGCTGAGCCAGTTATATATCCACATAACCATAGCCTCGTCAATCCCATACTTGGTAATTTTTTCGATAAGGATAGTATGAGATACATTATCAAATGCCTTGCTGAAGTCGAGATATATTATGTCTACCGCATTTCCCTGATCCACCCAGTCAGTGATTCCATCATAGAAGAAAATTAGATTAGTCTGGCATGACATGTTTGCTACAAGCCCATGCTGATTCTGGTTAATTACTGTATTATTATCCAAGTACTTGCATACATATTTTAATAATTTGTTCAAAGATCTTTCCTGGTATAAAAGGAAGACTCACCAGCCTGTAATTTCCTGGCTCCATTTTCTTTCCTTTTTTGAAGATAGGGGCAACATTTGCCCTTCTCCAATCTTCTGGGAATTCTCCTGTTCTCCATGAATTTTCAAAGATTTTGGCTAGTGGTTCTGCAATTTCCTCTGCTAACTCTTTCAGTACAATAGGATGTAGTTCATCTGGACCAGGAGATTTAAATTAATTTAAATTAGCTAACTGTTCCAACACTACCTCTCTGCTTATAGGTATTGTGGATTATTTTATTCCTTCAATAGCTCCTTGAAAATCAGTTGATTTTACAATTATTTTCTTAGAGAACACAGATGCAAAATAGGAATTTAAAGGAGCGTTCTTCTCAACATAATTTTTGACTACTTCACCATTTTCATCCTGTAAAAATCCTATAGCATCTAAGACTTTTCTTTTGCTTTGAACATACCCCACAAATTCTTTTTATTAGTTTTGGTCTCCATAGCAAGCTTCATTTCATTACTGGCTTTAGGTCTTCTAATGCTTGTCCTGCATTACCTGCAGACAGACTTATATTCATATTTAGATATGCCCCCCTCTTTCCATTTGACATACATTTTTTTTCCTTTCTAGCAAGTGTTTAAGTTCTGTGTTCATCCATCCTGGTCTCTTTAAATGCCCACAGTCCTTTGTTCTTTTTGGGATTGTTACTGATTGTGCAGTGAGAATTTCATTTAGCAAAATTTCCCATCCTTGGACATTTCTGTCCTTTAGAACATCCAGCATTGGACCTTTCCTTAATTTTTTCTGAGTTCGTTAACATGTCTTTCTGACTCCTCGCAGGTCTTCCTCCTCTTGTAATCCAAAATTTGAGGATAGAATGATTGCTGCCTCTCTCTTATATCTTTTGAAAGATAAAGTGGTCATTGAAAGAAGTTAAGAATTTTCAAGACCCATTACTTTTGCTTGAGAAAGATTCCCAATAAATATCTGGATAGTTAAAATCTCCCATGATCACTATGTCGTACTTTTTTTTAGATGTAAAAAGAGTTTATTCACATATTCAGTCTGTCCAGGTGGCCTATAGTAAACACCTCCAATAGTGTTTTAATCTGTTCTCTTTCGTTGTATTCTTACCCAAACAGTTTCTACAGTGCTACCATTCTCTGAAGCTTGGATCTCTGTGGAGATATAAGCTTTCCTAACATACAATGCAACACCTCTTCCCCCTCTTGTTAAGTCTGTTTCTTATAAATAAGTTGTAGTCTTCAACGATTGTACTCCAATCATGTTGGTACTCCAGTCATCCCACCAAGTTTCAGTGATGCCAATGACATAATATCTCTCTTCCTGCGTAAGCAGCTCCAGTTCTCCTTGTTTGTTTCCCATGCTCTGTGCATTTGTATAGACACATTTTAGTTTGGAGTCAGTTTCTCTTGCTCCTCTATTTTCACTCAAATTTGTTGCCTTTGTTCTTTATTTCCACTGCAGGGTTATTAAAAGAATTCATCAGATGCATACTTTGTATATTTACTATCCCATATTGTTTTAGTTTAAAGCTCTCCTGATGAGTGTAACATCTACTGGTACTGGAAACCAAATCAGCTGATGGTTCATTCAGTAGGGTCAGTGTCTAAGGTAAAGAAGGAGAATGCCTAGGACTGAGCATTGAGGAACCCTGACTTTAAGAGAAAGAAGAGATAGCAGTTTCATTGAGGCTGAGAGAGTGGATCATAGTGAGGAGGAGCTGGTGATACATTCTGTCAAATGCAGCGACTTTAGTAAGGGCAGCTTGAGTAGAATTTAGAGCGGAAAGTGGATTCTAAAGTGTCAAGAAGAGCATTACCTGAGAGATAGTGGATCAGTCAAGAGTGGACCAAATGTTCCTGGATTTTAAAGGTAAAGGGAAGAATTAGATACAGGTCTGTAGTTAGCAGAGCAGTTCTGGTCAAGGCATTTTTTTTAGTAAAGGGGTTATAACTGATTGTTTGAATGAGGAGGGAAATATTCTGGAATAAAGAGAGAGGTTAAATATTTTAGTTAGGTAGGCTTTGACTGACAGGCAGAAGGACTGAAGGAGATGTGAGGGAATGGGGTCACTGGTGCAGGTTGAAAGGCAAATAGCCTAGTAACTTCATCTTCTGTAACAGGTTCAAAGGTGAAAAGTGAACTTTAGGTGTGGGAGGGAAGGGGATCCAAGCGGTGAAGAGATTGAGCAAAAATTATTGATATGGTTCATGGTTTTTTGGAAATAAGTGGTCAGATCGCTGAGGTTGGTGGTGGGATCCTGAATGTACTATCTGCCTAGTTTCCAACCTGGTAAACAACGAACATTAACTCCCCTAAAACGGGGTACAGCTAGACTGTGAAACCCCCTAGCAGCTCCATTCTCACTCCGGAATGTTGCCACAGACACACAACAGACAGTCAAGTTCACAATGTGTCAAAAGTGAATATACAAAAAGGCTAATCACTCAATGAATGGGGACATCAAACAAATGAACATTAGTGCAATAAACTATGAAGGTAGAAGAGCTTAAAGCAGGGCAACCTAAAGAGGCCAGTCTTTTTTTAGAGGGTGAACACCTTAGTATAATGTGAACCCTCTTACCCATCTTTCTAGAGACTCACCACTCAATTTACCCCAAAAGGGCAATAAGGAAGGGTTGGTAATTTTGGATTTCATTATCATGGCTTTTATAGCGCAGTAAAAATTATCTAGTAATACTGTTGTTCAAGTCAGTATGATCACGGCGATTCCAAACATATACTTTTTTTTTTTTAATATTGTAGCCGTTTAAAAAAAAATCAGAACTTTGCAAAAAAAAAGAAAAATGTATTTTTACTGTCAATTTCTGTAAACTGTAACTGTTTATACTTTTTTTTTTATTTTTATTGATCTCATTTTATACATACAACATTTTTATCACTTTTGAGATGTGGAGACTTTCAGGATGTAACATACTGGTAAACAATCTTCTATTTTGTTGATGTGACAATACTAAATAGGTTTTTGTTTCTTTTGTGTTTTTTTAATTTATTTATTTTTGTATTGGGAGAAGTCTGATTCAAAGTTTTTATGGTTTTTAATTTTTTTTAATTTTTTTAAAAAATATTTACTTTAGCTTATTTTTATTTTATTGCAATACATAGTTCAAGCGATCAAGTAACTCGGTGTATGTACTATAGAGGTGAAATGAATGATCTCATATGAAGACTTTCAGGATGGAGATTTTCAGGATGTAACATACCGGTAAACAATCTTCCATTTTGTTGATGTGACAATACTAAATATGTTTTTGTTTCTTTTGTTGTTTTTTTTATTTCTTTATTTTATTTATTAGAAGTTTTTATGGGTTTTAATTTTTGAAAAAAATATTTATTTTAACTAAGTTTCATTTTATTGCAATATATAGTTTAAGCAATCAAGTAACCAGTTGTAAGTACTATCGAGGTGAAATGAATGATCTCTTATGAAGCCCAGCCATGGATTGAGCTTCCGAGGACTTCAAAGATGGCAACAGAGGCATTCAGTAGGCTTCCAGCTGCCATCGCAACCTATTGACTTCCCATGATTGCCCCAAGATTTATAGCAGCTGTTACATGTATAGCAACAATCCGAGCCTGTTTCAATTATTTACTTGCTGTTGTTAGAGGCAGGTGCTCTCTGTGTAACACAAATGGCTTACAACATGTATGGTGCGAGCTCAGCTCCTGAGCCAGCTTTATACACCCCCTGTACAGTCATGGCCAAAAGTTTTGAGAATGACACAAATATTATATTTTCACATGATCTGCTGCCCTCTGGTTTTTATGTGTGTTTGACAGATGTTTTTATCACAGACAGAAATATAATTGCAAACATATGAGTAACAAAAGCTTATATTGACAGTTAGAATGAGTTAATGCAGCAAGTCAATATTTGCAGTGTTGACCCTTCTTCTTCAGGACCTCTGCAATTCTCCCTGGCATGCTCTCAATCAACTTCTGGACCAAATCCTGACTGATAGCAGTCCATTCTTGCACAATCAATGCTTTCATTTTGTCAGAATTTTTAGGTTTTTGTTTGTCCACCCGTCTCTTGATGATTGACCACAAGTTCTCAATGGGATTAAGATCTGGGGAGTTTCCAGGCCATAGACCCAAAATCTCTATGTTTTGTTCCCTGAGCCATTTAGTTATCACCTTTGCTTTATGGCAAGGTGCTCCATCAAGCTGGAAAAGGCATTGTTGATCGCCAAACTGCTCTTGGAGTGTTGGGAGAAGTTGCTCTTGGAGGACATTCTGGTACCATTCTTTATTCATGGCTGTGTTTTTAGGCAAGACTGTGAGAGAGCCGATTCCCTTGGCTGAGAAGCAACCCCACACATGAATGGTTTCAGGATGCTTAACAGTTGGCATGAGACAAGACTGGTGGTAGCGCTCACCTTGTCTTCTCCGAATGAGGCGTTTTCCTGATGTCCCAAACAATCGAAAGGGGATTCATCAGAGAAAATAACTTTACCCCAGTCCTCAGCAGTCCACTGCCTGTACCTTTTGCAGAATATCAGTCTGTCCATGATGTTTTTTCTGGAGAGAAGTGGCTTCTTTGCTGCCCCCTTGAGACCAGGCCTTGCTCCAAGAGTCTCCGCCTCACAGTGCGTGCAGATGCACTCACACCTGCCTGCTGCCATTCCTGAGCAAGCTCTGCACTGCTGGTAGCCCGATCCCGCAGCTGAAACACTTTTAAGAGACGGTCCTGGCGCTTGCTGGTCTTTCTTGGGCGCCCTGGAGTCTTTTTGGCAACAATGGAACCTCTCTCCTTGAAGTTCTTGATGATGCGATAAATTGTTGACTGAGTTGCAATCTTTCTAGCTGCGATACTCTTCCCTGTTAGGCCATATTTGTGCATTGCAATGATGACTGCACGTGTTTCTTTAGAGATAACCATGGTTAACAGAAGAGAAACAATGATGCCAAGCACCAGCCTCCTTTTAAAGTGTCCAGTGGTGTCATTCTTACTTAATCATGACAGATTGATCTCCAGCCATGTCCTCATCAACACCCACACCTGTGTTAATGGAGCAATCACTGAAAAGAGGTTAGCTGGTCCTTTAAGGCAGGCTGCAATGATGTTGAAATGTGTTTTGGGGGATAAAGTTCATTTTCTAGCGAAATATTGACTTTGCAAGTAATTGCTGTTAAGCTGATCACTCTTTATAACATTCTGGAGTATATGCAAATTGCCATTAGAAAAAGTGAAGCAGTAGACTTTGTAAAAATAATATTTGTGTTATTCTCAAAACTTTTGTCCATGACTGTACCCATATAATGTTTGTTTGTTATATGGTTGCAAAAGCCTAATCTGTTTGTTCCTCCTTTTATAAATCCAGAGTTCAAAGTAGCTTAAAGGGAATCTGCCACCTATGTAATCTGACAGCAGCATTATTTAGGGGCTGCGATCCGGATTCCAGTGATGTGTCACTTAGTAGGCTGTGTGTTGCTGTTTCAATAAAATCAGCATTTTATTAGCAGGGGATTAATACTACAAGACTACATGTCTCATGCTCCCTAGTCAACTTCTCTCTATAACTCTGCCCCCACCACTGATTAGAATCTTTCTGCCTATACACAGAGTACACAAAAAGTGTCCTGGGTGGGGGTTATACAGGGTTCAGCATCCAGAGAGAAAACAGGAATTGTATCAAAATGTCATCAGATAGACCAGCAAGTGACACATTACTGGAATCATGGTCCCAGCCTTTACATTATGCTACTCTCAGATTACATAGCAAAATCTGGTGACAGATTCCCTTTAACCCATTAACGACCGCCGATACGCCTTTTTACGGCGGTCATTAAGGGTACTTAAACCACAGCGCCGTTAATTAACGGCACTGTGGAAAAAGTGAATAGCGCCCCCCAGAGGCGCATTTTCTCCGGGGTCTCGGCTACCGAGGTAGCCGAGACCCTAAAGAACATGAATCGGGTCGGTTTTTACCGACCCGATGTTGCGATCGCCGTTATTAACCCTATAACGGCGATCGCAACAAAAAAAAAAATCTGATGTGCCATTTAATTTCTCTGTCCTCTGATGTCATCGGACATCAGAGGACAGAGAAAAAGGGTCCCCGGGACCCCCCTTGTGGCCCCCAATGTGCCCCTTGTGGCCCGCGGGCCCACCTGCTTCCTCCGGTGGGCGCCGCCATCTTGAATGGCGGGCGCATGCTCTGTGCGCCCGCCGCGTTCTGCCGAGGGGGGGTGGGCAATTTTCTCTGGGGTCTCGGCTGCCGAGGGTAGCCGAGATCCCAGAGAACATGATCCGGGTCAGTAGTTACTGACCGCAAAAAAAAAAAAAAAAAATGATTTCTCTCCCCTCTGATGTGATCGCACATAAGAGGGGAGAGAATTAGGGTTCCCAGGTCCCCCGATCGCCCCCCCCCATACCTCCCGGTGTCCTCCGTCCTCCTCAAGGCCCCAGGATCCCGGCGTCTTCTTCCTGTAAAAAAAAAAACGGCGGGCGCATGCGCAGTGCGCCCGCCGAATTTGCCTTGCGGCAGATTCAAATAAAGTTTCATTCATTCTCATAAAAGTACATTTTGATCACTGTGATAAACTATCACAGTGATCAAAATAAAAAAAACAGTACATAAACCCCCCCTTTATCACCCCCTTAGTTAAGGAACATATAATAAAATATAGAAATTATATTTTTTTTCATTTTTCTGTTGGGGTTAGGGTTAGGGCTAGGATTAGGGTTAGGGTTATAATTAGGGTTAGGGTTAGGCTGGGTTCATACTGCGTTATGGCAGTCCGTTAGACTGACTGCGTTACACCGCGGTATAACACGGTGTAACGCATGAGCCGTCCGCCAGGGCCGTGGGGTACTCGGCACCGAGCCCGTTGATTTCTATGGGGAATGTCACAGGTAGCACAGCTCGGTCCGTTGCCCTGGGCGCTCACTGAAAGTGGGGGATATTTACAGGTGACTTGAATGATGATTTGGTGATTCGTGACGCCACTTGTGGTATCTGGTCAGGATGACCAGCGCTGCTATGCAGATCCACTGGAGGGTTAATGTTGTGCAGCTAGGTGTTAAGCCTTCCACAAGTAAGGCTGAGTTCTCCTCCAGGGCAGATAGATGTGCAGGGGTGCAGGACAGATGTAGCAGAGTGGAGTATGCGACGGAGTAATAATGCAGGACAGACGGGGACCCAGCAGTCAGGGGCAATAAGGGAGACACACACATAAGTCACTTTAGTAACTTTACTGAAGATGTTGCAGGCACTTCCCCGGAGCGCTGTAGGGTGAAGGGTACACATCCAGATTCCTCCACTTGGTAGGTGTGTGGCCTCCTGTCCTCTGCCTTTTTGTGATAAAGTCCTGACCTGCTTGTAGCTGGGTCTAACTTGGTCTCCGTCTTGCACCTGGCTGACCTTGTGATTGGACCTCTTCTTGAAGTACACAGTCTATATTTGCAGTGCACTGCTAGACTCCGTCCTCCTGATCCTGCTAGTATCAGCTCTGTGGTACTCCTGGGACTTGTAGTCCTCCAGGAACTCCGGTGTTCTCCTAATGGGTCGTGGAGATCCCTATAGGCTCGGACCCCGGTGTCCGGTGAATACTTGCTGAGGTGAGCTATTAAGGCTCCACTGTCTCATAAACTTCCACTCGCCTTCGGCCTACCTGGATCCTCACACTATCACACACACTGGCAGTTGGTGGGCTGCCTCTTCGCCGCTTTCTAAGCGTCGGCACGCTTTCTACTGAGCTACACTCCTAGATTCAGCTCTGACTAGGCTGGAGTGGTCTCTGTTCCACCCGTACTAGATTCCACTTACTTGGAACTGAATAGCTCTACAGCCTCTCTGAGGTACTGAGCTGCTCTGAGCAGACTGAGCTAAACTGAAACTAAACTTCTTCTTTTTATATGCCTAACACAGCTCCCTCTGGTGGTCTTTTGGGATAAAATGTACGTGTGTGCATGTGTATAATGACCTCTAGTGGTACCTTCTTTCAGTGCACCCTTCTGGAAGATATGGATCCAGTCGCAGCTGGGCTCCACATTCCCCCCTAGTAGAACTCAGCACTCCGGGGCTGAAATACAAAAACAGATAACAATAAACATTGTATAATAACTCTTCCTTTACAGGAGGCAAGGCACTCTTGAACTGTTGCATAACGGTAAATGAACAACTATGTACATTAGCACGATGAGGAATTGAGGAATTGAGCAACCATAAAAGTCCCAGTCTCTTTTGGAAAAGGATGCTCAATAGGGGTAGGGAAAACAAGCAAAAATAATGTCCAATCACTTGTTCCAATATTATAAGGAAAAATAGGTTAATAAATAACAATATAATAAAGGCATATTATAACAATATATACATTTATATACAGTGATTCTTGGTAATTATTTACATTGGTTAGGTCCTACTCTCTGTACCTAACAGGTAATTGCCCTCTTGTTATGCGTACTGACCTACGTGGTGTATTGGTAGGTGAAGTGTCAGTTACCCTGTCTGTCCTGCGTGCCGGCAAACTGTAAATCTGCCTCCACCTCTCTAGGGATCTGGCAAGCATACTAGTGACCGGGCGATGCGGTTCTGTTTCGCCAGGGGATTCTCCTTCCTGAGACTCAACTTCTGGGGATTCCGCTTCTTGAGGTGCTGCTTCTTGGGGTTTTGCTGGAGCAGGTTCCTCTGGAACTGACTCTACTGCAACAACTGGTGCAACTGGATGTAGAGGTTCTCCTTGTGGTTGATAGAATTGAAGCACGGGAATGATTACAGCTTCTCCAATTCTGGGCCAATCCGCGGGGAAATCTCCTAAGTCTGTATGTATGACTGATTCATCACGCTTTTCCTGATTGACAACAGGTTCTTCTTCCTGAAGCTTTAATGGGTTTGGACACAACTTTAGGTGATCTCGGGATACAGTTGCAGTCGTTCTTCCTCCATCCTTGCTAATTATGCACGTTTTCTTATTGTCAAACCTTGAATTTTGTATGATGTAGGGCTCTCTTTCCCATTGATCGTCGAGTTTGTGTATCCTCCTCTTTCTTTTCAGTACGACTTCACCAGGTGCAAAAGGTTTAGCTGGCACACTTTTGTTGTAGCGATCTTCTTGTTTATCTCTTACTCGATTGAGACTTTCTTCTACGCAGGCTTGTACTTTTCTGTATTGTTCCTGTCTGTTTGTGTCCCAGTCTTCAGTAGTCACATCTGCTTCTGGTTCTACAATACCAAGCTCCAGATCCATGGGCAGCTTTCCTGGTCTTGCCCGCATGAGGTAGGCTGGGGTGCAGTTGGTGGAACTCACAGGTATGTGATTGTACAGATCTACCAGGTCAGGTAGTAGGTCTGGCCACTGATTTCTCTCCTCGAGTGGTACTGTCTTCAACAGGTCAATGACGATGTGATTCATCTTCTCACAGAGACCATTGGTTTGAGGGTGGTACGGTGTGGTTCTGATCTTCTTACACCCGTACAAGTGACAGAACTCTTTGAACAATTCTGCCTCGAAGGCTGGGCCTTGGTCAGTTAGCACCTGCTCAGGATATCCGTGTGGTCTGCAGAAATTTGCTTGGAACGTCTTTGCTGCTGTCTCTGCCGTCAGATCTTTGACAGGGGCGACCACCAGGAACCTGGAGTAGTGATCCACCATAGTCAGGGCATAGGAGTATCCTGACCGGCTGGGTGACAACTTGACATGGTCCAGGGCCACGATCTCCAAGGGACGAGTCATCCTGATGGGTTGCAGGGGTGCCTTCTGACTGCTGTAGTCCTTTCTTCTGAGGCCACAGGGTCCACAGTTCTGGCACCACCTCTCGATGGAGCTGCGCATTCCCACCCAGTAGAAACGACACTTCAACAGGGTCTCCAGCTTCTTCCAGCCAAAGTGTCCCGCTTGATCGTGGTAGGCTTCTAACACCATCTGGATGTCTGCTCTGGGGACTACTATCTGCCATACCATCTCATGGGTCCTTGGGTTGACGTACCTCTGGCACAGCTTCTCACGGTAGATGAACAGCCGGCTCCTCTCATTCCACAGCTGCTTTGCTTGTTGCGGCGCATCCTTCTCCAAGGAGGAACCTTCTTGAGTTATCAGCTCCTTGATTCGGCTGACAACTGGATCGCTGTCCTGAGTATCCTTCCAGCTGTGGTGAGGTAAAGGATTTAACGTCTTACCACGCGATCTCCTGCAGGCTTGTTGCTCGTGGATCATCCCATTCCTGTGAAAGGCAGGTAGTTCAATCTCTTCCAGATCATCCGCTTCTTCTTCCGTGTCCGATTCATGAGGCATCCTGGATAGGGCATCAGCGTTGGCATTCTTGCGGCCTGCTCGGTACTTGATTGTGAATTGGTAGTTTGACAGCCGAGCCATCCAGCGTTGTTCCATGGCTCCCAGTTTAGCTGTTTCAAGATGCGTCAAGGGGTTGTTATCGGTGTAGGCAGTGAACTTGCTGGAGGCTAGGTAGTGCTTAAACCTCTCTGTGATGGCCCAGACCAGTGCCAGGAACTCCAACTTGAAGCTGCTGTAGTTCTCTGGGTTCCTCTCGGTCGGGCGGAGCTTCCTGCTTGCATAGGCGATGACTTTCTCCAGGCCATTTTGCTTCTGACTGAGGACAGCTCCCAATCCTTCATTGCTGGCATCAGTATACAGCAGGAACGGCTGGCTGTAGTCAGGATAGGCTAGGATCTCATCACCTGTCAGGATCTCCTTAATTTCCTTGAATGCTTCTGCCTGTTCTTTACCCCAATGGAATGGAGAATTTCTGCTCTTGAGGGACTGTCCCACCAGGAGGTCTTGCAGAGGCGCTGCTTTCTTGGTGTAATCCTTCACAAACCTCCGGTAGTACCCTGTCAGTCCCAGGAACTGTCGCACCTCCTTGAGATTTTTCGGCTCTGGCCATTTCTGGATGGCGGTGATCTTCTCGGGGTCTGGCGCTACTCCTTCTGAGCTGACAATATGTCCCAGATACTGTACCTTTTGTTTGAGCAGATGGCACTTTGAAGGCTTCAGTTTCATCCCATACTTGGACAGTGACTCGAATACCTCCGCCAGGTGCTTCAAGTGATCTTCATACGTTTTGGAGTATACGATGACATCGTCCAGGTACAGCAACACAGTTTCAAAGTTGAGATGCCCCAGGCAGCTCTCCATCACTCTCTGGAACGTTCCAGGGGCACTGCTGAGTCCAAACGGCATTCTGTCAAACTCACAGAGTCCCATCGGGGTGGTGAAAGCCGTCTTCTCCCGATCCTCCTCAGCCACAGCTACTTGCCAGTACCCACTAGTGAGGTCAAGGGTGGAAAAGTAATTAGCAGTTTTTAAGGCAGCTAAGGATTCCTCAATGCGTGGTAAAGGGTATGCATCTTTATGTGTAATGCGATTTACTTGTCTGTAATCTACGCACATTCTCATCTTCCATCCTTTTTCCTGACTAGGACTAGAGGTGCTGCCCAGGGACTGCAACTATCCCTTATCACCCCTGCTTCCTTCATGTCACGCAACATTTCCTTGGCTTTCTGGTAGTGTGCTGGAGGTATAGGCCTGTACCGTTCTTTAATGGGAGGATGATTGCCTGTGGGGATGTGATGTTGAACCCCTTTAATTTTCCCAAAGTCGAGTGGGTGTTTGCTGAATACTTGTGCATACTCCTGAACTACTCGGTATACTCCTTGTTTCTGGTGGGCTGGAGTGGTGTCCGTCCCGACATGGAGCTGCTGACACCAATCCTCCACCTGGGTGGTCGGACCGTTATCCTCCACTGGTTGTGGGAAGGTTAAGGGCTCCGTCGTGTGGAGTTATTATCCACAGCATGTAACTTAGCAACAGTGGCAAAACGTGGTAATTTGACTTCATCCTCTCCCCAGTTGAGAAGACGCACTGGCACCCTCCCATTATGTACATCCACTACCCCTCTGGCAGTTACGAGTGTAGGTCTGTGTTCTGAACAATGGGGCTCTACTACTGCTTGGTAGTTCTGTCCTCTCAGACCTATTGCTGCTCTACACCAAATAAGCATTTCACTCATTGGGGGTATCACAATGTGATTCGGGTCTGTTACCCGTACATTACCAATCTCACCACCGGTCAGTTTCACTTGTTGCTGGCACATCAGGGTCCGAATCTCCTTCCGGATCATTCCCTTTTGCCTTGGTCAGGCAATTTCGGCGAGCTGTTGGAGTAAAAACACAACCTCCTCCAAACAGTTACTAATAATGTTAGTGCCTAAAACCACATTCAACCCATTTTCCTCATTAACAGTCTTTACTA
This sequence comes from Oophaga sylvatica, assembly GCA_033576555.1. NCBI lineage: Eukaryota > Metazoa > Chordata > Amphibia > Anura > Dendrobatidae > Oophaga > Oophaga sylvatica. Next base: position 955,559,492 of record JARQOD010000001.1, on the reverse strand, counting down.
CAAGAAGTCGCTGATTCTTTAGCTCCACTCTCCCCACTTTTACGTCTACATTTTTAGCCCCCAGTAAGTCAAGAGGGAGGCCATTAGAGGCGTATACGGCAAAGTCAGGGTGTGGGGGTTGGAGACCATCACTGGACCAGTACCTATTGTAAAGAACATCAGGTATGACGGTTACCTGAGATCCAGTGTCCAGCAGGGCAGGGATTGCGATTCTGTCCAGTATGATGGACAGGTAGGGTCTTCCTCCCACAAACCTGCGGTTCCAGTCTGAGGGGCCTGATGAGTCTATTCCTGGGTGTTGGCCCTCGGACCCAGGATTTGCTCGTTTAAAGAACACAGACGTGCTGGGTGACCTTCTCTGTGACAGCGGTAGCAGATGATCTCTCGGCGAGGATGATGCTGGTCTCGGGTCCTTCCTGGGGGTGGCATTGTCTTCCTCCGGTGGGGCGACGTCCTCCCTCTCCTCCGGCGCATCCAAGGGACATCCTCTGGGCAGTCAGCTAGCAGGATCTTTCCTTCTTCCTCCGTCGGCAGTCGCAGGGCACTCATTACAGTGGCCAGGTTTTTGGTCAGCTGGCGCACTTCTGAGCGCAGACAGTCCAGCTCAGTAGGGGGCGCCACCTGCGCTTTGGCTTCCGCAACCAGCGAGGAAAAGGTGGATGCTGCTGGCTTTAGGGTGGCTTCACTTGGGTGACACTGGGTTGTCATCTCGGGTGTTTCCAGGGGTCGCAGTCCTTTTATAGCCATATCCTTAAGGGCATCAAAGGTAGCATCAGGATGATCCAAGGACCACCAGTGCACAGTCCTGCTTTCAGCTTGGGACCTCAGTCCCCGTACAAATTGCTCCTTTAACATTTTATTTTCATTGGAGACACTCATACTCACACTTGTTTGAGAGCTCGCAGGGCCCCTTGTAGTCGGCAGGCATAGTCCCTAATGCTATCAACTGGTTTCTGGGAGCATTGGTAAAACGTCATCCGGAGATCTGTTTCAGTGTGGTCCTCAAAAATAGTCTGTAGCTTTAAGAAAATTAAAGGCACTGATTCTTGGTTTGCAGCTGTCCAAGTCTCTACTTCTCTCTCTGCCACTCCAGTTAATTGTCCCACTACCACTGCAGCTCTCTGCTTTTCTGTCATAGGGTACATGTCTATTATGCTGCATATTTTTCGCTTGAACCCTGACAGGGTGTCTGGCTTGCCGCTGTACTGAGGGAGCCACTTCGCTCCAGGCATATATGGCAGCGTTAGCGGTACTATCGGGGCCACAGGACCAGGTGAGGGGCCAGCATTTCCAGCCTGTGCGGCAGCGCCAAGGGGTAAGTCATTGGGGCCGTCGGCCTGGGCCGCGCTGTCGGCTTGCTGCTGCGACATGTCTGCGCCCCCCTAGTAAAGCGTGGCCTACCTTCTCTGAAGGCTGCAGCTCTGCAGGGCACAGCGGTGTAGCAGGACCTGTGTCGCCGGCGCTCTGATGTCAGAGCGTTCACTGTAGCTCTTCACAGGACCTGCCACCGCGTCAGCGTTGGGGGCGTGTCCTGGTCTCAGCGCGCTTTTGCAGGTACGCCCACTAGTTTTCGCGCCGTGGCACTGTAAATGGCGGGCAATGGCGGGGAAATGGCGGGAAATCTTCACCACATACAAAACACAGTCTTTTAGTGAGGCACACAGTACCCGGTGGCAACGGGCACAAGTTACTCCGTTGCTGCAGGGCACGAAATCCTGTTCGTGACGCCAGAGATGAGCCGTCCACCAGGGCTGTGGGGTACTCGGCACCGAGCCCGTTGATTTCTATGGGGAATGTCACGGGTAGCACAGCTCGGTCCGTTGCCCTGGGCGCTCACTTAAAGTGGGGGATATTTACAGGTGACTTGAATGATGATTTGGTGATTCGTGACGCCACTTGTGGTATCTGGTCAGGATGACCAGCGCTGCTATGCAGATCCACTGGAGGGTTAATGTTGTGCAGCTAGGTGTTAAGCCTTCCACAAGTAAGGCTGAGTTCTCCTCCAGGGCAGATAGATGTGCAGGGGTGCAGGACAGATGTAGCAGAGTGGAGTATGCGACGGAGTAATAATGCAGGACAGACGGGGACCCGGCAGTCAGGGGCAATAAGGGAGACACACACATAAGTCACTTTAGTACCTTTACTGAAGATGTTGCAGGCACTTCCCCGGAGCGCTGTAGGGTGAAGGGTACACATCCAGATTCCTCCACTTGGTAGGTGTGTGGCCTCCTGTCCTCTGCCTTTTTGTGATAAAGTCCTGACCTGCTTGTAGCTGGGTCTAACTTGGTCTCCATCTTGCACCTGGCTGACCTTGTGATTGGACCTCTTCTTGAAGTACACAGTCTATATTTGCAGTGCACTGTTAGACTCCATCCTCCTGATCCTGCTACGTATCAGCTCTGTGGTACTCCTGGGACTTGTAGTCCTCCAGGAACTCCGGTGTTCTCCTAATGGGTCGTGGAGATCCCTATAGGCTCGGACCCCGGTGTCCGGTGAATACTTGCTGAGGTGAGCTATTAAGGCTCCACTGTCTCATAAACTTCCACTCGCCTTCGGCCTACCTGGATCCTCACACTATCACACACACTGGCAGTTGGTGGGCTGCCTCTTTGCCGCTCTCTAAGCGTCGGCATGCTTTCTACTGAGCTACACTCCTAGATTCAGCTCTGACTAGGCTGGAGTGGTCTCTGTTCCACCCATACTAGACTCCACTTACTTGGAACTGAATAGCTCTACAGCCTCTCTGAGGTACTGAGCTGCTCTGAGCAGACTGAGCTAAACTGAAACTAAACTTCTTCTTTTTATATGCCTAACACAGCTCCTCTGGTGGTCTTTTGGGGATAAAATGTACGTGTGTGCATATGCATAATGACCTCTAGTGGTACCTTCTTTCAGTGCACCCTTCTGGAAGATATGGATCCAGTCGCAGCTGGGCTCCACACGCAGTCCGTTAACGCTGCCATTCACCCCCATTTGAGGGCGCATCGCGATAAATGCCGTAAAGCGGCATGCGTTCGCGACGTGCCATCATTCAGTGACGGAGCCTCAGATGCTCTGCGTTTATAAATTTCTGTGAAGCACCTTGGGGTTCAAAGTGCTCACCACACATCTAGATAAGTTCCTTAGGGGGTCTAGTTGCCAAAATGGGGTCACTTGTGGGGGTTTTCCACTGTTTAGGCACATCTGAGGCACTGCAAACAGAACATGACACCCATCAACGTCTGCATTCCAAAACGTTATTACTTCCTTTCCAAGCCTTGCTGTGCGCCCAAACAGTTCCCCCCACATATTTGGTATCAGCGTACTCAGGACAAATTGGACAATAACTTTTGGGGTCCAATTTCCTTGTGAAAAATAAAAAATTTGGGACTAAAAAAATCATTTTTGTGGAATTTTTTTTTTTTTTTTCACACCCAGGCATTATAAACTTTTGTGAAACACTTGGGGGTTCAAAGTGCTCACCACAGATCTAGATAAGTTACTTAGGGGGTCTAGTTTCCAAAATGGGGTCACTTGTGGGGGTTTTCCACTGTTTAGGCACATCTGGGGCACTGCAAACGGAACATGACCCCCATCAACGTCTGCATTCCAAAACGTTATTACTTCCTTTCCAAGCCCTGCTGTGCGCCCAAACAGTTCCCCCCCCCCCACATATTTGGTATCAGCGTACTCAAGACAAATTGGACAACTTTTGGGGTCCAATTTCCTTGTGAAAAATCAAAAATTTGGGACTAAAAATCATTTTTGTGGAAAATTGTTTTTGTTTTTTTTTCACACCCAGGCATTATAAACTTTTGCGAAACACTTGGGGTTCAAAGTGCTCACCACAGATCTAGATAAATTACTTAGGGGGTCTAGTTTCCAAAATGGGGTCACTTGTGGGGGTTTTCCACTGTTTAGGCACATCTGGAGCACTGCAAACGGAACATGACCCCCATCAACGTCTGTATTCCAAAACTTTATTACTTCCTTTCCAAGCCCTGCCGTGCGCCCAAACAGTTTCCCCCCCCCCCACATATTTGGTATCAGCGTACTCAGGACAAATTGGACAACAACTTTTAGGGTCCAATTTCCTTGTGAAAAATAAATCTCAATTTCCTTGTGAAAAACCAATCTCAATTCCAGCCAATTTTGGTTTGAAAAAGTCAAACGGCGCTGCTTCCATTCCAAGCCCTGCCGTGCGCCCAAACAGTGGTCCCCCCCATATATGGGGTATCAGCATACTCAGGACAAATTGGACAACAACTTTTGTGGTCTAATTTCTCCTGTTACCCTTGGGAAAAAAAAATTGGGCACTAAACGATCAGGTTTGTGGAAAAAATATGATTTTTTATTTTCACGCCCGGGCGTTATAAACTTCTGTGAAGCACCTGGGGGTTCAAAGTGCTCACCACATATCTAGATAAGTTCCTTAGGGGGTCTAGTTTCCAAAATGGGGTCACTTGTTGGGGGTTTCCACTGTTTATGCACATCAGGGGCTATCTAAACGCGACATGGCATCCAGCCAATTCACACCCTTTGTATGACCTTCAGGCCTGTTTTTTATTGAAAAAGTCAAACGGCGCTCCTTCCCTTGCGACCTCTGCCGTGCGCCGAAAAAGTGGTTTACCCCCACATATGGGGTATCAGCATGCTCAGGACAAATTGCACAAAAACTTTTGGGGTCTTGTCACCCTTGGGAAAATAAAAATTGGGATGAAAAGATCATTTTTGTGGAAAAAAAATGATTTTTTTTTCACGGCTCTATGTTATAAACTTGTGTGAAGCACTTGGAGGTTCAAAGTGCTCACTACACATCTAGATAAGTTCCTTAAGGGGTCTTGTTTCCAAAATGGGGTCACTTGTGGGGTGTTTCCACTGTTTAGGCACATCAGGGGCTATCTAAACGCGACATGGCATCCAGCCAATTCTGCGTTGAAAAAGTCAAACAGCGCTCCTTCCCTTGCGACCTCTGCCATGCGCCCAAAAAGTGGTTTACCCCCACATATGGGGTATCGGCGTATTCAGAAGAAATTGTACAACAAATTTTGTGGTTCATTTTTTCTTTTAACACTTGTGAAAATAAAAAAAATTGGTTCCGAAGTAAAGCTTTTGCAAAAAAAGTTAAATGTCAATTTTTTCCTTCCACATTGCTTCAGCTCCTGTGAAGCACCTGAAGGGTTTATAAACTTCTTGAATGTGGTTTTGAGCACCTTGAGGGGTGCAGATTTTAGAATGGTGTCACTTTTGGGTATTTTCTATCATATAGACCCCTCAAAGTGACTTCAAATGTGATGTGGTCCCTAAAAAAAAATGGTGTTGTAAAAATGAGAAATCGCTTGTCAACTTTTAACCCTTATAACTTCGTAACAAAAGAAAACTTTGTTCCCAAAATTGTGCTGATGTAAAGTAGACATGTGGGAAATGTTATTTATTAAGAAATTTGTGTGACATATCTCTCTGATTTAAGGGCATAAAAATTTAAAGTTTGAAAATTGCTAAATTTTCAAAATTTTCACCATATTTCCGTTTTTTCATAAATAAACACAAGTCATATCAAAGAAATTTTACCACTAACGTGAAGTACAATATGTCACGAAAAAACAGTCTCAGAATCAGCGGGATTTGTTAAAGCGTTCCAGAGTTATAACCTCATAAAGTGACAGTGGTCAGAATTGTAAAAATTGGCCCGGTCATTAAGCTGCAAAATGGCTCTATCACTAAGGGGTTAAAAGAGCAGGTATGGTGGACGCTCTTATAATCTTTATTTTAATTATTTTTAATAATATTTCCCATATATTAGATAAGCACATTTGGCATGGAAAATGTTTTGGCTGCTTCTTTCAAAGATAACGTGTAATGTACTCATGTAATTACATTAAGTTGCACTGGGAGCCTCACAATTTAACAACTACTCCTTTGTTGTCGTCTGTTGATGCAAGATCCATTTGCTGCTGAGAAACATGGGTTCTTCATGCATGTCTTGCCTTGGAGCTTAATCCTAATAGTAAGATAATCCTAATAGTAAGATAAGACAGGGCTGACACAGGAATTTGGCTGATGACTATAGTGTTGTTTCTGCTCATGGAGCGAAGTTGACCCTGCTGTAAGAACAAGCCTACACCTCTGCCTGTGATTGACAGAATCTGAAATGTATGGGGCAACTCACCTCTCATATCCCATGTAGTTCACGCTTCTGAGATATTACTTAATTTTTGAAGTGAAGGCGAAATGTGAGAATTTGCACCCCGATTCATCATTTGCAATTTTTTTTTTTAAGTTGCTTTTCTTTTTTTGTCTTCTGGTATTTGCCGACGTTTTTTGCGCTAACTTCATAAAAATGGCTCTAGCAGTTCAGGAATTTTTGCGCAAAAATTAAAAGTGCTACTTAGTTTTGTTTTTCACCTGTTTTGCAACTTTTGAACTTAAAGTTCCATAATCCACTGAAATGTCAAAAACTTTAAGGCATATGCAAAATCATTTAAGGGTTTGGGGGTGGGTGGAGTACTGGAGGGATTGTGACTTTTTGAAAAGTCAAAACGATGGCAAAAACATCTTGAAAACTCTAAATTCTACTGGTCACAATAGCGACCAGACAAAATATAAAAAAGGGAAACACATAAAAGGTGAATATAAAAAAAAGAATAAGATTCAAATGAAAGGGAGGTGGAGGTGAAAAACACTAAAACCTAGACAAACAAAGAGCAAAATCAAGAATGAATCGAGCCCATAGACTTTACTTGCATTTTTGAAAACTATAAATGTGCAGCAGATTGAATTAACATTTGTCTATTTGCCCTATTTCATGTAGCACCTATATATTCTGTCCATTGGACATAATGGACACGGATTTCGCATAAACCTTCATTGGGGCCAATGCCTGATTACTTACTTAGTCTATGAAAATGATATTGGTCTCCTGTAAAGCCAGGATAGAGGGAGCCTAGGCCTGGTTGGTCCTATCTATACCCTTCACTACTTCACAGTGTTTAGTACTTGTCCAGGACTGCCCCCACTATCAAAATTCCTACTAAACAAGAGAATAAAAAACAGGCCTGAAGGTCATACAAAGGGTGTGAAAGGGCAAAAAAAAGAAAACACTAAGCTTTGCTGCTCACCAAGCAAGATCACTGGGGATGACTTTTATTATTTTCTACAGGTCCTTTGTCTTCTACGTATGACCATTGTTTCCTTATGTTCTCTCCCTCTCTCTCAGACATACACACATTCATGAGTTAGGTTAAGGGCTACCAGCAAAGGGAATCTGTCACAAGGTATTTGCTACCTAATTTGAGAGCAGTATAATGTAGAGACAGAGACACAGATTCCAGCCATGTGTCACTTATTGGTCTGTTTGCTGTAGTTTTGATAAAGTAACAATTTTATCAGCAGAAGATTATCACTAGAGGACTAGTAAACCTGGTGCCATGTAGTTCCCCACATTCGTGAGCTCCACCACTGACTGGCAGCTTTCTGCCTATGCACAGTGTGTACAGAAAGCTGCCAATCAGTGGTGTGGGCGGGGTTATACAGAGCTCAGCATTCAGAGAACTGGAGATCTGTAGTAGATAAAACAGGGATTTTATTAAAACTGGAAAGAGCAACCCTGGAACTGACACATCATTGGAATCAGGGTTTTTTGCCCTATGCATGGTGCTTTCTGATGGAGTAGCAAAAACTGGTGATAAATTTCCTTTGAGATGGAACTGCAGCCATGGATGACTGAATTAAGTTAAAAAGTAAAAGAACCTCATTTAGTTGTTAGCTTCCCTCTGATTTTGCCTTACAGTGGCCTGACTTGAAGCTCATGGGCCAATACAAAAGCTCAATTGAGCCCCCAAATATTGCTTGCCTTTAATAGTATTGGTCTTTTCATGTAGACCAAAGGGACTTTTTAGGCTCCAGAGCCCGTTTGTGATTCCATCCCTTGTACTTTGTAGTTACACCCCTGCACACTAATCTCTGCTTAAAATCACATAGTCACACTCATCTTGGCCCCCTGAGGAAGCCAACGTGAAACGCACGTAGGGGCATCCGCAGCCATGAATATGGGTAAGAGCCAGCAATAACATGACCCGTCCCACCACCATTATGGATAGTACTTTGATGGTCACTGACTCTACAATATATACATTACAACTTGCCTCCCTTATGTGGTGTTAGGAGTTTGCCATTTTTTACCTGCTCTTTGTATAACTATCTGCACTGTCACTTTCTGCATACATTGAGTGTAATATGAAGGTCCTTTTTCCTGTATTCATGCCTGGGGTGACACCACATTTTTGGTGCACCTTGCTTTGACCTGATTTGAATAGCTCTGTTAATGATAAATCTGTTGATATGTGTATTGCATTGTACGAGGTATACTATGAATTATTTTTTATTAATCCCTTAGTGACCAGGGCAAATTTTTGAAATCTGACCAGTGTCACTTTACGTCATAATAACGCTGGAATGCTTCAACAAATCCCAATGATTTTGTGATTTTTTTCGTGACACATTGTGCTTTATCATAATGGTAAATTTAGGTCAATGTGTTTTGTGATTATTTATAAAAAAAATCAGAAATTTGACAAAAATGTAAACAAATTTGCAACTTTCAAACTTTGAATGATTATCCTTTGAATCCAGAGAGTAATACCATAGAAAAACATTAATAAATAACATTCCCCTCATGTCTGCCTTACATCAGCACCATTTGTAAAGTGTTGTTTTATTTTGTTAGCATTTAGGAGGTTTAAAATGTAGCAGCAATTTTTCATTTTTCAAAGAAATTTACAATATCTATTTTTTAAGGACCTATCCAGATTTGAAGTGGCATTAGGGTCCTATATATCAGAAAACCCCAAAAGTGATACCATTTTTAAAACAGCACCCCCTGACATATTGAAACTGCTGTCAGATAGTTTATTAACCCTTCAGGTGCTTTTCATGAATTAATGCAAAGTGACATGACAGGAATGAAAAAGTGTATGTTACCACCTAAATGTCGCCAACTTCTGAACAGGTACAGCAGACTCTAAGGACACTATTTGGCCGTGAATTGCCATGGCAAACTTCAGGACCACACAATCATGGTCTCAGGTGCCGATGGGGTTAAAGAAGCCCCACACTCTGTTAACCAATTATATGATGTAGTCACTAATGACAGCCGCATCTAAGGGGTTAAACAGATATGGAAGGAGCCAACACTGTTCATGCTGATGCAGCAAGTTGTCAGCTATAGTGTACAGCAGACAGCTGCAGGATTCTCACCTATATGGGCATGCTATTCTCTTATATCTCAGTCAGTAAAAATATGTATTGGCGGTCATTAAGGGTTAAAAATACACCTTTTATAATATTCTCTGGTGGATTATATGCTCAATGGTTTTCTGTTTAAATGCCAGTTAGGAGCTCCATAGGCCTATATCAATCCTAATAGATAGGTTGGGGACTGTTCCTTTATAATATGGTTTCTGTGTCTGAGATCTTGTATTATATTATAATGATAATGCACAGTGTCCTGCCCGAGATGACCCCAACTTTGACTGTCTGCTCAAAGTTAGGCCAGTCATTGAACATTTCACAAAAGTTTGCTGAAGTGTATGTGCCCAAAGGGACATCGGCATGGATGAATCCTTATCCATTTCAAGGGGAGGCTCAAATGATGGCAGTACCTGCCCAGTAAGAGGGCCAGGAACAGAATTAAACTCTATAAGCTGTGTGAGAGTACCTCAGGTACTCAAACAGGTTTAGAGTTTATGAAGGGAAGGTGTTGTGTTTTGGTAGCTGAGGAGAATAAGCAAAAACGGCAATACACCAGAGAGGCTGGAACCTATTGGATTGCAGTAACCTGAACTAACCACACAACTAGAGGTAGCCGTGGAGCGTTCCTACGTTGATCCTAGATGCCTTGTCACAGCCTGAGAGATAACTACACCTAAAGGCAGAAAGATGAAAGCTATCTGCCCCAGAGCAGATTCCCAAAGAAAATAGGAAGCCCCCAAACATGTAATGGCGGTTAGACAAGAAGAAGTACGGACACAGACAGAAAATAGAATGAGCAAACGCTGGGCCCAATCTGTCTAGACAGAAAAGTACAGGAAAGGATACTCACTGCAATCCAAAAAAAACCCTAAAAAATACCAACTCTGCTGATTGCAAAAACACCTGAGATCACACGATCTCTACCACCTATATCAGATAGCAGAAGATGCAGGCAAGACTCAACAAACTTCCAAATGAACCAGGAACCACAATTGAGATAAGAACAATTGATCACCGGCAACCATCATGGGAGGGAACCTCCCTTATATCAGACCAGTCAGTGAACCCAGATTGCCATTCCTCGCTGTAAGGTTCAGTACTGTCTGTAACCACCAGAGGGAGCCTCTGCTCAGAAACCATCTCTAGCACATTCATAACAGGAAGGACACCCTGTCCTGGGAGTGAGTGGGAAAATTGTGTGGCATTTGGTGCACCCACTTCTATATCAAGATTATCACCTCTACGTGGATAACTTTTATACCAGCATCCCACTCTTCAAATCCCTCTTTGTGCGTGGTACTGCAGCCTGCGGTACTGTCCGCAAAAATCAGGGAGGCCTCCCAAAAACACTAATTGGGCAGATGCTCAGAAGAGATGTCAGCAGAGCCCAATGCAGCAACCACCTTCTGTGGTCAAGTACAAGGACAAGAGGGATGCCTTTTTTTTGAGCACCATACATGGTGATGTCAGTACCCTCAGCACTGTATGAGGTACCTCTGCACAGGTCACCAAACCAGACTGTGTACTGAGGTACAGCAAAAACATGGGGAGCGTTGATCTCTCTGATCAAGTCCTACAAACATAAAGTGCTTTGAGAAAGGCCAAGATATGGTACAAGAAGCTGGCCGTGCACATCGTACAGATGGCAATGCACAATGCTTTCCTGCTGTCACGATGTGCAGGCCAGACCACTACGTCGTACCTTCAGTTCCAGGAGGCCCTGATTTACCAAATAGCTGTAATGAAGCAAAGAGTGAGAAATTTAAAGGGGTCTAAATACTTTCCAAAACCACTGTATATACAGTGGTGGAAATAAGTATTTGATCCCTTGCTGATGTTGTAAGTTTGCCCACTGACAAAGACATGAACAGTCTATAATGTTAAGGGTAGGTTAATATTAACATTGAGACATAGAATATCAAAAATAAAATCCAGAAAATCATATTGTATAAATTATATAAATTTGCATTTTTCAGTGAGAAATAAGTATCTGATCCCCTATCAACCATTAAGAGTTCTAACTCCTACAGACTAGTTACAGTTGTGCTCAAAAGTTTACATACCCTGGCAGAATTTTTGCTTTCTTGGTCTTTTGTCAGAGAATATGAATGATAACACTAACATTTTTTCTCCACTCATTTTTAATGGTTGGGTGAAGCCATTTAATGTCAAAGTACTGAGTTTTCTCTTTTTAAATCATAATGACAACCCAAAACATCCATATGACCCTGATCAAAAGTTTATATACCCCATTTCATAATACCATGTTTTGCCCCCTCTAACATCAATGACAGCTTGAAGTCTTTTGTGATAGTTGTGGATGAGGTTCTTTATTTTCTCAGATGGTAAAGCTGCCTACTCTTCTTGGCAAAAAGCCTCCAGTTCCTGTAAATTCCTGGGCTGTCTAGCATGAACTGCGCACTTAAGATCTCCCCTGAGTGGCTCAATGATATTGAGGTCAGAAGACTGAGATGGCCACTCCAGAATCTTCACTTTGTTGTGCTGTAGCCAATGACAGGTTGACTTGGCTTGTGTTTTGAATCGTTGTCATGTTGGAACATCCAAGTTCGTCCCATGTGCAGTTTCCGGGTTGATGAGTGCAAATTTGCTTCCAGTATTTGCTGATAATGTGCTGCATTCATCTTTCCTTCAACTTTGACCATATTTGGGCATATTAGGATCAGTCTCTGTGGCCGCTGCTTCTATCCCCAAAACGTGCTCCCTGATCCTAACTTTTAGTTGACGTGTCGTGAGTCCAACATAGGTCAGGGAACACGGACAGGTGGCATAATAGATTACATTCCTAGTTGTACATGTAATGTACTTATCAATTTTGAACGTCCTTTTACCGGTGGAATCAGAGAAACAGTCACTGCGATCCATATTAACACAGGCCATGCATTGTCCACATTTAAAACATCCTCTACGTTTACTGCCTGAATCCAAAAATGTCTTAGGGGAGTTATCAATATAGTGGCTTCGAGTCAAATGTCCCCTCAGATTTTTAGAACGCCTATAGGTGATCATAGGTCTATTGGGAATGATTTTAGTTAGTTGGATCAGTTTTTAAAATAGGCCATGCTTTGGCCAAAGCTGTCTGATGGTATCCGATTGAGCGTTAAATGTGGTGATAAATCTCACCGGATCAGATTTAGGAAAACAGGCATCAGATTTATATAGCAAGGAATTTCTTTGGCTATATTTTGCATGATTGAAAGCTTTTTTAATGCTCCTGTTACTGTACCCTCGCTCAGAAAAACGCCTCTTTAAATCTCCTGCTTGTTTCTCGTATTCCGCATCCGTGGAACAAATCCGGCGGAGCCGTAAAAACTGACCCACTGGAATTGCATGAATCATGTGGGAGGGGTGGGAGGAGGACGCATGCAAGAGCACGTTCGTTGCCGTGGGTTTCCTAAAGATGCTTGTTTGGATCAAATGACTAGCATCTCTTCTCAGTGACACGTCCAGAAACTCGATTTGATTACAATCATATTTGAAAGTTAATTGAATATTCTGGTCGTTGTTGTTGAGTTGTTTAAAAAACTTTTCAAGGGCAGTAATAGAGTCCTGCCAGATCAGCAGAATGTCATCTATGTACCGCGTCCAAATGGGGACGCGGTCCATAGGACACTGCTGATCTGACAGGAAGAGGTCCCTTTCCCACAGACCCAGGAACAGATTAGCATAGGAGGGCGCAAAGGCCGCTCCCATGGCTGTTCCCTGGGTCTGCAGGAAAAAGGACCCCTTAAAAACAAAAAAATTGTGGGTCAAAGTAAACTCCAATATTTCGAGAACAAAAGCCCTCTTATTTGGAGAGATGCTGGAGGATTGTAGGAAGAAATCAACGGCACGTAGTCCATCACAGTATTTTATACTCGTATACAGTGATTCTACGTCAGCTGTAATGAGAATAGACTCCGCCTCCAGAGATAGTCCATCGACTCTACGCAGCAGCTGATTAGTATCCTTTAAAAAGGAGGGTAAAACCTCTACCAAAGGCTGCAGCATAGAGTCGATCCAAGGATTCACCCGCTCCAGGTAGTTCCCACAACCTGAGACTATAGGTCGACCGGGAGGAGAGAGCATGTTCTTATGAACTTTTGGTAGAAGGTAAGATGTCGATACAGTAGGCTCAGTGACCACCAGAGCTGCTCCCAACTCCTTTGTTATAGTCCCAACTTGAATAGCCCCTGTCAGTATCTCCCCGAGTTGCCCATCAAAAGCGGACAAGGGGTTATATGTCAATTTCTTATAGCATGTGGAATCATGTAATTGACGGAAGGCCTCTTTTTCGTACATAGTACTTGGCCAAAGAACTATATTACCCCCTTGTCCGTTGGCTTGATGACAACATCAGGGAGATCCTGTAGGGCTTTAAGGCGTATCGGTTCCTCCCTTGTTAGATTATCATGTCTAATATATCGGGGAACTTTCATAATTTCATTTGATACTACCTTTACAAAAAGATCTATAGCACTACAGCTGGATAGGGGAGGGAACCGCCTGGAGCGTGGGGGGAGCTTACCTCCTTCAGGGGTATTATGTTCCTCCGCTAGTTCCTCCAGCATCCTCAACGCAATTTGCTCTTCTTCTGTCGGAAAGAGATTATGAACGTCTTTATTATAGAAGAAGCGTTTCAACAACGACCGTGCAAAAATATGTACATCTTTTATGACAGAGAAAGTATCTAAACCGGCCACTCGGGAAAAGGATAAACCCTTATTTAACCCCTTACTGCCATCGGACGTACTATCCCGTCCATGGTACCTGGGCCCGTATGACCGGGGACGGGATAGTACGTCATAGGCTTTTCAGCTGCGCTCCTGAGGGGAGCGCAGCTAATCGCCGCCGGGTGTCAGCTGATTATCACAGCTGACACCCATGACTGTGTGTCAGGAGCGGTCACGGACCGCTCCCGGCACATTAACCCCTTGCACACCGCGATCAAACATGATCGCGGTGTACTGGGGGCACAGGGGAGGATCGCGCAGGGTGGGGGCTCCCTGCGCGCCCCCCTGAGACCCTCAGAGCAGCGCGATGTGATCGCGCTGTTCTGAGGGCTTCCTCCCTCCCAGGACCCGGATCCAAGATGGCGCGGGGGTCCTGGAGGGAGGCGGCTACCTCAGTGCCTGCCGAGAGCAGGCACTGAGAAGCCTGCATCTATGCCTGTGCGATCGCTGGTGTGACAGAGTGCTGTGCACACTGTCACACCAGCGATCTGATAAAATACTGTGATGTCCCACCCTGGGACAAAGTAAAAAAGTTAAAAAAGTAAAAATAAACATGTGTAAAAAAAAAATCCAAAATAGATAAAAAAAAAAAAAAATATTCCCCAATAAATTCACTTCTTCCTGTAAATAAAAAAAAAAACAATAAAAGTACACATATTTGGTATCGCCGCGTCCGTAACGACCCCCCCTATAAAATTGTCCCACTAGTTAACCCCTTTAGTGAACCCCTTAAAAAAAAAAAAAAAACGAAGCAAAAAATCAATGCTTTATCATCATACTGCCGAACAAAAAGTGGAATAACGCGCGATCAAAAAGACCGATATAAAAAACATGGTACCGCTGAAAACGTCATCTTGTCCCGCAAAAAACGAGCCATCATAAAGCATCATCAGCGAAAAAATAAAAAAGTTATAGCTCGCAGAATAAAGCGATGCAAAAATAATTATTTTTTATATAAAATTGTTTTTATTCTATAAAAGCGCCAAAACATGAAAAATGATATAAATGAGGTATCGCCATAATCGTACTGACCCGAAGAATAAAACTGCTTTATCAATTTTACCACACGCGGAACGGTATAAACGCCTCCCCCAAAAGAAATTCATGAATTGCTGATTTTTGTTCATTCTAACCTCCCAAAAATCGAAATAAAAAGCGATCAAAAAAGTCACGTGCTCAAAAATGGTACCAATAAAAACATCAACTCGTCCCGCAAAAAATAAGACCTCACAAGACTCTGTGGGCCAAAATATGCAAAAATTATAGCTCTCAAAATGTGATGATGCAAAAACTATTTTTGCAATAAAAAGCGTCTTTTAGCGTGACAGCTGCCAATCATAAAAACCCGCTATAAATAGTAAATCAAACCCCCCTTTATCACCCCCTTAGTAAGGGAAAAATAATAAAATTAAAAAAAAGTATTTATTTCCATTTTCCCATTAGGGTTAGGGTTGCGGCTAAAGTTAGGGTTAGGGTTGGCGCTAAAGTTAGGATTAGGGTTAGGGTTGGGATTAGGGGTGTGTTAGGGTTAGGTTTGTGGTTAGGGTTGGGACTAGGGTTAGGGGTGTGTTGGGGTTAGGGTTGGAGTTAGAATTGGGGGGTTTCCGCTGTTTAGGCACATCAGGGGCTCTCCAAATGTGACATGGCGTCTGATCTCAATTCCAGCCAATTCTGCGTTGAAAAAGTCAAACGGTGCTCCTTCACTTCTCAGCTCTGCCATGCGTCCAAACAGTAGTTTATCCCCACATATGGGGTATCAGCGTACTCTGGACCCCAAGAGTTATTGTGCAATTTGTCCTATTTCTTCTGCTACCCTTGGGAAAAATAAAAAACTGGGGGCGAAAATATCATTTTTGTACAAAAAAAAAAATTTTTTGTTTTTACGGCTGTACATTATAAACTTCTGTGAAGCACTTGGGGCTTCATAGCGCTCACCACACATCTAGATAAGTTCCTTGTGGGGTCTATTTTCCAAAATGGGGTCACTTGTTGGGGATTTCCACTGTTTAGGCGCATCAGGGGCTCTCCAAATGCGACATGACGCCCCCAGACCATTCCATCAAAGTCTGCAATCCAAAACGTCACTACTTCCCTTCCGAGCCCCGACGTGTACCCATACAGTAGTTTTCTCCCACATATTGGATATCAGCGTACTCAGGACAAATTGGACAACAACTTTTGGGGTCCAATTTCTCCTGTTACCCTTGTAAAAATAAAATATTGGGTCAAAAAAATCATTTTTGCAAAAAAAAAAAAGGATTTTTTATTTTTACGGCTGTGCGTTATAAACTTCTGTGAAGCACTTCGGGATTCAAAGTGCTCACCACACATCTAGACAAGTTCCTTGTGGGGTCTATTTTCCAAAATGGGGTCACTTGTGGGGGGTTTCCACTGTTTAGGCGCATCAGGGGCTCTCCAAATGCGACATGACGCACCCAGACCATTCCATCAAAGTCTGCAATCCAAAACGTCACTACTTCCCTTCCGAGCCCTGACGTGCGCCCATAAAGTAGTTTTCTCCCACATATTGGGTATCAGCGTACTCAGGACAAATTGGACAACAACTTTTGGGTTCCAATTTCTTCTGTTACCCTTGTGAAAATAAAATATTGGGGGCGAAAAAATCATTTTTGTAAAAAAAAAAAAGATTTTTTATTTTTACGGCTGTACGTTATAAACTTCTGTGAAGCACTTCGGGGTTCAAAGTGCTCACCACACATCTAGATAAGTTCCTTGTGGGGTCTATTTGCCAAAATGGGGTCACTTGTGGGGGGTTTCCACTGTATAGGTGCATCAGGGGCTCTCCAAATGTGACATGACGCCCCCAGACCATTCCATCAAAGTCTGCAATCCAAAACGTCACTACTTCCCTTCCGAGCCCTGACGTGCGCCCATAAGTAGTTTTCTCCCACATATTGGGTATCAGCGTACTCAGGACAAATTGGACAACAACTTTTGGGTTCCAATTTCTTCTGTTACCCTTGTGAAAATAAAATATTGGGGACGAAAAAATCATTTTTGTAAAAAAAAAAAAAAGATTTTTTATTTTACGGCAGTACGTTATAAACTTTAGTGAAACACCTGGGGGTTAAAAGTTCTCACCACACATCTAGATAAGTTCCTTGAGGGGTCTAGTTTCCAAAATGGCGTCATTTATGGGGGTTTCCACTGTTTAGGCAGATCAGGAGCTCTCCAAACACGACATGGCGTCCAGCCAATTCTGCGTTGAAAAAGTCAGACGGCGCTCCTTCCCTTCCAAACTCTGCCATGCACCCAAACAGTGGTTTACCCCCACATATGGGGTATCAGCGCACTCAGGACAAATTGCACAATAACTTTTGGAGTCTTGTTACCCTTGGAAAAATAAAAATTGGGGTGAAAAGATCATTTTTGTGGAAAAAATATGATTTTTAAATTTTACGGCTCTACGTTATAAACTTGTGTGAAGCACTTGGGGGTTCAAATTGCTCACCAAAGATCTAGAAAAGTTCCTTAGGGGGTCTAGTTTCCAAAATGGGGTCATTTGTGGGGGGTTTCCACTGTTTAGGCACATCAGGGGCTCTCCAAATGCAACATGGCATCCAATCTCAATTCCAGCCAATTTTGGTTGGAAAAAGTCAAATGGTGCTCCTTCCATTCGAGCTCTGCCGTGCACCCAAACAGTGGTTCCCACCCACATATGGGTATCAGCGTACTCAGGACAAATTGGACAACAACTTATGTGGTCCAATT
Organism: Oophaga sylvatica; assembly: GCA_033576555.1. NCBI lineage: Eukaryota > Metazoa > Chordata > Amphibia > Anura > Dendrobatidae > Oophaga > Oophaga sylvatica. The sequence goes on along the minus strand of JARQOD010000001.1, from coordinate 955,541,802 downwards.
TCTCCTGTTACCCTTGAGAAAATATTAGTGACTAAAATATAATTTTTGTGGGAAAAAATAGGATTTTTTATTTTCATGCCCGGGCATTATAAACTTGTGTGAAGCACTTGGGGGTTCAAAGTGCTCACCAAAGATCTAGATAAGTTCCTTAGGGGGTATAGTTTCCAAAATGGGGTCACTTGTGGGGGGTTTCCACTGTTTAGGCTCATCTGGGGCACTGCAAACGGAACATGACCCCCATCAACGTCTGCATTCCAAAACGTTACTACTTCCTTTCCAAGCCCTGCCGTGCACCCAAACAGTTCCCCCCCCCCACATATGGGGTATCATCGTACTCAGGACAAATTGGACAACAACTTTTGGGGTCCAATTTCCTTGGGAAAATTCAAAAATTTGGGACTAAAAAATCATTTTTGTGGAAAATTGTTTTTTTTTTTTTCACACCCAGGCATTATAAGCTTTTGTGAAACACTTGGGAGTTCAAAGTGCTCACAACAGATCTAGATAAGTACCTTAGGGGTCTAGTTTCCAAAATGGTGTCACTTGTGGGGGTTTCCACTGTTTAGGCGCATCAGGGGCTCTCCAAACACGACATGCGTCCAATCTCAATTCCAGCCAATTTTAGTTTGAAAAAGTCAAACGGCGCTCCTTCCCTTACGAGCTCTGCCGTGTGCCCAAACAGTGGTTTTCCCCCACATATTGGGTATTGGCGTACTCATGAGAAATTGCATAACAACCTTATCTGCCCATTTTCTCCTTTTACCCTTGTGAAAATAAAAAAAAAGTTTGTAAAAGATCATTTTTGTGGCTAAAAAGTTAAATATTCATTTTTCCTTCCACGTTGCTTTAGTTCCTGTGAAGCACCTGAAGGGTTAATAATCTTCTTGAATGTGGTTTTGAGTACCTTGAGGGGTGCAGTTTTTATGAATGGTGTCACTTTTGGTATTTTCTGCCATATAGACCCCTCAAAGTGACTTCAAATGAGAGGTGGTCCCTAAAAAAAATGGCTTTGTAAATTTTGTTGTAAAAATGAGAAATCGCTGGTCAACTTTTAACCCTTATAACTTCCTAACAAAAAAAAATTTTGTTCCAAAATTGTGCTGATGTAAAGTAGACATGTGGGAAATGTTATTTATTAACTATTTTGTGCGACATATTTCTCTGTTTTAAGGGAATAAAAATTCAAAGTTTGAAAATTGCAAAATTTTAAAAATTTTCGCCATATTTGCGTTTTTTTTCAAAAATAAACGCAAGTTATATCGAAGAAATTTTACTTCTAACGTGAAGTACAATATGTCACGAGAAAACAATCTCAGAATCGCGAAGATCCGTTGAAGCGTTCCAGAGTTATAACCTCATAAAGAGACAGTGGTCAGAATTGTAAAAATTGGCCCGGTCATTAACGTGCAAACCACCCTTGGGGGTGAAGGGGTTAATAAAGAGTGGTCAGCTTTAGTAAGGATGTATTTACTAAGATTAATTACCTTGTTGTCATTTTGGGCATCTTCATACGATTGACCCTTTTGCCTTCTATAGGGATGATAATTTTGATTTCTGTGTCTCTTGTTTCCTGAGCGTGTCGCCATAGAGGTGGAGGAAATATCAGATTGAGCGCTCATGATGAAATCGAAATATTTGAAATAGAGCGCTGCATTGAATTTCAATTAGTAGCAGATTTCCTCCAAAAATAGACGATATTAGATTGGTAATCTCTCATGTCACGATTAAATTTGGAGGATTGTATTTCATTAATCCTTTTGACACATTCATCAAGAGATTTATCCAATTTTACCTCATAAGACTGTAACCGTTCAGCAGAAACCCCCGTCCGTAATTCTGATAGGGAAGCATCTATCTTTTTGTCTAGTTCCTCAATAGATTTATTATTGAGGTCGATCAACAGCTGCATAAAGACAATGGAACAACCATTGCATGCCTCCTCCCATTGTTTCACAAAAGTCTGATCTTCACCTGCAAAAGTATGTGATACCCTAACCCTCAAACCTCTGGGTATCATATTCCGTGTGATGTATTTCTCTAAGAAAACACGATTCCACCATAATTTGGTGCGTTTCGTGAGAAGAGATTGTATTGTATAAAAAAGCTCATCATATTTACGATCGCCAACCCGCTGACCGTTAGTGTTGCCATCGCAAAAAACCTGGTCAACTTGTCCTAGCCAGGATATCTCCTTGGCCTTATAGTCCATAGTATCAATAGCCACACCTGTGCAAAACACAGAACAAAGATTAGAGTCATAAATAAGACTAATGAATAGCAACAAAAACATCAGAAACATCATGTATTATGTAACCTTAGTATGCTTTGCCATATGGGACCAATATAAATGGATCTATCATAAAAAACGAACAAACAGAGGGTGGCAATGAAACCACAAAAACACGACCACAGATCTAGTATATATATAAAAATAAAAAATCTTTATTAACAATTTATAGACACAAGTAGATGCAATGACAAACACAATAGGTAAGTATAGAAATTCGTGCAACCATGGAAAAACACACTACAGCGCCGGAAACACCTGAGCATAAGATCAAAATAAGATTATAAGCAGAACAGCTGCAATGAATAACAGGCAGGAATCCAAAATATAGGGGATAATTAAGTGCTCAAGCAAAAATTATGTATGGCAAGGAATGACAAACAGGCAATTGTAGGATTAAACTTAATTCAGGGAGGCAAATAACCTATCCTATGTCCCCAATATTAACCTGCCAATGCACTGTGTCCAGAAGGTGAGGACAAAAATATATATATACTGTATGTATGACTCGGAGATATTCCCAAATGCCCAAACACCAAATCAGGTATTCCTATATAAGACCAATGTTAGGTGACTAATGTTAAACAGCTGAAATATGCAATACAGATCTAGCCATACTGAGATATTATATCTATTAGGATGTACTCGTGGCGTGCTCAAAGGTGCCCAGCGCTGAGTGCGTCTGCCCCGACGCACGTTTCGGATAACTCCTTCGTCAGGGGGCGTGGCTAGAACGGGAGTACACGGGCTTTAAAAACCCCTCAGACCGGAAGTTGTTGGCCATACACTGGAAGTGACGCATCCAGTAACATAGCAACGGGGAACGCCGAGCCGCACCGACGTCACGCGGCAGGAAGCGATGGACTCGCAAGTCCATGGCAACCTGATGCTAGAAGACGCCAGGGGACGCCGGGGGCTAGTACATCCAGGAGTCTTCTTGGGAATGATGCAACAAGTTTTTCGCACCTGGATTTAGGGATCCTCTGCCATTCTACTTTTCAGATACTCTCCAGTTCCGTCAGGTCACAGAATGATCACAGATTTGTTCTGAAGCCACTCCTTCATTATTTTAGCTGTTTGCTTGGGTTCATTGTCTTGTTGGAAAGTGAACCTTTGGCCAACTCTGAGGTCCAGAGCACTGTGGAAGAGGTTTTCATCCAAGATATCTCTGTACTTGGCCTCATTCACGTTTACTTCAATTGCAACCAGTCGTCCTGTCCCTGCAACTGAATAACACCCCCATAGCAGATGCTGCCACCACCATGTTTCACTGTTGGGATTGTATTGAGCAGGTGATGAGCAGTGCCTGGTTTTCTCCAGACATACCACTTAGAACTATCACCAAAAAGTTCTATCTTCATCTCATTAGACCAGAGAATCTTATTTCTCATGGTCTAGGAGTCCTTTATGTCTTGCACTGAGGAGAGGCTTCCGTCGGGCCACTCTGCCATAAATGCATGACTGGTGTAGGGCTGCAGTGATAGTTGACTTTGTGGAACTTTCTCCCATCTCCCTACTTCACCTGTTGAGCTCAGCCACAGTGATCTTGGGGTTCTTCTTTACCTCTCTCACTAAGGCTCTTCTCCCACAATTGCTCAGATTGGCTGGACGGCCAGGTCTAGGAAGACTTCTGTGGTCCCAAACGGCTTCTATTTAAGGATTGTGGAGGCCACTGTGCTCTTAGGAACCTTCAGTACTGCAGAAATTCTTTTGTAACCTTGGCCAGATCTGTGCCTTGCCACAATTCTGTCTCTGAGCTCCTAGGCCAGTTCCTTTGACCTCATGATTCTCATTTGGTCTGACATGCACTGTGAGCTGTGAGGTCTTATATAGACAGGTGTGTGCCTTTACAAATCAAGTCCTATCAGTTTAATTAAACACAGCTGGACTCCAATGAAGGAGTAGAACCATCTCAAGGAGGATCACAAGGAAATGGACAGCATGTGACGTAAATATGAGTGTTTGAGCAAAGGGTCTGAATACTTGTATGACCATGTGATATTTTAGTTTTTCTTTTTTAATACATTTGCAAAAATTTCTACATTTCTCGTTTTTATCAGTCAAGATGGGGTGCAGAGTGTACATTAATGAGAAAAAAATGAACTTTTTTGCATTTACCAAATGGCTGCAATGAAACAAAAGTGAAAAATTTAAAGGAGTCTGAATACTTTCCGAACCCACTGTATATATATTATCTGGAGCTTGGTTGTCACTGCTCTAGTAAACAAAGTTCATTTCCCACATGGGAAATTCACTGTCCTTGTGGTTTCCTCTTCTATATCACATTGTGTTCTTGGAAACATTTCAGGACTTTTTCTCTTGATAAAATATCAGGATAAAATTTAACAGTATAAGTTACAGTACCAGAGTTCAGACTTTTTTTTAGACGGAAGCGTCCAGATGACCGATAATAGTAATGTTCTTCAGGGCATTAGAGGACAGGAAACAAGCCACTAATAATCCAAGTGCTGCCAGTTAAAACATTACAACAAAATATTATGGATTCAGGAAAAACATATTTAATATTTTTTTTTCTCCGATCGTGGGTACATAGATAAAAGAGATACGGCGACAAACTCCAATCATCCTGGTGATAATAGTGTAGGCTGCAGACAATACACATTTACAGTCAATGAAATGTTTTACAAACATTTCAATGGATCACTAATAAAATTTCAATGTGTTCTCTGCTCCATTAAAATTTATTGAAGCAGCGAATTGGTTAAATATAATGAATTGATGTTAACCAATCCAGTCTACCCTCTGTAGTGTACTGTGGAAAAGGACATGATGATCCATTCTTTGGTCAACTATCCACTTTTGCCCTATATTGGATTACTGCATTAATGCATCATCAGAGGCACATTCTTAATTTCTACCTCCATAGCCAATTTTTTTTTTTTTTTTACCTTTTGTAAAGTTTTGTTTTATTTTCCTTCTTCTAAGATCCACAACTTTTTAAAATTTTTCTGTCGACATATTTTTGTGGGAAGAGTCGTGGTTTTGAATGACACCATTCTTTTTAACATATTATGTAATAGAAACCTGGAAAAGAGTAGTGAAATTTTGAAAAAAAACTATAATTCAGTCTTTTGTTTATTGGGCATATATGTGCATGTAGTTTTTTCAAAGACATGTTCTGCAATACCTGTACATGGTCAGTCTGTTCCTCTGTTACTGTTTGAATTGATATGCAAATTGTTGGCAGCGGAGTACTCATGATACTCTCCAAGCGTGTGACAACAAAGCTTCTTTATTCAGGAACAAACAGGAACAATATATGATAAGCTTACTAGATCAGGAATAAATCATTTGTGTGTCTCTATCTGTGCAGCATCTACAGCAGGCTGCTTCTCTCATACACAGACACAGGAAAAACAGGAAATACATTCACATGCTCTCCCTGTGTGAGCCTCTGGGAGTTTTTTTTTTTGTTGCTCTAATTTTATAAACAGCATACAAATCTAGCAACTAAACACTCATAGACAGGAATGCCGTTGTTGCACCAAACATAATCCAACACAAATGAAACTTAAGGACTATTTGTAGATCTGAAGCCTATGTCAATCCAGTTCTATTCTCTGTCTAGTGCCACCTCTTCCTGCTTGACTGACGATTTCTTTGACTGAAGTAACACAGCAAAGAAGTGGTCAGTCAAGCAGTGGGAAGTAGTGCTGGGTGGGGAATAGATTTGGAGTGACAGAGGATGCAGATCTACAAATAGTTCTTCAGCCTCATCTGTATATCAATTCACTGGCTGATTTCTCAGTAACAGAGGAATGGACTGGTCATGTAAAGGTATTGCTGTACTTGACTTTGAAAGAGTCACATGCACATATAAATAGTTTGAGTTGTAAAATCTTGCTGAAAGATTCCTTTTAAAAGAGATTGTGCCTGTAAGAATTCATCTATAGCAATATACTTAAAGGTGCGGCTGGACGAGAAATAAAGTTGGGGAGACAGAGACATGGGAAGTGCACTGACTACACACAGCACTTAAGCCACATTTGTATATGAATTAAACCAGTGATTTTATAGTCTGGGAGCAACAGATTGCATCAGTGAAGGAATGGATGACATTACCTTTCAGATAGCACCATAACCATATAAACAGTTTGTGTGGGGTGGATCGTGCTGACAGATTCCCAAACAAATTTTTCACAGCAGGTCCTCCTGTAATGAGGCCATGCTTCTATTTGTGTTGGCCAGTCTGCTCTGCTGTAAATCTTTCTGAGAGATGAATTAGGTTTCATACTTACTAATAAAGGTTACGTATTAGTTCACTTGATAAAAGACAGTAAACTATTACATAAGGCAAAACCCTCCTCTATTACATGTTCGCAGAAGCCTGGTTGACAGCCACCATTATAGTGCTGAAGCTTTGTTTGGGCTTCACACTGCCCTGTGACATTGTGTCAAGCACTAGAGTTGGGTTTCAAACAAATTACCAGTTGCAGAAAAATGAGAAAAACTGAGAGCATTGAAATTAAGATACAACATCATCCAAACCACAAACTATTCAGTACATCCAAACATAACTGAGAGCTTGATGTAATATCTAGGGATGAGAGAATCCAAACTGTAAAGTTCATTGTTCGTACCGGACATCTAGTGTCCGATACCGAACCCTGAACATGGACTTTTTACCGGATGTCCAGTTTACTGTTCGAGTTCAGTGATGAAAAAAGTTTGCTAAAAGGTTGCTGCGCAGCCAATCAACAAACTTTTAGGCTGTGGGCACTTTTGAAGCTGGCATAGCCATGCCAAGTTGATATAAATGCCGCATCACGGATGCTGCCGCCATTCAGCTCTGAAGGACAGTATTTGACTTTGTGTGTGTGCACTCTGCAAAAAAGTCACTGTATGTGCACTTTGCTTGTGTCTTAGTGGGTGAACTGTGCAAAAAAAGCGGCTATGCATATTCTGCACCCATATTTGTGAGAGTAATGTGCCTTTAAAACTTTGTGTGTACTCTGCACATGCCTCGTTGGGGTACTGTGACAAAAAAGCCTCTGAGTACTCTGCTCCTGTGTCTGTGGGAGTACTGTGCTAAAAAGCTGCTGTGTTCTCTGCACCCATGTCTTTGAGAGTACTGAGCCAAAAAGCCTCTGTATACTCTGCACCCTTGCCTATTGGATCACTGTGCCAAAAAACCTCTGTTTGTACCCTTCACCCCCACATGTGGGAGTGCTGTGCCAAAAAGCCTCTATGTACTCTGCAGCCATGTCTGTATGAGTAGTGTACCTAAAAACATAATAATAATAAATTCAAGAGTCAACATTTAGGCTCAAATGAACAATGGCCTTTGTCTCTTGACCCACCCGAAGAAAAACACATCAATTTGAGAGTCAACATTTAGGCTCAAATTAACAATGCTTATGTCTTTAGACCTAACAAAGAAAAATATGTCTTGCCTAATTAGAAATAAATGCTGTGTTGTCACAGGTGGTGGCCACGCTGTCTGAGCAGCACAGAAAAAGAAGGAGCAGGGGGAAAAGGCACAGCGGGTGCCCTCTAGGCAGAATGTCGGCTGCTACTGCCCATTGAGCTGTTGAAATGAGCACACCAAAGCCAGCTCTAAAAAGGTCCCTGGCATGGCATTTCTTCAGGCAATGTGCTGACGAAGAGAAATGGATGGTTTGCATGCTATGCTGTCAGAGCTTGAAGCGTTTCATAAATCTTCTGAACCTAAGCACCACCTGCATGACGAGGCACCTGAATGCAAAGCACGAGGTGCAGTGGAGTACACAGCTTAAAAAGAATGACAGCTCCTACTGACTCGCACCACAATTGTGGATACCAGGGCTATGGGGTACTCGGAGCCGAACCCATTAATTTCTATGGGAGATGTCACTGGCAGTGGGACTCGGTTCGTGGCCCTGGCGGTCATGCAATGGGGGATATTTACAGGGGATTATTAGGATAGGTAGTTCGTGACGCCACCTGTGGTATCTGGTCAATTGGACCAGCGCTGCTATAAGAATCTTCACAGGGGATGTTATGGGGCAGCTGGGTGGTAAGTCTCCCACAGGTGAGACGGGTCCCTGGAAGTCTATGGTGATGATGCAGGGTGTAGATAAGAATTCAGTCACACACAATGCAGCTTCTTTTCATACCTTTTACTTGAAGGTGTTTCAGCAAGATCCCGGGGAGCTGGTTGGGGTGGAGAGTGCACATTCGGGTAACCGCTGAGCAGGTTAGAGGCCTCCTTAACTTCAATATGTATGTGAGTCCAACTTGCCTGAAGTGAAGTTAACTCTGAACTCTCCAGCTTTCTCAATAGCTGTGATGCCCGGCCAACATTGTGGTGGAGCCTTCTATGTCTCTGACTAGCAGATGTTGAGAGAACTAAGTCCTTACTTTTGCTTGGCCTAGCTCAAAGTCCTTGTTCTCCCTGACTCCGGTTACGTATTGACGCTTTGGGCTGCACTCTGCGACCTGTAGTCCAGATGCCTCCGGTTTTCTTGTTACTAAGCTTGAAACTCTAGCAACGCTTCGGACCCCGGTGTCCGGCAATTTAGTGCAGGCAATCCAATACCTAAAGCACTTCTCTATTTCTTCTCCACTGCGCCCTTCGCCCTGCTTCCCGCTCTTAACATAAGCACTTGTAGCTTTCGATGGAAATGTCAGCCTGTCCCAGAGCTCGCTGCACAGCTCTCAGTATCCTCCAAGTCCAGACTATACTGTCCTGGACTCCACTGTCCTCAGACAGGAAACTGAATGGCTGCTCTGTCCTTAGACAGAAGCTAACTGACTGAAGTCAGACGGAACACTTCACTCCGATTGCTACGTGTCACTCCCTTTTATATCTCAGATGGGTGTGTCTAAATATGAGAGTGGCAGTGAATGCATATCAAGCGTTGCGATTACCTTCCTGTGCACTCTCCTGGACTTTATGTGTGCCTTACATAGCTGGGCCACACATCCCCCCTTGATTAAACACAGCACTCCCGGGCTGTAAAAGAGAAAAAGAAAAACATTTTGTTTTTGCATTAAACAACAACATTTTAACTCTTCCCATCCGGGAGGTAAGACTTCTTGAACGTTACAATTTGTACATTAGAAAAATACAAAAGTATCAAAAGTATCAAACATTCTCATAAATACAAGATACTTGTGGAGGACCCGCACCAAAAACCTCCCACGTGGGTCCTGGGTGGGCTGCAGGACTTTTGACTGCAGACCTCACTCTAGGCCACACCATACGGGTTTTTCTTCAGAGGTAGATAGTAGTGGTTTCATGTAAAACCAAGATAATGCACCGAAGCGCAACTATTTACAAAGCAAGTTCTTGGGCTGGCACAGTCCACAGCCACGCAGTCCATTGGCATGGTTAACCACTTTTCACATAAAATCACATTATATATATATATATATATCAAGTATTCACTTTATAATTTAACTGGATTTACCCAACCGGGGCTTCTATGCTTACTATGCAATCAACACATTTACTTCCTTAGCTTTCCAAACTCTTTAACCTTGTACCCACCCGGGTATTCTACTCAATATATAAAACATCATCATACACAGCAATAAAGTGCAAATTGGCAAATCTTCTTATATCAACTTTTTACAATTCTTGGATACGGTAAACCCCTGTCTGGGTCCTACCGGTCTTCACTCTTCTTGCTAACTTCGATAACGTCTTCCACTCCTGGGGCTGGAACGACGCGGTGTTCCTTCGAACGCATTACAAACAAGTCATGACCTGCTATTAGCGTTTGAGTGGCCACAGTTCTCATTTTAACGGTGGACCCAACGGGTACTTCTTTTCTGTGGAACGCCGATTGCGTTGCTGAGGTAGTCGCAGGGGGCGATGCAAAGTGGGTCGCAGATTGCGATGCCGAGTAGGTCGCCAATTGCGATGCAGGAGGCGACGTGGGTCGAGAGGAGTATGCAGGGGGCGATGCCGGGGCACGGCCTGGTGCGGTGAGAGCTCGGGACTGGGACGCTTCGGTACCTGCGTCGGGGACGGGGTCACTGACGATGGAGACGTTCAGGGCATACCACCCCTTTAAACCCCAGTGACGTGTGTAGCTCACAATGTCCCCATTTATCAGGTCCCTCCCAGGATGACCGATGGGCAAGTGGGACTCCACGTCCCGGCGGCTCACAAAGACCCCCGCATAGAGGCCCGGCTCGCGGATAAAGCCCCAGCCCTTGCGGAGCTGAAACTCGGTAACGCACCCCTGCCGCCGCGGTTCCCGTCGGGTACCTTTATCTCGGCGGACGGTTTCCTTATCAGCGATGAACTCCTCATGCTGTCGTTGCCGGGACCGCTGTATGTTTCGCTCTTCCTCCTGCTGCTGTCTCACTTTCTCGCAGTGCTGCCAGGCATTTCCGGTTTGGAGGTCGTAAGTCACGTCGTCCAGACGCTCCATCTCATCCCAGTCGATTTCCGGCAATGATGGCTGGGACCCCTCCGGTGACCTTACCGGGGAACCGTACTCTGCTGTGGCCTCCTGGCCGGGCTGGCACTCCGGACCGGGCAAGACCTCCTCAGCCTCCTTCTCCTCCACCTCCGCATCGGTGGGATCAGGTACAGCACTTTTGGGGCAGCCTCCGATCTCTCTTTAGCCTTCCTCAGCAGGGAACTTGGGAAATCAGGAGACGGCGTTATGCTTGTGGGAGAGAGCACTGCGTTCCACAGCAGCCGCTGTGTCTGGGCACGCCAGCGTCTCTCCGTCTCCTGCAAATCTGCATGACGCTGGATCATTCTTCTTAGCGCCTCATTCTCCTTCCGCAGCTCCAGCATAGCGGGGTCAGTGTCCCGATCTGGGGACAGCTCCGGCACAGGTAGTAAATCTTCCGGTAAGCAGGGTTTGTATGCCTCCGGTCCTCTGCACAGATTCTCCTGTCCTTCCGCCATCTCGTCCCAGGCCAGACTGTAGTTTCCATCAGGAACAGTCCGGTCTCTTCCGTGGAGGCGGGATTTGCGTCTCCTCCTCTTCGCATAGAGGATGAAGAGGAGGCGGATTTCTTTAGCAGTGGGGCAGGACCGCACATTATAGTAGCATTTGGAGAGGGCGGCCATATTTTTCGCGCCTCAGGGGGTGTACACGCCCACGAATGCACGCCCACCTTCTTCACCAGCGCCTCAGGGCGCCAACATGGCGGTAAAATGGCGGAATTTGGCGCCAAATGCAGCAAACAGTCTTTTTCACCAAACAGTTCAATATAGGCACACAGGACTCACAATTGCAAGTTTCGGATCCTGTTCGTGACGACAAGTTTTAGTTGACTCGCACCACAATTGTGGATACCAGGGCATATGGGGTACTCGGAGCCGAGCCCATTAATTTCTATGGGAGATGTCACTGGCAGCGGGACTCGGTCCGTGGCCCTGGCGGTCATGCAATGGGGGATATTTACAGGGGATTATTAGGATAGGTAGTTCGTGACGCCACCTGTGGTATCTGGTCAATTGGACCAGCGCTGCTATAAGAATCTTACAGGGGATGTTATGGGGCAGCTGGGTGGTAAGTCTCCCACAGGTGAGACGGGTCCCTGGAAGTCTATGGTGATGATGCAGGGTGTAGATAAGAATTCAGTCACACACAATGCAGCTTCTTTTCATACCTTTTACTTGAAGGTGTTTCAGCAAGATCCCGGGGAGCTGGTTGGGGTGGAGAGTGCACATTCGGGTAACCGCTGAGCAGGTTAGAGGCCTCCTTAACTTCAATATGTATGTGAGTCCAACTTGCCTGAAGTGAAGTTAACTCTGAACTCTCCAGCTTTCTCAATAGCTGTGATGCCCGGCCAACATTGTGGTGGAGCCTTCTATGTCTCTGACTAGCAGATGTTGAGAGAACTAAGTCCTTACTTTTGCTTGGCCTAGCTCAAAGTCCTTGTTCTCCCTGACTCCGGTTACGTATTGACGCTTTGGGCTGCACTCTGCGACCTGTAGTCCAGATGCCTCCGGTTTTCTTGTTACTAAGCTTGAAACTCTAGCAACGCTTCGGACCCCGGTGTCCGGCAATTTAGTGCAGGCAATCCAATACCTAAAGCACTTCTCTATTTCTTCTCCACTGCGCCCTTCGCCCTGCTTCCCGCTCTTAACATAAGCACTTGTAGCTTTCGATGGAAATGTCAGCCTGTCCCAGAGCTCGCTGCACAGCTCTCAGTATCCTCCAAGTCCAGACTATACTGTCCTGGACTCCACTGTCCTCAGACAGGAAACTGAATGGCTGCTCTGTCCTTAGACAGAAGCTAACTGACTGAAGTCAGACGGAACACTTCACTCCGATTGCTACGTGTCACTCCCTTTTATATCTCAGATGGGTGTGTCTAAAAGTGTGAGTGGCAGTGAATGCATATCAAGCGTTGCGATTACCTTCCTGTGCACTCTCCTGGACTTTATGTGTGCCTTACATAGCTGGGCCACACACTACTGCTCCCTCTTCTGCTGTGGTCTCGGACAATTTATCCTACTTACAATAAACATGGCCACCTTCCTCCCCGCAAAGTGAGGGTGTGATAGAATCAGCACCGCTAGGGTCACCGAGCATCTCCACACTTCCCATGGACGTGTTCACCTATCCATCTCCCAAACCCTCAAAAAAAAAAAACATAAAAACCCACAAAAACAGTGTTGGATTATTCCTGCCTTGCCTCTTCCACCTACAGCGCCAATTCCACCTCCTCCTCCACTTGGACCTATGCCTCCTGTTTCTAGATTGCCATATGCATTTTTGTTAATTCTATGTTGTTCTAAAACTGGGACCATCCTATACTGTATGGCACATTATATGGGGACCATCATATACTGTAGCATTATGTGGAGCTCATCATATTCTGTATGGAACATTATATTGGACCAATTATTCTGTATGGAGCAATATATGGGGCTCATTATTCTGTATAGCGCACTATGTGGTGGCCATAATACTGTATGGAGGAATATACTGTCCGGTTTTTGAGCTATTGTAGAATTTAAAATAGATATCAGTCATGTAATGTAAGAAGTGAAGTATTTGGCATTGTACTATACCTATATTTCTCTGCTGTATCGGAGTATCATGAATTGTGGTATGTGTTACAGGGACCCACTGAGACTCTTTTGCCCAGGACCCACGAAAACCTGGAGCCAGCCCTGCCCCCCCAACAACTTTAGCCAAATAACCCCCAGTTTTCAATGTGTTACTATTATTATAAAGTAAATTAAGTTTGACAAGCTTAAGTAATAAGAATTGATGTCGTTGGCATTGAAATAGGCACTGTAGGTGTGTTTACTGTCCTCCTCTCCCTGCCGACTTTGCTTCCCATTGACTTGCATTGGATTTCATGTTTCAGTCGGAACTCCGACTTTTTCCGATAGTCGGCCGATTTCGTTCGACTCGACTTTTGTGAAAGTCGGGTGGTCAGAAACCCGACTCGACCCTCCCGGAGGCAAAGTCGCTCATGTCTACTGGCAAGCCTTCCGTGTCCTCACCAACATGATGATTGACCATGCTGTCCTCCTCCTCCTCACTGTCCTCAGGCCATCCACACTGAACAGATGGTATGACTATTACGTCCACTTCCCCGTCCCTTGCCACATTCCTTTCCCATTTTAAATGGAGTACAATATTTTCCACGTTCACTACAAAAGGCTGAATTGGGAGGAAACTCAAATAAGATCCGTGTGTGGGAAAAATGCACTTTCAAATATCTGGACTGTACTTTTTTTTTTAACAAACTGGTGTCAATAACTAGGGTAAGACATAGCAAATTCTGCGGAATGTAGTCCTGAAATTCCACAATTTGTAGCCCACAGATAGATCAGGCATCAGACAGAGATACCACACTGTTCAATATGTGGTCTGTATTTTTAAATTTTTTACCTCAAAAGAGTGTATACCCCTTAATGACCCCAGCTTTTTTCGATTTTGCGTTTTGGTTTTTCGCTCCCCTTCTTCCCAGAGCAATAACTTTTTTATTTTTCCATCAACATGGCCATGTGAGGAATTATTTTTTGCGGGACGAGTTGTACTTTTCAACAACATCATTGGTTTTAGCATGTCGTGTACTCGAAAACGGGAAAAAAAATTCCAAGTGCAGTGAAATTGCAAAAAAAGTGCAATCCCACACTTGTTTTTTGTTTGGCTTTTTTTCTAGGTTCACTAAATGCTAAAATTGACCTGCCATTATGATTCTCCAGGTCATTACGAGTTCATAGACACCAAACATGTCTAGGTTCTTTTTTATCTAAGTGGTAAAAAAAAATCAAAGTTTGCTAAAAAAAAAAAAATTTGCACCATTTTCCGATTCCCGTAGCGTCCCCATTTTTAGACAATTGCCTTCAGATGACCCAAGTCAGGTCCGAGCAATTCTACATGAACAGTTTCCTGGAAAGTGGAGTGGTCGTCGTGGACCAGTTGAATGGCCACCAAGGTCTCCCAATCTGACCCCATTGGACTTTTATCTTTGGGGTCATCAGAAGGCAATTGTCTATGCTGTGAAGATACGAGATGTGCAGCATCTGAAACAACAGATACTGGAAGCCTGTGCTAGCATTTCTTCTGCGGTGTTGCTATCAATGTGTCAAGAGTGGGAGAAGAGGGTTGCATTGAGAATCCAACACAATGGGCAGCACTTTGAAAACATTTTATAAGTGGTCATAAACTTGTAAATAACTCATGAAAGAATAAAGTTACGTTAAAACCAAGCACGCCATTGTTTTTCTTGTGAAATTCTCAATAAGTTTGATGTGTCCCATGACCCTCTTCCCATTGGAAAAAATAAAGTTGGATACAAAATGGCCGACTTCAAAATGGCCGGCATGGTCACCACCCATCTTGAAAAGTTTTCCCTCTCCCATATACTAATGTGCCACAAACAGGAAGTTGATATCAATTCACCAACCATTCTCATTTTATTTAGGCGTTTCTCATTTAGGCATTCTCATTTTATTTGGGCCATTTATCCATATAAATGGCCCACCCTGTACTTACTCTTAATAGGTCTAGCACCAGCTCCGCAGCCAGTAAAGCGAGACCAAGGGAGCCGACGTTGGATCCGAGAAGGGTTAGTCATTTCTCCATTTATTGCTTTACAAGATAGCAAAAATTTGAGTTGATGATTTTGGAAAACCCCTTCATAAAGCATTGTCTGGTACCACAAGTTATGACTTATCCACAGGATAGTTCATAACTTATTGATTGGTGGCAGTCCGACCGACCTCTGTGTCCCTCACTAGTTGACAGAATGGGGCGCTTTCATCCCTATTAGAATAGAGCAGCTATACCAGTGCTGAACCGACACTCCTTTAATTCCCTATGGCATACCTCCCAACTTTTAGGCTATGTGCACACGTTGCGGAATTGCCGCGGAAATTTCCGCTGCAATCCCGCACCTCCCTGCTGTGGGAAATACGCATTTTTATTGGTATGCGTATTCCTGCCAGAAACTAGCGTTTTGCAAGCGTAATTAGCTTGCAGAATGCTAGTGTTTTCCAAGCGATCTGTAGCATCGCTTGGAAAACTGATTGACAGGTTGGTCACACGAGTCAAACATAGTGTTTGACAAGTGTGAGCAACTTTTTACTATTGATGCAGCCTATGACGCATCAATAGTAAAAAGATTTAATGTTAAAAAAAATAAAAAATCGT
This sequence comes from Oophaga sylvatica, assembly GCA_033576555.1. Taxonomy (NCBI): domain Eukaryota; kingdom Metazoa; phylum Chordata; class Amphibia; order Anura; family Dendrobatidae; genus Oophaga; species Oophaga sylvatica. The sequence goes on along the minus strand of JARQOD010000001.1, from coordinate 955,525,923 downwards.
GATATTCTCACCTTCCGGCGGCCCCCGCAGCCTTCCTGGTCCTCGCGATGCTTTCGGCCAATCCCGTTCCCAGGCGTCCTTTGCAACAATGACCCCAGATGACGTAGCATAACGCGAGACCGCTATGTCATCTGGGGTCATTGTCGCAAAGGACGCCTGGGAACGGGATTGGCCGGGAGCGTCACTGAGAGGCGGGAAGGCTGCGGGGGCCGCCGGAAGGTGAGAATATCATTATTTTTTATTTTAATTATTATTTTAACAGGGATATGGAGTCTCCTCTCTTCCAAACCCTGGGTACCATCCGTACATGAACCTCTTACTAGTAAGTGATTCCGGAAAAAGAATGAGCATGCTGCGTATTTTTCCGCAATGCGATTTGGCCACGGGAAAACATGCAGCATGTGCACAGCATTGCAGAATCCCATAGGATAAAATGAGTTGCGTTGAGTAAGCGTTTTTGCCGCGTTTTTGCTGCGAAATACCACGGCAAAAACGCTAACCATCCGCAACGTGTGCATATAGCCTAAAAGAACAGAAAGATGGACAATCAATGCGGCGCACTCCAAGCGCTGCAGAAAGTTTTGACCACATCCCAGGCCACACCCCCTGAGCCACACCCATTTAACATTTCTTTCTCCACTGGCAGGAGGGCATGTCAAGGGCGCAGTGGCAGTGAGGGACATTCAGCAGACACCCGGGTCGGCAGGACATAGACTCAAATCTGGGACTTTCCACTGTATCTGGGATGGTTGGAACCTAAGGCTTTATTTTTTGTTAATTCATTAATTTATAGTTGTAGCAGCCAGAACTTTCTTGTTTTCATGTAGCTTCACTATACGAGGTCTGTCTTTTTTGTGTCTGAAAGGCCTTGCTAAACTTTGTGTAAAATATTGTGTTTTTCTCTTATTCTGTGCACATTTTCTGCAGGTATCCGCATCAAACTACTCAATAACAGTCTTCTCTTGTTTTGCAGCACTTTTTATGCCTTTTCCCTTATTTTATGCATTTTTGGAGCAGATGTGAAGCCACGTCATTTTTAGGCTTTATATAGAAGACAAAAGAGAAAAAAAAATACCGAAACGCAGAGTTCAGCAGCGTCTTTAGACGCACAGGGAGTGCAGTTTTCATGAAATCACTTCCACTTTGCTTGGTCAGCTAAATGCAGTAGAATTTCTGTGCAAAAAAAAAAAAGCAGCAGAAAAAATGTAGTATTTATGCTACATGTGAAACCGGCCTAAATGTCCAAGCGAAGTGGATGTGATTTCATGAACACTTAAAAAACAATGGCAAAATTGCTGTTTTTTTTCTGCTCATTCCCATTAAGAGTTTATAAAAGTAAATTAATACACTACATGTATCCCAAAATGTTAGCAGTGGCAATTACAACTCTTCCTGCAAGGAATTAGCCCTTACATGGCAGAGTCAAAGGAAAAATAAATAATGGCTCTTGGAGTTTGGCAATGAAAAAAATTGGAAAAAAAATTGTTTTGTTCTAAAGCCACAAGAAAGGCTTATCCATAATTAATTAAAATAATAATAATAACAAAAATAAGACATGAAAGACGAGACCTTAACAATAAAATAGGTGATTTCCATAGTTTCTTCCATTATTTCCCCTCAGTAGCAGCTCAGATATGAGGCTTTAACCACAAATGTGAACTCTTTTATGGCATCTCATACAATAATTGCCTATAGAAAACACAATGACGATGTGCACACAATGTTTTTTTCAGGCAGATTCACCCTCGAAAACTGCCTGAAATACCTGTCAAAAACACATTCAAAAATGACCATATACATGTGTATGGTAAAAAGACTGGCTGTGCACATACTCAGACTTTTGTTAGTTCTTTTGACAACTTCAGTTTTCTAAAAAAAAACAAAAAACACCAAGTGTCTAAAAGAAGTGACCGGTCCATTCTTCTGGCAATGGGAAAGCTCAAAAGATCCCCAGAAGATGACCGGATGTTTTTTGGAGAGTTTTGCCATCATTTCTGCTTTATAAAAGGCTTGCGGTTTCCTCACTATTCAATGGAGTGAAAAAAATCATGGAAAACAACAATAAAAAAGATGTCACTGAAAACAAAGTTAAAACCCTCCAAAAAAATGCCGGATGGGCTGTCCATCAATATCTGGTTTGTTGGGGGGTGCAATAGCCGGTGCTGATCAGCTGTTATTGGCACTGGCAGTGGACGGGATTCTGCCGGTACACAGAAGCTCTGTCATTTACATATGAGTAGGTGTTGGACTTGCTTGTAGTACCCGTCCACGGCCACAATAGTTTTTGATGGAGCTGCTGTGTTTCGGCAGCATCCAAGAATTTCCAACCGGCGGCGGTAACAGATGCTCGGTTGGGTTGTTGGGCGTCGCAGCATATTTGTGCCAACTCCATCACAGCATCTCCATATAGTGTAGATGGAAAGAATATATACATTATTATGACATATACGAGCAGACATAACTAAATAGACCCACTATTACTTAGCGATAGTGCAGATTTCTGTTGGTTCGCCTCAGATTTAACATTCAACAAGGTCAGTGGCGAGCGACCCATCATAGGATATGGACAAATAAGACGGTAACAGAAAAGTAAGGACTGATGCCACCTGAGTCAAGCCAAGAGTGGCAACCCCCGGACATATTTCCTATGAGCTGAGGACAAGTACTACATAAAAGCACATTGATACTGTGTCCCTTATAGAATGATAATTGCACAATTTGCCCCTTTTATCTTTTTAAAGGAGTCTAGCAATGCAATGTTTTTGTCAAAAGCATCATATCTTCCCACCATCAGAAAAAAAGATGATAGATGCTCAAATGATGGCACTACGCTCTTCCCTCCTATGTCTTTGGACTTTGTTTCTCCTGTTAATGTATATTTCTTCACTTAGCCAAAAGGGTAGTCCTCCTGCTCAGCTCACATGACCCGTGTTTCAGACTGGCAAACTATAGTTCCCAGAAGCCCTCTGTTCTCCTCCCGCCAATGTAAAGCATCACATTAGAAGGTGTTGGCGTAAGTGACAAATGTAAATGTAAGCCGTACTAGTCACACACAGTAATGTGCATCATGGGGTAAGTGCTGTGCATGTCACCAACTTGTACCTCTGTCTATATGCCAGGTGCATAACTCTGTCTATGCACAATAAAGGATTAAGAAGATTGTCTGTTTTTATAAAAGTGGTCCCCAAAGTGTGTAAAGTATACAAAATAACAAACCCATCAGGTACTCGCCCTCCCTGTGTCCAGCGCCCCTTCCCACCGCTGCTCTACTCCCAGTGTAGTCACTAGAGCAGGGATGTCATCAACAGGACACGTCACATCACCTTCCAGCACGATCCACTCACTGAGTTCAGTGATTTGCAGAGGTCACCGCTGTAGCCAGTCCTTCAGATTCATCATTTACTATGGGGAACTAGACAGCTTAAAAGAGTTGTTCGGGTTTGGGGAACAAGTCTGCAGTTACGCTACTTGACTGCAGACTTGTGAATACTTAAAGTGCAGAGTGCACTATCAGAATTCACTTGTCCTTTGATGTGCAGACATGCACTAAAATTAAAAGCAAAGCCACAAAAAGAATAAAAAATCCTCCAAAAATTAAAAAATTAACACAGAATAAAAAAGGGGTAGCAGTATTTACCTGCCCAGGTCTTATAACTAATGCAATCAGGATGCAGCAAATCCATGTAGTAAATATGGCTGCAACACAGGTGCAAAATAGTGATAAAACAACCACTCGCAACCTACCAATTCATGGAGGGGGTGATTGCTTAGTAATAAAATTGCACAAAATTGGCTTGTTTATGCAGTCACTTGCTAGCTAGACGTTTTTGGACTCACTCAATACAAGTGAATTGTTAGAAAGTGTCCAGAACTATGCAGATCACATTATTGTGGTCACATGACCACCTGCTCCCAGCACCAGCATTGGAGAATCCTGATGGCTCTCACTGGGCACACTGTGAGGATTCACAAGTCTGCAGTCACATAGAATGTCTGCAGACTTATACGCCAAGTCTGGACAACCTATTAAGGCCTGCAGCTTGAAAGATGTCATAAGCACAGGGTGCAAGCAAGATTTATAGGAGCATGTCAACCCCTTTTCAGCGCTTGTCAGCGGTAGAAGCCCTGTAATCATGTAAGGAGATAGACCAGACCGCGGGTACCTACATGCCTGGTCCGGAAGTAGAAAGGCTGCATCTCCTGTTTCCAGGGGGAAGCCTGAGGGAGGCAGACCTTCCCCTGCTGCAGGAGGGAAGGAGGAGAGACGGAACTTCCTGCTCACCCAGGAGAGCTGGGAAAGCATGCGCAGCAGCGGGGGGATAAAAGGGAGAAGCACGCCAAAAATGTTAGTCTGGCACCGGCACAGAGCAATGCAGAGGGCAGCACAGAGAACAGCTTGCAGAGCGGGGGCTCTGCTTCCCCCACCATTAAGCACTGACTTGGCAGCGGGTCATATAGATGGATCCCCCGTTGCCTGCAGAGCGGAGCCGTGCAGAGCCAGGCCAGCAGAGCAGAGCTAATCCAGGTGCCGTACCCAGCGTGATAGTGGGTACCACACACGCTCTGCCCAAGAGTGACCGCATGCTTGACAGACCCCCTGCATACAAGTCCACCGTTTGTGGACGACTGACTGTCAGCTCCCCGCTACCCTCCACACTAGGAGCAGGGCCGTATTTGGCACTAGGCACTCGTGGGCACGTGCCTAGGGCGGGACTCTGCGGGGGAGAGCGGCACCTGAGCAACAAATATTTTTTTTTTGGTCTGGGGGGGTCGGCCCTCCCCTTGCTTCCCTTACCCCCCCATCATCATACTCACCTCCTCCTGCTGCAGCTCCACCATCCAGCGCCGATATCTTATTCCTGTACTGAGCGAGCGGTCACTCCTGGCATCGCTCATTAAGCTCATGAATATGGACGCCACTCCACTCTCATAGGCATGGCGTCCATATTCATGAGCTTAATGAGCGGTACCCACGTGTGACCGCCCGCTCATACAGGAACAGGATGTCGGCGCTGGACCTTCGGAGCTGCAGCAGGAGGAGGTGAGTATATCTATGATGATGGGGGGGTGATGAGCGCTGTGTGTGGGCAGTGCAGGCTGTGATCTGGGTGGGGAGCGCTGAGTGGTCTGGGGGTGGCGCTGTGTCCTTACGCCCTCATACTACCGCCTGTGCTGCTCACAGGGCGAATTTATTCCTGTAGCTGAGGGGGTCATCCTGACGCTTAGGCTGGAAGTGTGAGCGCCCATGAAGGCTGGGGATATTATGGCTAGAGGGTGACCCGTGTGCTGGGGAGGATGTGGCGCTGCTTGGGCTGAGGGGGAGTAAAGATATCTATGATGATGTGGGGTGGGAGTGAGCACTGTGTGCTGGGGGGGTGAGCTCTGGTGCTGGGTGGGTGAGCGCTGTGGGCTGGGGGTGAGCGCTGTGTGCTGGGGGTGATGAGCGCTGTGTGCTGGGGGGTGAGCGCTGTGGGCTGGGGGGTGAGCGCTGTGGGCTGGGGGGTGAGCGCTGAGGGCTGGGGGAGTGATGAGTGCTGAGGGTGAGCGCTGTTTGCTGGGGGGGTGAGCGCTGTGGGCTGGGGGGGTGAAGACTGTGGGCTGGGGGGTGAGTGCTGTGTGCTGGGGGTGAGCACTGTGGGCTGGGGGGGTGAGCTCTGGGGGCTGGGGGGGTGAGCGCTGTGTGCTGGGGGTGATGAACGCTGTGTGCTGGGGGGTGAGCGCTGTGGGCTGGGGGGGTGAGTGCTGTGTGCTGGAGGGTGAGCACTGTGGGCTGGGGGGTGAGCGCTGTGGGCTGGGGGGTGAGCGCTGTGGGCTGGGGGGGTGAGCGCTGAGGGCTGGGGGGGTGATGAGCGCTGTGGGCTGGGGGGTGAGCGCTGAGGGCTGGGGGGTAATGAGCACAGGGGGGAGAATGAGCGCAGGGGGGTGAATGAGCGCAGGGGGAGAATGAGCGCAGGGGGGAGAATGAGCGCAGGGGAGAATGAGCGCTGGGGAGGAATGAGCGCTGGGGGGAGGAATGAGCGCAGGGGGGAGAATGAGCGCTGGGGAGTAATGAGCGCAGGGGGAGAATGAGCGCTGGGGAGGAATGAGCGCTGGGGAGGAATGAGGCAGGGGGGTAATGAGCGATGGGGGAGGAATGAGTGCAGGGGGAGAATGAGCGCTGGGGAGTAATGAGCGCAGGGGGAGAATGAGCGCAGGGGGTGTAATGAGCGCAGGGGGGAGAATGAGCGCTGAGGTGGGGAATGAGCGCTGAGGTGGGGAATGAGCCTGGGGAGAATGAACGCTGGACTAATGTAAAAGATGCGGTTGGACAGAAATGACATCACAAATCTTTTTTTTTGTTAAACAACATCTTTATTTAGCTTACAAAAAGGCATACAAATCCGCATGTAAAAACGCATCAAATACGCACTTGCGTTTTCTGCCAAGAGATGCGGATTATGTACGGAAACTTCTGCAGACAAATCTGCAATGTGTAAACATACCCTAAGGCTATGTTTCCACGTTCAGGAAACGCTGCATAGAGGACACAGCTCCGTCCAAAGCTTTGCTGGCTTTTGCACGCGCGGTCATTCCACATGTGTTCATTGAACCGTGTGGAATTGAGTCGCACGTACCAGGGCTTTGGGGTACTCGGCACCGAGCCCGTTCACTTCACTGGGCGATGTCACGGGTAGCACAGCTCGGTCCGTTGCCCTGGGCGCTCACTAAAAGGGGGATATTTACAGGGGATTGTAGAAATGTTTGTGACGCCACCTGTGGTTTCTGATCAGGGTGACCAGCGCTGCAGGGTGAATCCTCTGAGGGGTTGTTACTGGGCAGTAAGGTGTTAAGTCTTCCACAGGTAAGACTGATCCCTCGAGGTATATGGCGGTGTAGGGGTGAAGGAGCAATAATGCAGACACACACAAGACAGTCTCTTTCTGTACCTTTACTGGTGATGAAGTTGCAGGCACATCCCGGGAGGCCGTCAGGGTGGGGGATGCACGTCCAGCAATCCACTGAGTAGGTGTAAGCCTCCTTACGTCCTTATGTGTGTGAGTTTCTAACTTGCATAAAACAGAGTTTAACTCCTTCTCTTTGCTACGCCCGGCTGATCTTGTGATGAGGTCTTTTTGTGGACAGAACAGTGTCTCTATGGCGGTACCTGCCAGACCCCCGTCTTCCTAACCTCGGTTACGTATCAGCACTGCTGGGCCCCTGCGACTTGAAGTCCAGGATCTCCGGTGTCTCCTACCAGTCGTGCAGATGCTGGTAAGCACGGACCCGGTGTCCGGTGGTGCAGAGTGGAGGTAAGCTATCGTCGCTATTTCTCCTCAGTCACTCTCTCTTTCCTTTTTCCACTTGCCTGTCGTCCTACTCACACCTTTGACATAAGCACAGGCAGCAGTAGATATCAGCTATCTCGTTCAGACTTCCTCAGCCCTCAGGCTAATCTGACAGGAGTCTCTCCCTGGTGTTCTGAGGAGATCTTATCTCTCCCTCACAGCTTGTCTGAGGTAACTTTCTCTCTAACATGCTCTGACAGGAATCCTCTCACTCCAATGCTCTGAGGAGAACTGCACTGTCTGAGGTACAACCAACAACTCACTAACTCGCAGCTAGACTGCCTTAAGCTCACTACTGTCTCAAGGGCTCCCTCTGGTGGAACCAGGAAAAATGTGAAGTGTTGTGTGCTTATAGATTATCATGGATTTTACCTTTCGTGCATCCTCCTGGGCGACATGTGGCTCCAGTCACAGCTGGGCTATACAGAATCACCGCATCATATACAGAGGACGGTGTTATTTATCTTGTGTAGACTGAGCGTCTCCGCGAGATAAATAGACATGCTGCGGTCTAGAAAGACGCTCCACATGTGCATATACGCAGGTCTGCCACCTGCATCTTTGTCCGCATAGTGGATATGGGATTTCATAAAACCCCCTCCACTATTCTGTAACATCTGGACGCTGCGGATTGGACTCTGCGGCTGTTCTCACCCGCAGTGTTTCCTGAACGTGGGAACGTACCCTAAATATATCTCTGCCTCCTGACATTATATAGTATAGATTTGCCTGGACTGTACATTATTATAAATCTACTACCTGAGCATTATATATTATAGATCACCCTGTACATTATATATAATAGATTGTACATCATATATTACAGATAATTCTGGACATTTTATACTATAGGTCTCCTTGTACATTATATATTATAGATCTATAATAAATAATATACCGGGAGATCTATAAGATAAATTGTCCAGATTTATACACTATGTATCTGTTTACACCCAGACATATGAATAAGGCCTTAGTCAGACACTGGGCAGTAATAGAATAATAAAATCCATCTAGTAATCCTCCAATGTCTGCTGGACATGGTGTGGGGAGAGTTTCTGGTTCAGTTAGTACACACACACCAGACTTCTCGCTGTTAACCAGTTAATGTTTTCTTGTCCACCACACTGCAGTGTCAAAAGAGGAAGACAGCGAGACAGGCAGCAACATCACATCAGAGAGCGCTTGACCTCAAAACAGAAAATCCTCAGATCCTGTTATTGCAACATAATATTAAGAATAATATTTATTCATTGATATTGCGCTATTAACTCCACAGCACTTTACAGACATCATCAACACTGTCCCCATTGGGGCTCACAATCTAAACATCCTATTTGTATGTCTTTTGAGTGTGGTAGGAAACCACTGTCTTTGAAAGAGCTACATGGGCACACACATAGATTCGGCCTCATTCATGCCTTATGGGACTTGCAAACATGTGCGGCACTTGCGGTGAGACAAAAAAACACTGCTAGTAGCATTTTTTTTTCCATTGCTGCAAGTATCGGATTTGCGGGATCGCGTCAAAACCGCAGGTGTCGCACATGTCTGCAAGTCGCATAGGGAATGAATGAGGCCGAATGCAGTGTTGCCATAAGTGATCCGTTACATGGCAGATGAGGAAACACTGCCGGATCTGCCGCGAATGGCAAAAATCGCTGATGTGCAAGTAGCCTAAGTCACTGCCGACAGTGTCTGCATTAGTCATACTCACCAATGGGGGAGCGAAAAAGTGCCTAGGGCAGCATAAACTCTAAATACGGCCCTGACTGGGAGGTGACACCAGCTGAAGGCAGAGACTGCACTGAATGTGTGACGCAGAGAGAGACAGACGGCTAGGCCAGAGCCTGACTACTAAGGACTTGTGTACATCGCAGAGCGAAGTCCCGTTCCGATGGTTCCCCACACTGGACTCAGTACTGTGCTAGATACGTTTGAGCACGGGAAGTCTTCCTGTCTCCCAGAGACTTCGCTGAGGCGTCCCTCGCCGCTGTTGCCGGTGCCACCGTTGGATCCCCACCTGTTGCAGACTTCGCTAAGACATCAAGTGGAGCTGTTGTCAACGCCACCATTAGAACCCTGAGGAGCTGCACCTAAGAAGACTACAGACTGATAAAGCCTCTTTCACACTTCAGTCGTGTGACGTCCGCCCAAGTGTGAAAATGCCGGATCCGTCAGAAAAGGGTAAAAACGGATGTAAAACGGATCAGTTTTCTGACAGATCCGGACGAGAGAGAGAGAGAGGATCCGCCGCCCATAGGCGGCCATTATACACAATGCGGATGGGCGGATCCGAAACACTCCGCCATTTTGGCGGACTGAAAAAGCGTTGCATTGGATGTTTTTCTTAAATGACGGACGCCAATTTTTTGGCAGATCCGTAAAAAAACGGACCTAACGGACGACCATCCGTCAAGATCCGTCACTAATGCAAGTCAATGGGAAAAAAACGGATCCGCCCCAAAAAAATGACAGATCCGTTTTTTTCACATTTTGACGGATTTTGACTGACGTCGCACGACTGAAGTGTGAAAGAGGCCTAAGTTTCACCTCTTTATTACTGAACTTTCGTTCATCCCTGACCTACCCTGCCACTCTCCCAGTTCTGCCCCATTCCTTACCGTCACCCTACAATCAGGGTCGGACTGGCCCACCGGAGAACCGGAGGATTCTCCGGTGGGCCCTGGCATCTGGGGGGCCCTGGCACCTGCTGGCATACAGGGGCCAGTTGCCTAGGGCCCCGCTGCTCCAGGGGCCCCCAGCCGGTGGCGTGTCGCTAATAGCGGCACACCACGCAGCTGCCATGGGGGCCCCGTGCCAGCGGAGCAGCAGCGGGTGACAGGAGGCAAGAGCCCCTGTCCCCGCTGCTAAAGAGAAATGAATATTCACTGCTTCCCATGCCCACATGGGCGTGGGAAGCAGTGAATATCATTACTTACCTGTCACCCGCTCCAACCGCTAAGCGCCGCTGTGTCCTCGCGTCCTCTCTTGCTGCGATGTTCAGGCAGAGGGCGCGATGACGTCATTAGTGAGCGCCGCGCCCCGCCTGAGCATTCACTGCCGGAGGACCGAAGACAGCGGCGCTCAGCAGTGGACCCGGTGACAGGTAAATATCGCAGGTGCCGGGGCCCTGAGCCAGCGGTGACACCGGCACCTGTCCCCCATAGCGCGCCGGTGTCCCCGCCTGCTCAGGACACCAGCACCTGGCCCCAGCGACGAGAGGTGAGTATGTTTTTTTTTTTTTGCAGCATCTATGGGGGCACAGTCTGTGGAGCGTCTATGGGGGCATATTCTAGGGGGGCATAATCTGTGGAGCATTTATGGGGCATAATCTATGGGGGCATAATCTGTGGAGCATTTATGGGGGCATAATCTATGGGGGCATAATCTGTGGAGCATTTATGGGGGCATAATCTATGGAGCATCTATGGGGGAATAATTTAAGGAGCATTTATGGGGGCATAATCTATGGCGCTTCTATGGGGGCATAATCTAAGGAGCATTATGGGGGCATAATCTATGGAGCATCTATGGGGGCATAATCTATGGAGCATCTATGGGGGCATAATCTAAGGAGCATTTATGGGGGCACAATCTATGGAGCTTCTATGGGGGCATAATCTAAGGAGCAGCTATGGGGGCATAATCTATGGAGCATCTATGGGGGCATAATCAATGGAGCATCTATGAGGCACAATCTATGGAGCATCTATGGGGGCATAATACATGGGCAGCATATGGGGCACAATCTATGGAGCATCTTGTGGGGCATAATACATGGGGCAGCATATGGGGCATAATCTCATTTTCCACCCTAGGCTTATACTCAAGTCGATAAGTTTTCCCAGTTTTTTGTGGCAAAATTAGGGGGGTCGACTTATACTCGAGTATATATGGTATCTATTATCTATCTATATATATATATAGCATTATACCCTATGAGTGGGGGCAGCATTATCCCCTATGAGGGGGCTGCTTTATAATCTATGAGGGAGGCTACCCCAACTCCTGCTACATAATTAAGACATGTACTACCTTATATTATACCCTGATATTAGTGTGTTTTACTGCACAATTGGTGGTCTTTAGTGTTGAGCGATACTGCTCGATATCTAAAAATATCGGATCGGAATGGTATCGCCGATATCACTAAATATCGGCGATATCCGATTCCGATACCGGAAGTCCCATGTAAGTCTATGGGAACAAAATATCGCAACTAAAAAAAACCTTTATTTCCTTGTAAACACTAAATATACACACATAGAATACAAAATATATATATATATAATATACATGTCATTGTGACATATTATATATATAACATATATGTATAGTTTATACACTTCTACATAGTAAAATATCCTCTGATTCAATTGCCGGGTAAAGCCGGCTTCTGTGAAAAGACAGAAGCACCCGACATGAAATGACACTTGGTGTACATAGGGTTAACCATGTCTTTTCATGTCCTTTGCTATCTGATTTTCACAAACAATTACATCAGTCTATGTGTGCAAAATTTCACACCTGTAGGGGTTAATTAAAGGTGTAAATTCGTTGTTAAAAAAACGGACTTTTTTGCTACGAATTTACACCTTTAATTAACCCCTACAGGTGTGAAATTTTGCACACATAGACTGATGTAATTGTTTGTGCAAATCAGATAGCAAAGGACATGAAAAGACATGGTTAACCCTATGTACACCAAGTGTCATTTCATGTCGGGTTCTGCATTTTCACAAAAGCCTGCAATTGAATTAGCGGCTATTATACTATGTAGAAGTGTATGAACTATAAATATAAATATATATATATGTGTCACAAATTCAATGACATGTATATATATTATATATATATATGAGGTGTAAAATTGTTTAAAAAAAATGCGTGGGCTCCCGCCCTATTTTCGCAACCAGACAGACAAAGCCAGCGAATGGGGGCAGATAATAATAGCCCAGAGAGGGACCATTATTTTTGGCCCCCCTGGCTACTAACATCTGCCCCAGACACCCCAGAAAAGACAAATCTATAATTAGATTCGCCCTTTCTGGCACTTTGCCCGTCTATTCCCATTGCCCTGTAGCGGTGGCGAATGGGTTAATATGGGGTTAAAGCCACATTGCAATTGAAAGGTGACCTTAAGCCAGGTTAATAATTGAGAGCTGTCAATTAGACAACTATCAATTATTAATCCTATTGCATGAAATAAAAATAAAACACACACACTTTAATTAAAAATCATTTTAATGAAATAAAGACACATGTTTTTGACCATCTTTTATTTGACTGCAAAAACCATTTCCTGTAATAAAAATAAAATAAAAAAGCAAAATTATTCTTACCTATCCCATGCACAGTCAGGTCCCACGGTGTAATCCTTCAGAAAGGGTTAATGTTTACTGCAGGGACCGCAGCTAATGCTGCAGCCTCACAGTAAACCCCCAAATGAATAAGTTCCTCTCCTGGCTGACAGGAGAGGAAGTGGAAAGCTTAATTGATTGCTTTCCACTTTCACTTCAGGTCAGCCAGGGACACAATCAGTGACGTCAGAGGGAACTGATTAACAAAAATAGGGGTTCCCTTCGAATAAAAAATGGCGTGGGGTCCCCTCTATTTTTGTTAACCAGCCAGATGAAGCAGACCGCTGAGGCCTGGATTTTCAGGCTGTTAAGGAGCCAAGATCTATGGACCTTGCCAGCCTGATAATACCAGGCCACAGCAGTCTGCATATCTTGGCTGATTAACAAAAATAGGGGATCCCCTCGAAAAAAATTGGCGTGGGGTCCCTCCTATTTTTGTTAACCAGCCAGATGAAGCAGACCGCTGAGGCCTGGTTTTTCAGGCTGGTAAGGATCCAATATCCATGGACCTTGCAAGCCTGATAATACCAGGCCACAGCAGTCTGCTTAGCTTGGCTGGTTAACAAAAATAGGGGATCCCCTCGAAAAAAAAACGGCGTAGTGGTCCCCCTATTTTTGTTAACCAGCCAAGTAAAATGCAGACTGCTGCGGCCTGGTATTAAAAGACTGTCAAGGCCCATGGATTTTGGCCCTCAACAGCCTGATAATACCAGGCTACAGCAGCCCCACATTTGGCGCATCAAAAGATGTGCCAATTGTGGCACTTTACCCGGCTCTTCCCACTGCCCTGTAGCGGTGGCAAGTGGGGTAATAAGGGGTTAATGTCACCGTTGATTGCACGGTGACAATAAGCCCGGTTAATAATGGAGAGGCGTCAATAAGACACCGTCCATTATTAATCCCAAAGTTATTAAATGCATAAAAAAAAGACAAAGCAAGAAAAAAGTATTTTAATGAAATAAAAGAGACAACACAGTTTTCATTTCTTTTATGGTACTCTCATTCCTGCGACGCCATCGATCTCCTGTAAAAAAAGAAAAAAAAACAAACCAACAGTATACCACCTGTCCGACGCAGTCCATAGTAACGACTGTCCCACGACGATCCAGCTCTGCTACATCGCAATGACAGGCAGAGCCTGACATCCCGGCACAGCACAGCTGATTACCTGCTTCCCCGGCGGTGACGTCATCGGACTGACTGCTTTACGGCCGGGATTACCCAGCAGTCACTGCAGTTATCGCAAGAAACTGCATGTGACTGCCGGGGAAAGATGATGGCGGCCATGAAGCAGTCCAGGCCGTGACCGCCGGAGATCTTCTGCCAGGTAAGTGCCGCTGACTCCTGACAGACCCGACCGACGGACACTGACAGTGACAGACCCGACCGACGGACACAGACAGTGACAGTGACAATCCCGATTCCGGTATCCGATATGACGAAAATATCGGTACTCGGAATCGAAAGCCCGATACAGCTAATATCGGCCGATACCCGATATTTGCAGTATCGTATCGCTCAACACTAGTGGTCTTGTATTTATTTCTATGTAGCTACATAGTGGGCCCCAAGAATGATTTTCTCTGGTGGGCCCAAGGTGTTCCAGTCCGACGCTGCCTACAATCCCTCACTCCCTGCGTGGAGTACATTTCCTGTTTAATAAATACTGTTGATCTGCTCCTGTCAGTGGCGACATCTCGCGTTCCTGCGATATCTACAATCACACACTACGAAGAGAGAAGTTTTAGCCGGACAACACTTATTGAATTGCCGGTGAGAGCAGGAATGCAGAGAAACACTGTGTCCTCTCTGAGAAATGCGCCCCCGTGTGGTCAAATCAGGGAGAGAGAGTCATTGTATAGGAGTACTGAGTGTGCTCGACCTGTGAGGCTAAACATAGAGCTGAAATCGGATGTGTGGGAAGGTGAAATGGTGCATACTGTATTTTAAAACAATAGTGTATTAGCAAATATTAATGATTTTAGTTATAATACACATGGAGACATCAGTAAATCTTTAGGACACCCCTTTAATTAAATTGTCATGGCCTTGTTTAGAATAATAAAATCATCTATTATTTACACAGGTCCAGCGTTGTATCTCCACTGCTGTAATCACAGTTGTACACAATCTTTGGGCTATTGAACAATTTTGGAATAAACATTTATTTTATCTCTTCATGTGTGTTGGATCCCCTGCCATCTTGGAATGACGGGGCTCAGTAGCCCCTGCCAAATACATCGTCAGAGTGGCTGACCTCAGTGATTGGCTGGTCAGTCCAGTGATCTTTATCTCACTAAAAAAAGAACATTCCCGACTACATATATTTCAGAATTAATCTCCATCTTCAGCTACATAATCAGTGAACTTCCAAGCATGGGATATATGATTTATTGTAATTTATTCTGTGTTCAAAAAGTATCTCTAGCCTTTAACAGGTCATTTTCTGGAGTTTCAGGGTGTCAGCCCTCGGTTGAAGTCCAACAGTCAGACAAAGGTCATAGACATTAAGAAACAGGAAGATGGAAAGTTCCAAATAATTCAAAAAATATCTATGGTTACTGCTGAAAGTAACCACTCAGGCTGGGAAATAAATATGGAGGACAGGAAAGATCAGGAGTCTAGTCGAATTTGAGCACCAAAAATGCAACGTCCAACTACTCATTTGAGAATACATAATTATAAATTGATTATTTTTGGCTCCTTCCCCAGATACCACATGCAGAGGAGCATTCCTCACTAACAACTTGCAGACCATGACAATTAAAAAGTGACGGACACTCAAAAATAACATCTTTCAAATCAATGAAAAAGTTCAGCCTCAATCTTAAAAGGTCACCTCTAGCCCCTCTGCTTGACAGACATAATAAAGTATATTTCTGAATCTTATTATGAGATGCTGTGATATCTCACAACCCTGGCGGCCAACAGTTAGAACTGATACAAGTCTCACAGTAAGAGCAGCAAGGAACCCCCTTAAAGGTAGGACATTTATAAACCAGTGAGTGACCCTTATCAAAGAAACAAGAAAGTCTGCAGGTTTGTCCCACATTCTGGTGAACTAAATTTGCAATAATATAGAGAATAGTCCAAGAATTTCACACGAAGAAAACACTTGCACATGTGATCTATTAAATGTGTTGTCTCAAATTGTTTAACCCCCTTACCGACATCCACCAAACACGTATGGCGCAAATGGGAAGCCAGAGTATGGAGTGGGCTCAAGGAGCTGATGACTATGTGTTACAGCCAAGACCCACCTCTAACAACAATGGGTGGTGCGAAGCGCCGCCCATGATTGTTAACCTGTTAAATGCCGTTTCAAACTCTAACAGCGGCATTTAACTTGCGTTGGAATGGAGCGCGTCATTCCATTCTCCCATTGGCGCGCCCTTGATGAGATCGCGGTCACCGATGGCTTGCTATGACAGATGGGGATCTGTTAAAGACGTCCGTGCTCCCATGAAACTCTGCCTGTGACCAGGCTACAAGGGAGAAACCGTGGCACTGCTGTATATATCACCCTCTTTTCCCTCATAAAACATAAAAATATTAAAAAATATTTATACATATATGCGTTCCGAAATATCTGGTTTATCAAAATATAAAAATAATTAACCCAACTGGTAAATTACGGTAATTCAAGAATGCAAATTTACGGGTTTTTTATTGCTGGCGCTTCAGTATCACTGAAAAATGCTGTAATAAATGGTCAAAAAGTCATAACTATCCCAAAATGGTATCAATAAAAACATCATTTCGCTCTTCAAAACATAAGCCCTCACACAGCTTTATCAACCAAGAAATGAAAATGTTCCGGGTCTCGGAATATGGCGACACAACCACCCAATCGTAAACTGATGAGGAAAATCACATTTTGAGGTAATTTTTACCACACAATATAAGATGCAAAACAATTCCCAAAAAACATTGTGAGAATTGCGTTTTTTTTCACAATTTCACAACACTTGAAATTTTGTTTCCCATTTTCCAGTGCACTATGTGGTAAAATGGATGATGTTATTCAAAAGTACAACTAGTCCCACAAAAAAAACAAGCCCTCATATGTCTATGTGAACAGAAAAATAAAAAAGTTATGGCTCTGGAAAAAAGGGGAGGAATAAATGAAAATGCAAAAACGGAAATTGGCTGCTTTAAGAAAGGGTTAATGGAAAACTTAGTAGCGTAAAAACAAGCAACTTTGCGTTTTCTGTCTTATGAATGAAGGAATTTTAAATTCTATGGTATGTTGCTCTTTGCCTAGAATACCCGCCACCTCTACAGTCTATCAGACAAGGAGTGTGCACTTACAAGTTCTTTGCTTTTAAGCTTGCAAGCACTGCTCTGAAGCTGGTCAGATCACTGGATCCAGCCATCTTTAGTGTTCCTGTGCTGTTTTCATGCTAAGCTCCCTCTGCCTGAAGCATGTGAGAGTACACAATATGGGCCGATGGCCCAACCGTGGTCTGGAAGTCAATCAAGAGCACACTGATCCGGGAGTCAGTGATCCAGTGAGCTCCTGAACACAGAAGATGAGTGTACTTCTTTAAGTAAGAAAAAGTAGCTGCACACTCCCCAGTTACAGTATCCCGATCCAAAGACACACTTATGATCCAATAAATAAAGAAAACCGCAATTCTTCAGTAAAACACCTTGGATGAATCCGAAGTGCTGCAGTTTTCTTTACTTATACACTTATTAAAGTCCTGGATGTCATAGGAGGGGTTTCTTGTTTGGGACCTCCATCTATGTGAACATATAGCCACTTTTCAATTGTGGCTCCCATCCTGTTCGATGGCTATTTATTCAATGAGACAACCCCATTAAGTGGTGTCTGGTATCTTTGTAGATCTGGAATATACAGTATTTGGTGTATAATTATGTACATGTCAGGCCTTTGGTTTTTGGTTCCTGTGGTTCAATATCTGCAGCTTGCAGGATAATAAATGATGGGTTATGAACTGGCCATTGTGACACTTCATTTATTGAGCAGAATTTGGTGTTACTAAAAATTACCTTCACTAGAATGAGGTTATCACTGGTAATTGTGCCCTCCAACCCTCTTGAACCAATTAAAGGCTTATTGGTCTCTTGTACTGGTAATGTTGGCAACAGGTACTTTTAAGAAGTTTCACAATAAGATCCTCCAAATAGGCCTCATTTCTTCCAGATAGGGCTACATTTTTATGGTGTAATGCAAGGCTAATTTAGTGGTCTACAGTTGTCCAAACCTCCAAACACATTAGATAGCTGTCAGATGGCAGCTATCTTTTCCAACTCCCCTATACACAGGAATGCTTATTTCGGCCAAACAGGCCTTTGCTCTCTATGAGAGATACAAACAAAGTCATTTAGCAACAATTTATCCCACCTGCTGAACAAAAGGATTAGACCATGGAATTCAAACTACCTGATCCTTTTATCCATCAACATATTCTGTTGGGGGGACAGTCAGGAGGCCCTCATACACATTACTAATCCTGCCAAAATTGGTGGATTGGCCTGAACTTTATGCATTGTGTATGAGGGATTTTAGGTCTATTTAAGATTTTGGACCAATCCTAGCTTTTATTTTACAACCTCTTGAGTGCCTTGATTCTGTATCTTTCCTTATGCCAAAAAATATATTTTTATTATGTTTTTGTTATATGTTTGAATGGATTTTAATATCTTATTTTAATTGTACTTTTTTATTAGATGGCACTTTATAGTCTTTTCTATGTTTCCTTGTATAAATTCGTCAAGCCTTGTGTTGTCCTTGGCTAGTCAGCACAGCAGTAAACAGGAGATACGTTTTACGCATTAATGCTTAAGTGACGGTCTGCACAGAATATTGGGCCTACCTTCTACTCAACCCAACTCTACCAGCCCTAGACAACGGGTCCTTTTGCTGGCTCACCATTCATTTTATGATCTAAGCTCCAGGTCTAATTTGGCAAAGACGGCTATTTTGCACGAAGTGCACCTTCTCTGAATTTGGTACTTTATGAGCTACGGTAAGCACTTTATGCAATTATGTACTCTTTACCATTTAAAAGATCCTTGTGCAGTTTCTGAGATTACGCAATTTCCTGAATTTCAAGTATCTGAATTTAATTATACATTATTATTTCATTATTGATTCATTCTTTAACTAACCTTTGTCATCATGAGATTATTATTTAGGTTGCCCTGAATTGGGACTCTATGATAATTTGTAGGTCAGTGAGATAATAAATACTATCCAATGTGTAATTAAGCATTTCATAATACGGTATATCGGAGCCATTTCTTATGTGATGAAAGCATGGAATTTCTTCGAGATCAACAGGCTAATTTATATATAGATTCAAAGCTTAATTCCAGTTCTGGCACATCCGATTACTAAAACATGTTCATTGTTCTAGTACCTACACAGCAATAGCACTAGTTTAATTAGTAAAAATGTCCTGACTACTTTCTTCTAAGGCCGCCACTGTACCGAATGGGCTATTATAGTACAGCATATGCATACTGGGTCCATGTCATTTACCTTACTATATATAATGTGGATACAATGCGTTGCTATGGACTTGACTTTGGGCTATACCTGGTAGTCTAAGGGGCGCATGCATTGTGGGGGCGCATGCATCCCAGAAGCAAAGCATCACAGAAGACAAGCATCTTGAAAACGGCAGTTATTCATGGCAAGGAATTAACATTCATCTTCTCTCTTCACACAGGTAACCAAATCATTCAACCTTTGAATTGATCCTCTCTGCATGTATGCACTCCATTCATTGTTAGCAAGCAGCCTGAATGCTCCAATCCCTTCATTGGAATCAAACAGCTGAATAACACAATCCCTTTCTGTCTTGCATGTGGAAACATATAGTAATGGTAACCAAATCATTCAACCTCTGAATTGATCCTCTCTGCATGTATGCACTCCATTCATTTTTAGCAAGCAGCCTGAATGCTCCAATCCCTTCATTGGAATCAAACAGCTGAATGACACAATCCCTTTCTGTCTTGCATGTGGAAATATATAACAATGGTATGCACTCCATACTTCTGATTGCTGCCAACCACTGCTGTACCATCTTGCAACATAGTTTAATGTGCCTGGTAAAGCTTTTGTATAATTCATTTTTTGCACTGTGCTTAATACTTACTGCTGTGTATTCCTGTGACTGGGGCCTCTGTAGATGTTATCAGGTGGAAGGTGCTATAACATATAGATGTAGCCATCTCTAGTGCCTTTGATGATCTAACCACCCCCTGGTGTGCTGGCCCCAGCTGCCAAATTATCCCAAAGCAGCTCCCACAATCCCACTTTCCTGACCCTGTAGTGTGGGCTATATATTTAGGAGTAGTCTAAGGGGCGCATGCATTGTGGGGGCGCATGCATTCCAGAAGCAAAGCATCACAGAAGACAAGTATCTTGAAAACGGCAGTTATTCATGGCAGTTAATCAGGGCTGGAATCAGGTACCCCACACTTTGCCTTTTTCATTATGTACTTTATCTATTTCCTCTTGTGTTCCCTTGCCATCCACATTCACCGCCCCATCCCCCTCCATCACGACTCATACACATCAGCCCCTCTACCCTTCCCTCTCCCATGTACATCTCCCATGCACTCCTCACCTTCCTGAAAAACCTCAGCCCATCTTGCCCAAACACATCACAGAAAAAACTACTTACAATTCCAACAACTACTTGCTCTTTATCTTCCTACTCCTACTGATTTCAGGGGACATCTCCCCAAACCCTGGTCCACCATCCCCAACCTCAATCCCTACCCTACCTCATACCGAAACCATAATAATCTTATTAATATTACTTGCACTCCCTCATCTCCTTCTTTCAATTGTGCCCTCTGGAATCCACGGTCTGCATGCAACAAGCTATCCTTCCTGCACAACTACTTTCTGAACCACTCTCTTAATCTGTTGGCCCTCACTAAACCTAGATTCAGGATTCTGACACTGTCTCCCCTGCTGCCATTTCCTATGGTGATTTACAGTTCTCCCATTCCCCGAGACCTGCATACAGACATGGTGGTGGAGTTGGCATACTCCTGTCCCCACAATGCACTTTCCAGGTCATCCCCCCAATTCCATCACTCTCATTCCCTTCTTTTGAGGTCCACACCATCAGGCTCTTCCATCCCCTCTCCCTCAGAGTAGCGGTCATATATCGGCCCCCAGGCTCCCCACCCAGTTCCTTGACCACTTCTCAGCCTGGTTGTCGCACTTCATGTCCTCAGAACTACCAACCCTTATCCTTGGAGACTTCAACATCCCCATTAACAGCCCTACTTCCACATCTGCATCTCAGCTTCTGTCACTAACCACTTCTCTAGGCCTCTCACAGCTTTCAACCTCTGAGACACACAAGGATGGCAACACCCTTGACCTGGTCTTTGTCCGCCTCTGTTCAATCTCCCACCTAAATAACTCACCGCTTCCACTCTCTGACCACAACATTCTCTCCTTCACGCTCTCCTTCACACTCACATGGCAGCTATCTTTTCCAACTCCCCTATACACAGGAATGCTCATTTCGGCCAAACAGGCCTTTGCTCTCTATGAGAGATACAAACAAAGTCATTTAGCAACAATTTATCCCACCTGCTGAACAAAAGGATTAGACCATGGAATTCAAACTACCTGATCCTTTTATCCATCAACATATTCTGTTGGGGGGACAGTCAGGAGGCCCTCATACACATTACTAATCCTGCCAAAATTGGTGGATTGGCCTGAACTTTATGCATTGTGTATGAGGGATTTTAGGTCTATTTAAGATTTTGGACCAATCCTAGCTTTTATTTTACAACCTCTTGAGTGCCTTGATTCTGTATCTTTCCTTATGCCAAAAAATATATTTTTATTATGTTTTTGTTATATGTTTGAATGGATTTTAATATCTTATTTTAATTGTACTTTTTTATTAGATGGCACTTTATAGTCTTTTCTATGTTTCCTTGTAATAAATTCGTCAAGCCTTGTGTTGTCCTTGGCTAGTCAGCACAGCAGTAAACAGGAGATACGTTTTACGCATTACTGCTTAAGTGACGGTCTGCACAGAATATTGGGCCTACCTTCTACTCAACCCAACTCTACCAGCCCTAGACAACGGGTCCTTTTGCTGGCTCACCATTCATTTTATGATCTAAGCTCCAGGTCCAATTTGGCAAAGACGGCTATTTTGCACGAAGTGCACCTTCTCTGAATTTGGTACTTTATGAGCTACGGTAAGCACTTTATGCAATTATGTACTCTTTACCATTTAAAAGATCCTTGTGCAGTTTCTGAGATTACGCAATTTCCTGAATTTCAAGTATCTGAATTTAATTATACATTATTATTTCATTATTGATTCATTCTTTAACTAACCTTTGTCATCATGAGATTATTATTTAGGTTGCCCTGAATTGGGACTCTATGATAATTTGTAGGTCAGTGAGATAATAAATACTATCCAATGTGTAATTAAGCATTTCATAATACGGTATATCGGAGCCATTTCTTATGTGATGAAAGCATGGAATTTCTTCGAGATCAACAGGCTAATTTATATATAGATTCAAAGCTTAATTCCAGTTCTGGCACATCCGATTACTAAAACATGTTCATTGTTCTAGTACCTACACAGCAATAGCACTAGTTTAATTAGTAAAAATGTCCTGACTACTTTCTTCTAAGGCCGCCACTGTACCGAATGGGCTATTATAGTACAGCATATGCATACTGGGTCCATGTCATTTACCTTACTATATATAATGTGGATACAATGCGTTGCTATGGACTTGACTTTGGGCTATACCTGGTAGTCTAAGGGGCGCATGCATTGTGGGGGCGCATGCATCCCAGAAGCAAAGCATCACAGAAGACAAGCATCTTGAAAACGGCAGTTATTTATGGCAAGGAATTAACATTCATCTTCTCTCTTCACACAGGTAACCAAATCATTCAACCTTTGAATTGATCCTCTCTGCATGTATGCACTCCATTCATTGTTAGCAAGCAGCCTGAATGCTCCAATCCCTTCATTGGAATCAAACAGCTGAATAACACAATCCCTTTCTGTCTTGCATGTGGAAACATATAGTAATGGTAACCAAATCATTCAACCTCTGAATTGATCCTCTCTGCATGTATGCACTCCATTCATTGTTAGCAAGCAGCCTGAATGCTCCAATCCCTTCATTGGAATCAAACAGCTGAATGACACAATCCCTTTCTGTCTTGCATGTGGAAATATATAACAATGGTATGCACTCCATACTTCTGATTGCTGCCAACCACTGCTGTACCATCTTGCAACATAGTTTAATGTGCCTGGTAAAGCTTTTGTATAATTCATTTTTTGCACTGTGCTTAATACTTACTGCTGTGTATTCCTGTGACTGGGGCCTCTGTAGATGTTATCAGGTGGAAGGTGCTATAACATATAGATGTAGCCATCTCTAGTGCCTTTGATGATCTAACCACCCCCTGGTGTGCTGGCCCCAGCTGCCAAATTATCCCAAAGCAGCTCCCACAATCCCACTTTCCTGACCCTGTAGTGTGGGCTATATATTTAGGAGTAGTCTAAGGGGCGCATGCATTGTGGGGGCGCATGCATTCCAGAAGCAAAGCATCACAGAAGACAAGTATCTTGAAAACGGCAGTTATTCATGGCAGTTAATCAGGGCTGGAATCAGGTACCCCACACTTTGCCTTTTTCATTATGTACTTTATCTATTTCCTCTTGTGTTCCCTTGCCATCCACATTCACCGCCCCATCTCCCTCCATCACGACTCATACACATCAGCCCCTCTACCCTTCCCTCTCCCATGTACATCTCCCATGCACTCCTCACCTTCCTGAAAAACCTCAGCCCATCTTGCCCAAACACATCACAGAAAAAACTACTTACAATTCCAACAACTACTTGCTCTTTATCTTCCTACTCCTACTGATTTCAGGGGACATCTCCCCAAACCCTGGTCCACCATCCCCAACCTCAATCCCTACCCTACCTCATACCGAAACCATAATAATCTTATTAATATTACTTGCACTCCCTCATCTCCTTCTTTCAATTGTGCCCTCTGGAATCCACGGTCTGCATGCAACAAGCTATCCTTCCTGCACAACTACTTTCTGAACCACTCTCTTAATCTGTTGGCCCTCACTGAAACCTAGATTCAGGATTCTGACACTGTCTCCCCTGCTGCCATTTCCTATGGTGATTTACAGTTCTCCCATTCCCCCAGACCTGCATACAGACATGGTGGTGGAGTTGGCATACTCCTATCCCCACAATGCACTTTCCAGGTCATCCCCCCAATTCCATCACTCTCATTCCCTTCTTTTGAGGTCCACACCATCAGGCTCTTCCATCCCCTCTCCCTCAGAGTAGCGGTCATATATCGGCCCCCAGGCTCGCCCACCCAGTTCCTTGACCACTTCTCAGCCTGGCTGTCGCACTTCATGTCCTCAGAACTACCAACCCTTATCCTTGGAGACTTCAACATCCCCATTAACAGCCCTACTTCCACATCTGCATCTCAGCTTCTGTCACTAACCACTTCTCTAGGCCTCTCACAGCTTTCAACCTCTGAGACACACAAGGATGGCAACACCCTTGACCTGGTCTTTGTCCGCCTCTGTTCAATCTCCCACCTAAATAACTCACCGCTTCCACTCTCTGACCACAACATTCTCTCCTTCACGCTCTCCTTCACGCTCACATGGCAGCTATCTTTTCCAACTCCCCTATACACAGGAATGCTCATTTCGGCCAAACAGGCCTTTGCTCTCTATGAGAGATACAAACAAAGTCATTTAGCAACAATTTATCCCACCTGCTGAACAAAAGGATTAGACCATGGAATTCAAACTACCTGATCCTTTTATCCATCAACATATTCTGTTGGGGGGACAGTCAGGAGGCCCTCATACACATTACTAATCCTGCCAAAATTGGTGGATTGGCCTGAACTTTATGCATTGTGTATGAGGGATTTTAGGTCTATTTAAGATTTTGGACCAATCCTAGCTTTTATTTTACAACCTCTTGAGTGCCTTGATTCTGTATCTTTCCTTATGCCAAAAAATATATTTTTATTATGTTTTTGTTATATGTTTGAATGGATTTTAATATCTTATTTTAATTGTACTTTTTTATTAGATGGCACTTTATAGTCTTTTCTATGTTTCCTTGTAATAAATTCGTCAAGCCTTGTGTTGTCCTTGGCTAGTCAGCACAGCAGTAAACAGGAGATACGTTTTACGCATTAATGCTTAAGTGACGGTCTGCACAGAATATTGGGCCTACCTTCTACTCAACCCAACTCTACCAGCCCTAGACAACGGGTCCTTTTGCTGGCTCACCATTCATTTTATGATCTAAGCTCCAGGTCTAATTTGGCAAAGACGGCTATTTTGCACGAAGTGCACCTTCTCTGAATTTGGTACTTTATGAGCTACGGTAAGCACTTTATGCAATTATGTACTCTTTACCATTTAAAAGATCCTTGTGCAGTTTCTGAGATTACGCAATTTCCTGAATTTCAAGTATCTGAATTTAATTATACATTATTATTTCATTATTGATTCATTCTTTAACTAACCTTTGTCATCATGAGATTATTATTTAGGTTGCCCTGAATTGGGACTCTATGATAATTTGTAGGTCAGTGAGATAATAAATACTATCCAATGTGTAATTAAGCATTTCATAATACGGTATATCGGAGCCATTTCTTATGTGATGAAAGCATGGAATTTCTTCGAGATCAACAGGCTAATTTATATATAGATTCAAAGCTTAATTCCAGTTCTGGCACATCCGATTACTAAAACATGTTCATTGTTCTAGTACCTACACAGCAATAGCACTAGTTTAATTAGTAAAAATGTCCTGACTACTTTCTTCTAAGGCCGCCACTGTACCGAATGGGCTATTATAGTACAGCATATGCATACTGGGTCCATGTCATTTACCTTACTATATATAATGTGGATACAATGCGTTGCTATGGACTTGACTTTGGGCTATACCTGGTAGTCTAAGGGGCGCATGCATTGTGGGGGCGCATGCATCCCAGAAGCAAAGCATCACAGAAGACAAGCATCTTGAAAACGGCAGTTATTCATGGCAAGGAATTAACATTCATCTTCTCTCTTCACACAGGTAACCAAATCATTCAACCTTTGAATTGATCCTCTCTGCATGTATGCACTCCATTCATTGTTAGCAAGCAGCCTGAATGCTCCAATCCCTTCATTGGAATCAAACAGCTGAATAACACAATCCCTTTCTGTCTTGCATGTGGAAACATATAGTAATGGTAACCAAATCATTCAACCTCTGAATTGATCCTCTCTGCATGTATGCACTCCATTCATTGTTAGCAAGCAGCCTGAATGCTCCAATCCCTTCATTGGAATCAAACAGCTGAATGACACAATCCCTTTCTGTCTTGCATGTGGAAATATATAACAATGGTATGCACTCCATACTTCTGATTGCTGCCAACCACTGCTGTACCATCTTGCAACATAGTTTAATGTGCCTGGTAAAGCTTTTGTATAATTCATTTTTTGCACTGTGCTTAATACTTACTGCTGTGTATTCCTGTGACTGGGGCCTCTGTAGATGTTATCAGGTGGAAGGTGCTATAACATATAGATGTAGCCATCTCTAGTGCCTTTGATGATCTAACCACCCCCTGGTGTGCTGGCCCCAGCTGCCAAATTATCCCAAAGCAGCTCCCACAATCCCACTTTCCTGACCCTGTAGTGTGGGCTATATATTTAGGAGTAGTCTAAGGGGCGCATGCATTGTGGGGGCGCATGCATTCCAGAAGCAAAGCATCACAGAAGACAAGTATCTTGAAAACGGCAGTTATTCATGGCAGTTAATCAGGGCTGGAATCAGGTACCCCACACTTTGCCTTTTTCATTATGTACTTTATCTATTTCCTCTTGTGTTCCCTTGCCATCCACATTCACCGCCCCATCCCCCTCCATCACGACTCATACACATCAGCCCCTCTACCCTTCCCTCTCCCATGTACATCTCCCATGCACTCCTCACCTTCCTGAAAAACCTCAGCCCATCTTGCCCAAACACATCACAGAAAAAACTACTTACAATTCCAACAACTACTTGCTCTTTATCTTCCTACTCCTACTGATTTCAGGGGACATCTCCCCAAACCCTGGTCCACCATCCCCAACCTCAATCCCTACCCTACCTCATACCGAAACCATAATAATCTTATTAATATTACTTGCACTCCCTCATCTCCTTCTTTCAATTGTGCCCTCTGGAATCCACGGTCTGCATGCAACAAGCTATCCTTCCTGCACAACTACTTTCTGAACCACTCTCTTAATCTGTTGGCCCTCACTGAAACCTAGATTCAGGATTCTGACACTGTCTCCCCTGCTGCCATTTCCTATGGTGATTTACAGTTCTCCCATTCCCCGAGACCTGCATACAGACATGGTGGTGGAGTTGGCATACTCCTGTCCCCACAATGCACTTTCCAGGTCATCCCCCCAATTCCATCACTCTCATTCCCTTCTTTTGAGGTCCACACCATCAGGCTCTTCCATCCCCTCTCCCTCAGAGTAGCGGTCATATATCGGCCCCAGGCTCGCCCACCCAGTTCCTTGACCACTTCTCAGCCTGGCTGTCGCACTTCATGTCCTCAGAACTACCAACCCTTATCCTTGGAGACTTCAACATCCCCATTAACAGCCCTACTTCCACATCTGCATCTCAGCTTCTGTCACTAACCACTTCTCTAGGCCTCTCACAGCTTTCAACCTCTGAGACACACAAGGATGGCAACACCCTTGACCTGGTCTTTGTCCGCCTCTGTTCAATCTCCCACCTAAATAACTCACCGCTTCCACTCTCTGACCACAACATTCTCTCCTTCACGCTCTCCTTCACGCTCACATGGCAGCTATCTTTTCCAACTCCCCTATACACAGGAATGCTCATTTCGGCCAAACAGGCCTTTGCTCTCTATGAGAGATACAAACAAAGTCATTTAGCAACAATTTATCCCACCTGCTGAACAAAAGGATTAGACCATGGAATTCAAACTACCTGATCCTTTTATCCATCAACATATTCTGTTGGGGGGACAGTCAGGAGGCCCTCATACACATTACTAATCCTGCCAAAATTGGTGGATTGGCCTGAACTTTATGCATTGTGTATGAGGGATTTTAGGTCTATTTAAGATTTTGGACCAATCCTAGCTTTTATTTTACAACCTCTTGAGTGCCTTGATTCTGTATCTTTCCTTATGCCAAAAAATATTTTTTATTATGTTTTTGTTATATGTTTGAATGGATTTTAATATCT
The DNA here is from genome assembly GCA_033576555.1 of Oophaga sylvatica. Taxonomy (NCBI): domain Eukaryota; kingdom Metazoa; phylum Chordata; class Amphibia; order Anura; family Dendrobatidae; genus Oophaga; species Oophaga sylvatica. Next base: position 955,497,893 of record JARQOD010000001.1, on the reverse strand, counting down.
TATTTTAATTGTACTTTTTTATTAGATGGCACTTTATAGTCTTTTCTATGTTTCCTTGTAATAAATTCGTCAAGCCTTGTGTTGTCCTTGGCTAGTCAGCACAGCAGTAAACAGGAGATACGTTTTACGCATTACTGCTTAAGTGACGGTCTGCACAGAATATTGGGCCTACCTTCTACTCAACCCAACTCTACCAGCCCTAGACAACGGGTCCTTTTGCTGGCTCACCATTCATTTTATGATCTAAGCTCCAGGTCCAATTTGGCAAAGACGGCTATTTTGCACGAAGTGCACCTTCTCTGAATTTGGTACTTTATGAGCTACGGTAAGCACTTTATGCAATTATGTACTCTTTACCATTTAAAAGATCCTTGTGCAGTTTCTGAGATTACGCAATTTCCTGAATTTCAAGTATCTGAATTTAATTATACATTATTATTTCATTATTGATTCATTCTTTAACTAACCTTTGTCATCATGAGATTATTATTTAGGTTGCCCTGAATTGGGACTCTATGATAATTTGTAGGTCAGTGAGATAATAAATACTATCCAATGTGTAATTAAGCATTTCATAATACGGTATATCGGAGCCATTTCTTATGTGATGAAAGCATGGAATTTCTTCGAGATCAACAGGCTAATTTATATATAGATTCAAAGCTTAATTCCAGTTCTGGCACATCCGATTACTAAAACATGTTCATTGTTCTAGTACCTACACAGCAATAGCACTAGTTTAATTAGTAAAAATGTCCTGACTACTTTCTTCTAAGGCCGCCACTGTACCGAATGGGCTATTATAGTACAGCATATGCATACTGGGTCCATGTCATTTACCTTACTATATATAATGTGGATACAATGCGTTGCTATGGACTTGACTTTGGGCTATACCTGGTAGTCTAAGGGGCGCATGCATTGTGGGGGCGCATGCATCCCAGAAGCAAAGCATCACAGAAGACAAGCATCTTGAAAACGGCAGTTATTTATGGCAAGGAATTAACATTCATCTTCTCTCTTCACACAGGTAACCAAATCATTCAACCTTTGAATTGATCCTCTCTGCATGTATGCACTCCATTCATTGTTAGCAAGCAGCCTGAATGCTCCAATCCCTTCATTGGAATCAAACAGCTGAATAACACAATCCCTTTCTGTCTTGCATGTGGAAACATATAGTAATGGTAACCAAATCATTCAACCTCTGAATTGATCCTCTCTGCATGTATGCACTCCATTCATTGTTAGCAAGCAGCCTGAATGCTCCAATCCCTTCATTGGAATCAAACAGCTGAATGACACAATCCCTTTCTGTCTTGCATGTGGAAATATATAACAATGGTATGCACTCCATACTTCTGATTGCTGCCAACCACTGCTGTACCATCTTGCAACATAGTTTAATGTGCCTGGTAAAGCTTTTGTATAATTCATTTTTTGCACTGTGCTTAATACTTACTGCTGTGTATTCCTGTGACTGGGGCCTCTGTAGATGTTATCAGGTGGAAGGTGCTATAACATATAGATGTAGCCATCTCTAGTGCCTTTGATGATCTAACCACCCCCTGGTGTGCTGGCCCCAGCTGCCAAATTATCCCAAAGCAGCTCCCACAATCCCACTTTCCTGACCCTGTAGTGTGGGCTATATATTTAGGAGTAGTCTAAGGGGCGCATGCATTGTGGGGGCGCATGCATTCCAGAAGCAAAGCATCACAGAAGACAAGTATCTTGAAAACGGCAGTTATTCATGGCAGTTAATCAGGGCTGGAATCAGGTACCCCACACTTTGCCTTTTTCATTATGTACTTTATCTATTTCCTCTTGTGTTCCCTTGCCATCCACATTCACCGCCCCATCTCCCTCCATCACGACTCATACACATCAGCCCCTCTACCCTTCCCTCTCCCATGTACATCTCCCATGCACTCCTCACCTTCCTGAAAAACCTCAGCCCATCTTGCCCAAACACATCACAGAAAAAACTACTTACAATTCCAACAACTACTTGCTCTTTATCTTCCTACTCCTACTGATTTCAGGGGACATCTCCCCAAACCCTGGTCCACCATCCCCAACCTCAATCCCTACCTACCTCATACCGAAACCATAATAATCTTATTAATATTACTTGCACTCCCTCATCTCCTTCTTTCAATTGTGCCCTCTGGAATCCACGGTCTGCATGCAACAAGCTATCCTTCCTGCACAACTACTTTCTGAACCACTCTCTTAATCTGTTGGCCCTCACTGAAACCTAGATTCAGGATTCTGACACTGTCTCCCCTGCTGCCATTTCCTATGGTGATTTACAGTTCTCCCATTCCCCGAGACCTGCATACAGACATGGTGGTGGAGTTGGCATACTCCTATCCCCACAATGCACTTTCCAGGTCATCCCCCCAATTCCATCACTCTCATTCCCTTCTTTTGAGGTCCACACCATCAGGCTCTTCCATCCCCTCTCCCTCAGAGTAGCGGTCATATATCGGCCCCCAGGCTCGCCCACCCAGTTCCTTGACCACTTCTCAGCCTGGCTGTCGCACTTCATGTCCTCAGAACTACCAACCCTTATCCTTGGAGACTTCAACATCCCCATTAACAGCCCTACTTCCACATCTGCATCTCAGCTTCTGTCACTAACCACTTCTCTAGGCCTCTCACAGCTTTCAACCTCTGAGACACACAAGGATGGCAACACCCTTGACCTGGTCTTTGTCCGCCTCTGTTCAATCTCCCACCTAAATAACTCACCGCTTCCACTCTCTGACCACAACATTCTCTCCTTCACGCTCTCCTTCACGCTCACATGGCAGCTATCTTTTCCAACTCCCCTATACACAGGAATGCTCATTTCGGCCAAACAGGCCTTTGCTCTCTATGAGAGATACAAACAAAGTCATTTAGCAACAATTTATCCCACCTGCTGAACAAAAGGATTAGACCATGGAATTCAAACTACCTGATCCTTTTATCCATCAACATATTCTGTTGGGGGGACAGTCAGGAGGCCCTCATACACATTACTAATCCTGCCAAAATTGGTGGATTGGCCTGAACTTTATGCATTGTGTATGAGGGATTTTAGGTCTATTTAAGATTTTGGACCAATCCTAGCTTTTATTTTACAACCTCTTGAGTGCCTTGATTCTGTATCTTTCCTTATGCCAAAAAATATATTTTTATTATGTTTTTGTTATATGTTTGAATGGATTTTAATATCTTATTTTAATTGTACTTTTTTATTAGATGGCACTTTATAGTCTTTTCTATGTTTCCTTGTAATAAATTCGTCAAGCCTTGTGTTGTCCTTGGCTAGTCAGCACAGCAGTAAACAGGAGATACGTTTTACGCATTAATGCTTAAGTGACGGTCTGCACAGAATATTGGGCCTACCTTCTACTCAACCCAACTCTACCAGCCCTAGACAACGGGTCCTTTTGCTGGCTCACCATTCATTTTATGATCTAAGCTCCAGGTCTAATTTGGCAAAGACGGCTATTTTGCACGAAGTGCACCTTCTCTGAATTTGGTACTTTATGAGCTACGGTAAGCACTTTATGCAATTATGTACTCTTTACCATTTAAAAGATCCTTGTGCAGTTTCTGAGATTACGCAATTTCCTGAATTTCAAGTATCTGAATTTAATTATACATTATTATTTCATTATTGATTCATTCTTTAACTAACCTTTGTCATCATGAGATTATTATTTAGGTTGCCCTGAATTGGGACTCTATGATAATTTGTAGGTCAGTGAGATAATAAATACTATCCAATGTGTAATTAAGCATTTCATAATACGGTATATCGGAGCCATTTCTTATGTGATGAAAGCATGGAATTTCTTCGAGATCAACAGGCTAATTTATATATAGATTCAAAGCTTAATTCCAGTTCTGGCACATCCGATTACTAAAACATGTTCATTGTTCTAGTACCTACACAGCAATAGCACTAGTTTAATTAGTAAAAATGTCCTGACTACTTTCTTCTAAGGCCGCCACTGTACCGAATGGGCTATTATAGTACAGCATATGCATACTGGGTCCATGTCATTTACCTTACTATATATAATGTGGATACAATGCGTTGCTATGGACTTGACTTTGGGCTATACCTGGTAGTCTAAGGGGCGCATGCATTGTGGGGGCGCATGCATCCCAGAAGCAAAGCATCACAGAAGACAAGCATCTTGAAAACGGCAGTTATTCATGGCAAGGAATTAACATTCATCTTCTCTCTTCACACAGGTAACCAAATCATTCAACCTCTGAATTGATCCTCTCTGCATGTATGCACTCCATTCATTGTTAGCAAGCAGCCTGAATGCTCCAATCCCTTCATTGGAATCAAACAGCTGAATAACACAATCCCTTTCTGTCTTGCATGTGGAAACATATAATAATGGTAACCAAATCATTCAACCTCTGAATTGATCCTCTCTGCATGTATGCACTCCATTCATTGTTAGCAAGCAGCCTGAATGCTCCAATCCCTTCATTGGAATCAAACAGCTGAATGACACAATCCCTTTCTGTCTTGCATGTGGAAATATATAACAATGGTATGCACTCCATACTTCTGATTGCTGCCAACCACTGCTGTACCATCTTGCAACATAGTTTAATGTGCCTGGTAAAGCTTTTGTATAATTCATTTTTTGCACTGTGCTTAATACTTACTGCTGTGTATTCCTGTGACTGGGGCCTCTGTAGATGTTATCAGGTGGAAGGTGCTATAACATATAGATGTAGCCATCTCTAGTGCCTTTGATGATCTAACCACCCCCTGGTGTGCTGGCCCCAGCTGCCAAATTATCCCAAAGCAGCTCCCACAATCCCACTTTCCTGACCCTGTAGTGTGGGCTATATATTTAGGAGTAGTCTAAGGGGCGCATGCATTGTGGGGGCGCATGCATTCCAGAAGCAAAGCATCACAGAAGACAAGTATCTTGAAAACGGCAGTTATTCATGGCAGTTAATCAGGGCTGGAATCAGGTACCCCACACTTTGCCTTTTTCATTATGTACTTTATCTATTTCCTCTTGTGTTCGCTTGCCATCCACATTCACCGCCCCATCCCCCTCCATCACGACTCATACACATCAGCCCCTCTACCCTTCCCTCTCCCATGTACAGCTCCCATGCACTCCTCACCTTCCTGAAAAACCTCAGCCCATCTTGCCCAAACACATCACAGAAAAAAACTACTTACAATTCCAACAACTACTTGCTCTTTTTGTCTTCCTACTCCTACTGATTTCAGGGGACATCTCCCCAAACCCTGGTCCACCATCCCCAACCTCAATCCCTACCCTACCTCATACCGAAACCATAATAATCTTATTAATATTACTTGCACTCCCTCATCTCCTTCTTTCAATTGTGCCCTCTGGAATCCACGGTCTGCATGCAACAAGCTATCCTTCCTGCACAACTACTTTCTGAACCACTCTCTTAATCTGTTGGCCCTCACTGAAACCTAGATTCAGGATTCTGACACTGTCTCCCCTGCTGCCATTTCCTATGGTGATTTACAGATCTCCCATTCCCCGAGACCTGCATACAGACATGGTGGTGGAGTTGGCATACTCCTGTCCCCACAATGCACTTTCCAGGTCATCCCCCCAATTCCATCACTCTCATTCCCTTCTTTTGAGGTCCACACCATCAGGCTCTTCCATCCCCTCTCCCTCAGAGTAGCGGTCATATATCGGCCCCCAGGCTCGCCCACCCAGTTCCTTGACCACTTCTCAGCCTGGCTGTCGCACTTCATGTCCTCAGAACTACCAACCCTTATCCTTGGAGACTTCAACATCCCCATTAACAGCCCTACTTCCACATCTGCATCTCAGCTTCTGTCACTAACCACTTCTCTAGGCCTCTCACAGCTTTCAACCTCTGAGACACACAAGGATGGCAACACCCTTGACCTGGTCTTTGTCCGCCTCTGTTCAATCTCCCACCTAAATAACTCACCGCTTCCACTCTCTGACCACAACATTCTCTCCTTTACGCTCACAAATCCTCCACCACCCCAGCGCACTCCTACCTACCACACATTCAGAAATCTACAAGCCATTAACCCTCAGACACTTTCAGACTCCCTACACTCATCGCTGTCCCCAATCTCCTCTTTTTCCTGTCCTGATCTGGCAGTTCATCACTACAATGACATTCTTAGAAGCACCCTTGACCAAGTAGCACCGCTCACCCTCAGAACCTCCAAACACACAGTAAAACAGCCCTGGCTCACATTGTAAACTCGACTTCTTCAGCGATGCTCTAGGAGTGCTGAACGCCTCTGGAGAAAAACCCGCACACCAGAAGACTTCATCCACTTTAAATTCATGTTAAGAACTTATAATGCTGCCCTTCACCTCGCCAAACAGACCTACTTCACCACCCTGATCTCCTCACTAGCCAACAACCCCAAGAAACTTTTTGACACTTTTCACTCCCTCCTCAGGCCAAAAGCACAAGCCCCTATCACAGACATTTGTGCTGACGACCTGGCCTCCCACTTTATAGAAAAAATAGATACTATCCATCAGGAAATCTGCTCTCAACCACCAAGTGCTGTGACTCCCATCCCACCCTGCATTTCCCCTGGCTCACTTTCCACATTTGATCCCATCACAGAAGAAGAAGTCTCCAGACTCCTCTCTTCCTCTCGTCCGACTACATGCACTACCGACCCCATCCCCTCACATCTCCTCCAGTCTCTCTCTCCAGTTGTCACAACTCACCTAACTACAATCTTTAATCTCTCACTCTACTCTGGCATTTTCCCATCCTCCTTCAAACACTCCATCATTACCCCGCTATTAAAGAAACCCGCTCTCGACCCTTCCTGCACAAACAACTACAGACCGGTCTCCAATCTCCCCTTCATCTCTAAACTTTTGGAGCGCCTAGTCTACTCCCGCCTTACCCGTTACCTCTCCACTCACTCCCTCCTAGACCCTTCACAGTCCGGCTTCCGCCCCCTAAATTCGACTGAAACTGCACTCATCAAAGTGACCAATGACCTTCTGACAGCAAAACGTAACGGCGACCACTCTCTGCTCATTCTACTCGACCTTTCTGCAGCTTTCGACACTGTTGACCACTGTCTCCTACTGTCTAGGCTCCAGTCACTAGGTATTAAGGACACTGTTCTCTCCTGGTTCTCTTCCTATCTTTCTGACCGCTCCTTCAGTGTTTCGTTCTCTGGCTCCACATCATCTCCTCTTCCTCTCACTGTCGGTGTACCCCAGGGCTCAGTTCTTGGCCCCCTTATCTTCTCTCTCTACACGGCCCCAATTGGACAGACCATCAGCAGATTTGGCTTTCAGTACCATCTTTATGCTGATGACACACAACTATACACGTCATCCCCCGACCTTACCCCCGCTGTTCTACAGAATGCCACCGACTGTCTGTCCGCAGTCTCCAACATCATGTCCGCTCTCTATCTGAAACTTAACCTCTCCAAGACTGAACTCCTTCTGCTCCCGCCGTCTACTAACCTCCCTAAATCTGACATTTCCCTCTCTGTGGGCAGCACCATAATAACACCCCGGCAGCAGGCTCGCTGTCTGGGTGTTATGTTTGACACCAATCTCTCCTTCACCTCCTATATACAATCTCTTGCCCGCTCTTGCCGTCTACACCTAAAGAACATCTGTAGAATCCGCCCTTTTCTCACCATGGAAACAACAAAAACCCTCACTGTAGCATTGATCCACTCCCGCCTGGACTACTGCAACGCTCTATTACTTGGCCTCCCCATTACTCGACTATCCCCTCTCCAGTCCATCCTTAATGCAGCAGCCAGGGTCATCCATCTGGCTAATCGTTACTCGGACGCGTCCGCTCTTCGCCAGTCCTTACACTGGCTGCCCATTCATTACAGGATCCAATTCAAAGTACTTGTTCTCACCCACAAAGCTCTCCACAGTGCAGCACCCCCCTACATCTCCTCCCTCATTTCTATCTATCGGCCTAACCGACTGCTGCGCTCTGCAAACGACTTTCGACTAACCTCTGCACTAATCTGTACCTCCCACTCCCGACTCCAAGACTTCTCCCGCGCTGCGCCAATCCTCTGGAATGCTCTACCCCAAGAAATTAGGACTATCCACAATTTGCATGGTTTCAGGCGCTCCCTCAAAACACATTTGTTCAGAGTGGCCTATCACATTCACTAATCAAAGTCGTTCTATGTTTAAGTGTGTATGTGTAGCCCATTCACTATCTCCATCCATCCCTCACTCCCTCAAGATGGCTGGACCATCATTGTAAATGCACCATTGTATATACACACCTGTACTTTGTTACTCCCCCACCTCATTGTAGATTGTAAGCTCTCACGAGCAGGGTCGGCTTATTTTGCTTTAATTATTGTATTGTTAACGTTGTTACTTATGACTTATGTTTTGAAACTGTTAAACTGTAAAACGCTGCGGAATATGTTGGCGCTATATAAATAAAGATTATTATTATTATTATAGTACAGTTAAAGTGGTTGTCCGCCTTTGTGGACAGCTTTTTTTTCTTAAATCCATGCAGAAGTGGGAAAAATTATTTTTGCAATTGTAATTTGTTAAAAATTTTGCTTCCTGTAGCTCCAGGTGCATGCATTAAAATAAGAAAACAAAAGAAAAAAATGTCCACAAAGGTGGACAACCCCTTTGAAGAGATTCCCATGTATCTATCCTTAATGCATATCCAGGGATATGAACTTTACAGCAATAAGTTCTGAGATTGGTACCAAGGTCAGAAGGGCAGATGTCAGAAATGTGGAGTACAATTATAAAGAATGACAAGCCAAGGTAAGGACTGGCAGAGTTCTGGCCCACACAGGCGAAAGGTCAGGACAATCATTAGACAAGTAGATGTTGTCAAAAAACAAACTGTGAAATTGCAAAACACAGAAGAAAAGAACATCTTACCACTCAGGCAATGGTGACTGGGTGAGGGTCCTTTAAAAAGAGCATTATAAGAAGTGAAAGGACTTTGATGTGTGCTGGAAAAAATCACAAGATTGACTTTGGGGAACAATAAATGAGGGAAGATCAGAGAATACTTGAGATTCGAGGATGTACTCAGGGCTCCAGTCTGATGGCTATGCAGTCCGCACCAACTGTAAAAATGTTTTTATCACTTATTTGATAATTTGGTTTCACTGACAACAAACAGACATCTTGAAAATGATAAGGACTGAAAAGGGGTATTCCCGTCTCCAAGATCCTAACCCAATATGTAGTAGGTGTACTAATAATATTAGCAAATACCTCCAATCAGAAATGCAGTACATTCTGATTTGCAATGTCACTTTCCCAATGTGCTGTGCATTGCAGTATCCTAGATAGCCATGGTAATGACTAGAGATGAGCGACTTTGCCTCCGGGAGGATCGAGTCGGGTTTCGGACCACCCGACTTTATCAAAAGTCGAGTCGAACGAAATCGGCTGACTATCAGAAATAGTCGGAGTTTCGACTGAAACCCTACCCGACCCCAATGCAAGTCAATGGGGAATAAAAGTTGGCAGTGAGTGGAGGACAGTAAACACACCTACAGTGCCCATTTCAATGCCAACGATATCAATTCTTCTTACTTAAGCTTGTCAACCTTATTTTACTTTATAATATTAGTAACGCATTGAAAACTGGGGTTATTTGGCTAAAGTTGTGGGGGAAGGGCTGGCTCCAAGTTTTTGTGGGCCCGGGCAAAAGAGTCTCAGTGGGCCCCTTTAACACATACCACAATTCAAGATGCTCCTATACGGCAGAGAAATATAGGTATAGTACAATGCCAAATACTTCACTTCTTACATTACATGAGTGATATCTATTGTAAATTCTACAACAGCTCAAAACCAGACAGTATATTCCTCCATACAGTATTATGGGCACCACATAGTGCGCCATACAGAATAATGAGCCCCATATATTGCTCCATACAGAATAATGAATCCCATATATGATTTTCTCTACAGAATAATGGGCCCAATATAATGCTTCATACAGTATAATGAGCCCCATATATTGCTCCATACATAATTGGTCCCATATAATGTTCCATACAGAATATGATGAGCTCCACATAATGCTCCAGTATGTGATGGTCCCCATATAATGTGCCATACAGGATAGGACGGTCCCCATAGAGTAGAATGAGCCCCACATATTGCTCCATACAGTATAATGAGTCGCATATAAAACTCCATACAGTATATGATGGGCCCCATATATTGCTCCATTCAGAATGCGCTCCATATAATGCTCCATACAGAATAGGCCCCATATGTGCTCCATATGATGCTCCATATATAAAGGGACCCATAAATAATAAACACCATATGATGCACTAGTGTATGATGAGCCCCATATAATGCTCCAAATATAATGGTCCCCATATATAATGCTCCATATATAATGGGCTCCATGTGATGCTCCATATATAATGTGCCCCATATGATGCGCCATATATAATGGGCCCCATATGATGCTCCAGTGTATAATGGGCCCCATATATGATGCTCCAGTGTATGATGGGCCCCATTTATAATGCTCCAGCGTATGATGGGCCCCATATGTAATGCTCCAGTGTATAATGGGCCCTATCTATGATGCTCAAGTGTATGATGGGCCCCATATATAATTCTCCAGTGTATAATGCTCCCCATATATTGCTCCAAACATTAAAAAAAATGAAATACCTCTCCTCGCTGGGCACTGCTCTACTCTGGACTCCTCAGCGTTGCCATCTTCCAGCTCTCTGCACTGTGACTATTCAGGCAGAGGGCGCACAGACGTGACGTCATCGCGCTCTCTGACCTGAATGTCACTGTCAGGAAATGCGGAAAACGTCACAGCGGTGGATCAGGGAGAGGTAAGTATTGCAAGTGCTGGGGCCCTGAGCAAGCAGGGGGGCCACTCATGGGCTCCGGCTCTGGCACAGGGCCCCTCATAGTACGCCAGTGTCTCTCACGGCGAGTGGGTCCCCCCACCTGCTCAGGGCCAGGCACTTGCCCGGGTGCGCCAGGTACTGACGCCGGCGCTTGGGGGGGTACAGCCCAGTTAGGGAGGTGGAAAAACTGGCATATGTTGAGGTGTAGGCTGGACGTTCAGCAGCTGCAAATGGAGGAATTGGAGAAGTCGGAGGAAGAGGAGGACAAAGCGAGCCATTTTGCTGGCAACCTATGTGTCATCAGGGAAGGTGGTACAAAATCCTTTGAAA
>JARQOD010000001.1:955446994-955486563 GCA_033576555.1 Oophaga sylvatica | reverse complement strand
CCCAGAGACCACCAGAGGGAGCTGTTTTAGACATATAAAAGAAGCTGACACAGGAAACACCAAGTCAGTTCAGTGCAGCCATCTCAGAGAAGTCAGTCTGCAGAGCTGAGGTTAGAGAGGCTGCAGAGCTATTCAGTTCATAGAGTGGAGTCTAGTAAAGAGTGGAACAGAGACCACTCCAGCCTAGTCAGAGCTGAAGCTAGGAGTACAGCTCAGTGAGAAGCGTGCCGACGCTTAGAGAGCGGTGAAGAGGCAGCCCACCAACTGCCAGTGTGTGATCGTGTGAGGATCCAGGTAGGCCGAAGGCGAGTGGAAAGTTAATGAGACAGAGGAGCCTCTACAGCTCATCTCAGCAAGCATTACCGGACACAGGGGTCCGAGCCTATAGAGATCTCCACGACCCATTAGGAGAACACCGGAGTTCCTGGAGGACTACAAGTCCCAGGAGTACCACAGAGCTGATACGTAACAGGATCAGGAGGACGGAGTTTGGCTGGTACCGGCCAAGGGACCCTGTTCTTTCAGAGAAGGTCCAACCACAAGGTCAGCCAGGTACAAGACGGAGACTAAGCTAGGCCCAGCTACACGCAGGCCAAGACTTCATTACAAAAAGGCAGAGAACAGGAGGCCACACACCTACTCAGTGGAGGAATCTGGATGTGCACCCTTCACCCTACAGTGCTCTGGGGAGTGTCTGCAACATCTTCAGTAAAGGTACCAAAGTGACTTATGTGTGTGTCTCCCTTATTACTCCTGACTGCCGGGTCCCCGTCTGTCCTGCATCCCCACATATCTATCTGCCCTGGAGGAGAACTCAGCCTTACTTGTGGAAGGCTTAACATCTAGCTGCACAATATTAACCCTTCAGTGGATCTGCATAGCAGCGCTGGTCATCCTGACCAGGTACCACAAGTGGCGTCACGAATCCCCATCTCAATATTCAATTCATCTGTAAATATCCCACATTACAGTGAGCCCCAGGGCCACGGACTGAGCCGTGTGCTGCCCGTGACATCCCCCATAGAAGTCGACGGGCTCGGTGCCGAGTACCCCACGGCCCTGGCGGGCGGCTCACCCATCTGAATAAAGAAAGCTTTCTTCTCTCTTTTCCTTCAGGCAAGGAACTGTAAATAGTTGACTCCAGGAGGGTTCTGCAAGTTCTGCTGTTTTAATAAGATAAGGACCAGACTGTGAGATCATGAACAGTGAGTGATCTGGGAACTCTCCATTGTAAATAGTTCTGCACCTCTTAAGGTGCTCCTTCTTGGTTTTACATGCACTTTTTGCAAAATAAGTCCCATCATTACACAACTACAGATCTGAAGAAAAACCCGTTAGGTGTAGCCGAAGATGAGGTTGGAGGTTTTGAGCGGGTCCTCCACAAAGTACAAGGACATTAGAAATACCCCGACTGGGATAGTATCTGCCACCTACCTCCTATGATGATAGCTTTTGATTGTGTATTAATAAAAATGTTATAATACTTGTATATTATGTTTACTGTAGAGTTAAAGTAAGAATTGTTTTATATTGCAGAGTCATTGAATAGCACTTATAGATAATGTGTATGATAGTTGTTGGTAAAAGGTACCACTTAGTGAGAAAACAGACAGAAGCTTAACCGAAAGCACTTTTTGTAAAATGTTATAAAAATAATAGTAAGAAAGTATTGTTACAGGGTCAAGATGTCCAAATTAGGTAGCAAACCCAGAAGCAACGGTTGCTACCCAGAGAATGCCCCCAATGGGGCTTGCACTAGAAGAAAATAATGAGTGTTAATATAGTGACAGTACTTTTATAGAAAAGAAGCAAATGTAAATATAATAGTATTTCTGCAGGGAAATTATGCCCTATCCTGGTAGCGAACTTGAAAGTTTAACGGTTGCTGCCAGTAGCACTTTTAGAGTAAATAATGTATGTTAATGTTATTATGTAACGTTCAAGAAATAGTGCCTCCCATGAAGGGAATTTGTGTTTTAAATAATTTTTCTACTTCTATGCTTCCTGTAACATCTGTAAGCTTTTTCAGGGGATATAGCTCTGGGATCGCCGTCTCGGGTAGACGGAGTGGCATCAAAACAGTTCAATCACAGACAGCAATTCGGGTACAAACTGCCGCAACCAGCTTTATTGTAAGTCCACAGCAAACAAACATGAGCAAAACCAACTCATAAACCAAAATCCTGAGCCTGTCCGGCTACTCACTAAACACAGATAGTTCCCTCACTATCAGGGCCCAGACTCTACCAGCCTGGCCCAAAACAACACATATATTCAGTATTTACCAGCATGTGGTTTCCCGGAGACTCCTGCAGTGTCTGGAGTCACATCCAGACTGAGAGCTCAATGTCTGTATTCTCAACCACCTACTTCTGGCTGCCTAATTAGAACCTGAGTGGCCTCAGGTTTGAGCTGCAAGCCTGTACTGAATGGAGGGTGTAGTGAACTTGCTCCACCACTAGGTTTACAAAGCCATACATTTCCCTTATGCCAGTCAGCTATGTACCTGGGCGAGATGTACACCCCATCCAATACATACCCCTTCACTGTCTCACATATCCCCCCCTCTTCTCCAGACCGGAGGGCTGGTCATCAATCCTAAAGAGACAGTGAACTCCGGACAAGGCATCGGCACTACCCTGTAACCTCCCAGGCCTAAGCTCTCTGCGGGCTTCGGGTATCCTGCACGGTTTCAGGTTGACCTTAGTGCCGGGCTCAGTCTCGATATAGTGCCTCACCAGAGAAGTACGACCAGGCAAGTCAGAAAACCTCTGCTGATTTCTCTGCAGCAACTCTCGTACTTCCTGTTTTTGGTGTACTGACAATGTGTCACCAACTATCACAGGAGGTATACCCTGAGCAATTCTATCCTGGGTCTTGTCCATCTCCAGGTGCCCACCAAGCACGTGGCTATGTGACAACCCCAGCACCATGCTTCTATATGGCTTAGGTACCAGGAGCTGACTCACGACCTCTCCCTGGACTTTAGTGACCCTATACAGCAGGTTATTATTCATGGCAACATGAGGAAACCTCTCCTCAGAGCCAGGCTCTTGGGGAACCTCATTTAGAACAGTTATATTTTCCTGGGCCATTTTAAGAGTGGGGTCTCGCAACTGCTCACTCCCCAAATTGTCACGGGACACAGGTAGGTCAGGGACATTCGGTTCCTGAGAACCACTATCCTCGTCTCCCAACATCACCTGAAAAGGAAATTCATCATTCTCATGGTCATCATCATTATCATGGTCATCATCATCATCACTATCATGGTCATCATCATTATCATGGTCATCATCACTATCATGGTCATCATCATTATCAGTATTATCACATAAGTTTAACGGCCCACTAGCATTGTGTTCCGCCCCTATGGACTGCGCAACCTCAGTAGGAGCTTCATCACATTGTCCAGTAGAATAATTTTTCCCCCAGAGTTCCCTAAACAGGGGAAAGTCACTACCCAATATGACGGGGTGCATCAGGTTCTTCACTTCCCCTACTTCATATGAGACCTCCCCGAGTTTGGGAACCAAGTCCACGGCAGTCTCTGGGTATACTTTGGTGTCTCCATGGATGCACACCACACTCAAGTGTTTATCGGGGATGAAGTCCCTATCAATCAGGCTGTCATGTACGAGAGACACTCGACTCCCCGAGTCTAGGAGGGCCTGTGCTGGGCAGCCATCCATAACCACCGGGGACACCTGTGGTCCAGTATCTTCGGCTGGGGTGGCCACACATATGGGTTCTGCGAAGAGAGAGAGAGGGACCTGCCAGCATCACAGTCCATAGGCTCCCCCACTAGTGGACAGTTGGCTGAAATATGACCCCTTTCACGGCATCTCCAATACTGTCTCTGGTCTGGGAGTTCAGACGGGGAGACCTTTCTAGGCCTGGGGTCTCCCGACAGGGAAGTATCACCCTTTTCCTCCCATATGTCCCCTCGGGCCTGAACCCGTCTATCAGCATACCCCCTGTCCCCAACAGCTGGAACGCTCTTACCGGGAGAGTTCGTCGTCCGGGAACTCTGAAGTGACGACCGCTCAGATGGCTGGTCACGGAGGTAATCTTTGGTGGCGAAGTACCTCTCTACCATGCTGACGAGTTGCTTGGCGTCTTGGTCTCCTTGTCCGACCCCGTGCTGTACCTCAGGAGGAAGTGCTCGGGTGTAGTGGTCCACTAACACCTTTTCGACCCTTTGGGCAGGGTTACTGACGTCAGGCTCCATCCACTTCTTTAGTGCTCGGGTGTAGCGGTTCACTATCACCTCTTCAACCATTTGGGCAGGGCTGCCAAAGTCAGGCTCCAGCCACTTCTTTACTGCAGACAACGCAGGTGCCTTTGCAACATTACTCTGGGACGAGGCGCTGAGATCCTGGTGTAGTGCTGCAACCTGCTCCCTTAACAATCGGTTAGTCTGCTGCTGTTGCACACTAACTTGCGCCATATGTTTAAGCAGCGCCTCAATGCTGTCATCCATGCTGTCAGACTTCTCTGTCTCAACAACGGAAGTCTTTACTCAAGACATACACACTCCACAGTCTTTTCCACAGCAAGTTCAGCTTTTTTTTTCTGTGCAGACCCTGTTAGGGCTACTGTCTCTTTAAGGCTGCTTCAACAGACTTTTCCTTTGCTGCTGCTTCAGCCACTGTGCTTCCCCAGCATTCGAGCACCAATTGTAAGCTTTTCAGGGGATATAGCTCTGGGATTGCCGTCTCGGGTAGACGGAGTGGCATCAAAACAGTTCAATCACAGACAGCAATTCGGGTACAAACTGGCCGCAACCAGCTTTATTGTAAGTCCACAGCAAACAAACATGAGCAAAACCAACTCATAAACCAAAATCCTGAGCCTGTCCGCTACTCACTAAACACAGATAGTTCCCTCACTATCAGGGCCCAGACTCTACCAGCCTGGCCCAAAACAACACATATATTCAGTATTTACCAGCGTGTGGTTTCCCGGAGACTCCTGCAGTGTCTGGAGTCACATCCAGACTGAGAGCTCAATGTCTGTGTTCTCAACCACCTACTTCTGGCTGCCTAATTAGAACCTGAGTGGCCTCAGGTTTGAGCTGCAAGCCTGTACTGAATGGAGGGTCTAGTGAACTTGCTCCACCACTAGGTTTACAAAGCCATACATTTCCCTTATGCCAGTCAGCTAAGTACCTGGGCGAGATGTACACCCCATCCAATACATACCCCTTCACTGTCTCACAATCATTTACTCTGTTTCAGCCCGCGGACATGCTGCATTTAACGGGGGGGTATGTGGTGCCACTGAGGGTCCAGTCGCCACAGAGGTACTGCATCTCAGCCAGAGATGTGGTATCCCACCTTTCAGGTAAGGTGGAGACACTGAACCTGGCTCTGACAACACTGCATCCATCACACACACTAGCTCAGTTCCACTAGCAAGCCTGTAGCTAGCAAAGGGTGTTAGATGGTGGGTGGAGCTCGTGTGTCAGAGCAGGAGTTAGACGGAAGTAAGAGTGAGTCTTCCCGTAGGGGAAGAAGAAGAAAGTCATGCATAGGCAACACTTCAATACAAACTCTCATCATCCCCTGTAGATATTCCCCTTTTCATTGGACGCCCAGGGCCCCGGACCGGGTCACTGCTGCGGTGACACATCCTTTTAAGACACTGTCCCGGTACCGAGTACCAAGTACCCCGCTACCCTGGCGGGCAATCCATTTCCTTTACATACGAATGACATTCTATTTAGAAAAGTATTCTTTTTCTGTACATTTGTATATTTACCTTTTTCAAATGGTATGACTGATAACCTTGCTGTGGAGGTCCAGAGGAGCCTACAGAAAACCCAAAAGCATCATAAATGCTATGACACTATGACGAAATGAGCTAAGGTTCAGGAAGGGCAATTTAATCCTGACCTAATCTGGAAGCACCAAAGATACAAACAGTGGAGGTGCTGCCATAGGACCCAATAGATATGACTACAAACTGGAAGTGTGTTGTGAACATGTTGGAGACAATTTCTGAGCTGAGGCTCCCTCTGGTGGTTGCTGACGGTACTGAAGCTGTATCTAATGACAGGTCCTCCTCACCTGCCAGCGATGACTGGCAATTAGGAGTCACTGACTGGACTGATATAAGGGAGATGCCTTCCCATGATCCTCGCCGGTGATCAATTGTTGTTTCCTTGTTCATTTGGAAGTCTGCTGGTGTCTTGCCTTCATCTGCTACCTTCAGATAAGATATTTTCTGCTTGTTTCTATTGTATTTGCTATTTCCATTTTTGTCTGCACCTTTGTGGAGGTTAGCCGGGTCCCCCTGGTGCCTGTGCTACTCTCTGTTTTTCAGTAGCCACTGTTATTTGTTCAATTGCTCTTTTCCTGCTTTTTGAGTGGTTGCGGGTTAGCCTTGTTCACACTGAGATCTGATTTAGTGGGTGGCGAGATCGTGTGATCTCAGCATTTTTGAAATCAGAAGTGTTGGAAGTTTTGCTAGGGTTTATCTGGGTTGCAGATAGTATTCTGTCCTGTCCTGTCCTTTCCTATTTAGGCAGTGTTTGGCCCCAGCGTTTGCTCACTCTATTTTCTGCCTGCGTTTGTGTTTCGTCTTGTCTAACCGCCATTATATGTTTGGGGGCTGCCTATTCCTTTGGGGCTCTACTCCGGGTGTAAGGTTCTGTGTACATGTTCCTGAAACTCAGTTTTTCCGTCAGCCATTTTACTTTCTGTCTTGCTGCAGTTGTCTTGCCCTCAGTCAATATGGAGTTTCCAGCTTGCATGTTCCCGCCCTGATTCTCTCCCTCTTGCTTCTTAAGCAGCCACAGCTGAGCAATCAGTGCTTCAGAATCAAGCCTGCAGTGAACCTGTGACCTGACTCCTGGAAGCCTTGGACCTTGTACTCCAGTTATTTCCTAATGTGGAACTTTGGAACACTCGTGGACTTTGGAACCTTGCTATTTGATAAATCCACGTTTGCATGGACTTATGGTAACAGAGAAGAGATCCTGAACCTGTTGTGGAGAGAGATTGCTGAGCTTAAGTTACTCTGGCCTGCTGTGTCTCCTGCTTTTGTATCTGCAAACTGTGTGACTATTATTGCCACTTGTATGAAGTAATACAAGACCTTCTATATCAAACCTGTGACTCCTGTGTTTTCATCGCACCCAAGCACAAGACACTATATGAACTGTACTCCTTACATTACACCGGGGCAGTTAGCTTTCCTGTTTCTATCTTTAGGTGTAGCTAGCTCTCCGGCTGTGCCGAGGCGCCTAGGACCACTGTAGGTAGGCTCCACGGCTGCTTCTAGTTGTGCGGTTAGTTTAGGGATCTGCAACCCATTAGTTTCCAACCTCTCAGGTGTTCGGCAGCCTTGTTGTTTTGCTCCTGTCCTCCTCAGTTACCAAATCATAACAGAAGTGATTGGCAGCCAATGCCAACAACACATCTGAGAAAAACTGCTTGTTCTTATAGATTCGGAACCTGAAGCACAACAGGTTCTGAACTTGGATATGGTTACCATCAAGAGCGTCAATGCAGCCGGAAAACTGCGGAGTTTCCAAAAAAAAAAACTAAAGACAAATGCAGCAATCTTCTGCTCTGGCCTGACGCATCACTGTCTCCTACAGGTTGTGCCATGTCACTTCCCCAGGGACACTGGACTATCCCTACAATAGTTGATGTCCGATCAAAATCTGAAAATGAAGAAACGTAAAAGAGCCTGAAAGTAGACAAAACAAGACAACTTCAACCCTGCCTCCAAACCCTGGAAAAAGGACATTGACCTGTAACAAAACTGTTTTTCAGGATAACACGGATGTTTTTGGCCTTGACACTACTAATGAATTGAAGGCGTATGTAACCTAACACTCGTATACCTCTCTAATAACGAACCCAGCTTAATGGCTGCAATAGTAAAATTAGGACTATGGCACACATCACCCAACCATTATCGGCTCTGATCTCAGTGATTGGCTGCAGCAGAAAACTGGACCTGGGGAGGGTGAGACCAGATATATTTGTTGATTTAGAGAAAAAAGGATCTTTTGGGGACATAAATCTTGATTGTGAAAAATCTCATTAAGGAAATGTATGCATTGTATGAGGCTGAAATGGCCGTACTGGAGCAGGTGGTTACATGTTCTTACCTCAGGGAGGCAATGAGCCATTCCTCAGGAGAAATACATCGCTGCATCTGTGTGCCTTTTCTATTTAGTTTACGCTACTGCTTCTTCAGATGACTGTCAAAAGTCAGGATGGACATGTAGCACAAAGAAAGAAATTTGTCAGGTTTCTGTCCAGGTTGACGGAATGAAACGTTCTTTTCTTCATCCTCACATCGTCCTCCAGGATCTCAAATTGTTGCCCAATTGCTAAGATATTAGCGAGGTCAGCATGATTTCACCACAATGCAGCAATCTAACAAAAAACAAAGATAAAATTTGAGCTAACGTGACCTTCCAGGGGTCTTTTTATTGGTTTGGGAACAAAGCAACTCCTTCAGTAAAATAAACAGATGAAAAAACAAGGTGGCGCACAGATGTAAAACAGTCTATTGGACATGGCTGTCAAAAAGGAAATGGATGTGTGGATGTAGCACAGGGATGGGTACTCTATTTGCAGTCGAGGTATGATACATATATCTTTTTATCGTTTTATTTTTATGCATTTTTTTGCTGCATTTGTTGGTAATTTTAGCAAAACTAAAGTGATATCGGAAAACCACAGCAAAGCAATGTATTATGGATGTAACATGAATGCAGCCTTGGGTCATCATTCCACATTACCGTGAGAGATTACAGTAACGGTAGGTTCATACGACCACAGTTTTCTCACTCTTTGTTTTTTTTTTTTATTGTAGCACTTATTAATCATTAACAAAACCTTTTAAAGTTTCCTATGTTGCAGAATTGCAGCTTATCTGTAAAAATCGGCTGTTATACTTTGGCTTCTGATGGTATCCGAATATTTTTTTAATTTTTTTTTCCATGCCCCTACAGAATAGAATGGGTGAATCTCATTAGATTTCCGGAGGATAATTTTGCATGCTGCGACTTTTTTTTTTTTAACCACACACAGATTCGATCAGTGAATTACAAACTGTTCATCTGCACTGCCCCATTGAATAACATTGATCTGAGTTTCTTTTAATGGACAGCACTTGGACCAAAAATATCTTTATGTGAATGAGTCCTAATAGTAAGATGTTACTGGCAAACTTCTGTACTCATTTAGCCTTTCTCATCCACATCTGGGGGGCCAATTCATCAAGACTGCCGTAGCGTCGAATTCTTTAGGCTGCGCATGCCACTGAATGAATTCGGCACATCAGCAGTAAATAGAGTAGCATTTCTGGAGTACAAAATGCCAGCAATTTTTGATAATTTTTATGGGATCGGGGTGATTGGCCACACACTACCCTGGCATTGCTCTGTCCCAGCTTTTTCCAGGCTTTACTCCTTTTGTCAAAATGAGTCAAATTATTGTGAAAACACCAAAAAGTCGTAACTAGAGTTGAGAGAAACAGGTCGGTCAGATTCATAAGCCGCAGACTTTTTCCAAAGTCGGGTTTCGCCGAGCGAAACTCGACCATAGCGTGAAGTCGGCCATGCGGTCGGCAAAACGAACGCCAAAGTCGGATTTCCCAGAATGCTTGCAGACGCCTTTTTTTCAGCCAATGAGCAAGGATGTACACTGTGGGCAACGAGATGACATGTGCAGCGTCCACCACCATTGTAGAGAAGGGCATTGCAGTGATTGGCTTGCTTTGGGGGGCGTCATAGTGTCTATAAAAGCCCTGACCGCCGACATCCATTTTACTTCTGCCATCTTAGAGAGGTTGCTGACGCTGTTTATAAGTAGGGAGAGAGTTAGGGCTGGAAAGAGAAGTTCTTCTGTGCTTGTGCTGATAGCAATTGTGCTGTACAGTTAGTGTGCAGTGACAGGGGAGGATTTTCTTGTGTGCAGCAGCGCTGGTTATTAGGCTGCCTGATAGCTGTATTGCTGTGTGTACACTCAGGGCTGGCTCCAGGTTTTTATGTGCCCCGGGCGAAAGAGTCTCAGTGGGCCCCCTTAACACAGACCACGATTCATGATGCACAGATACTGCAGAGAAATATGGGTATAGTACAATGCCAAACACTTCTCTTCTTCCATTACATGAGTGATATCTATTGTAAAATGTGCAATAGCTCAAAAACCGCCAAATCCTCACAGCGCACAGTACAGACTGGACAGTACAGTCCTCCATACAATATTATGGGCACCACATAGTCTCCCCCTCATCACCTGTCACGCTGTCTCAGGATAGAGGTGGACCGGGGTCTATGCTGACCCTAAACTGGGGTCCTGACTAGTCCCTCTACCTGGAGGTACTGTTAATGGTACAGAGGTCCAGGCCACCAGCCTAACCCTGTCTCCTGTAGATCCCTGACCACTGTAATCCAGTCCTGAGAAGGACCCTGATTACCACCAAAGGGAATGGGCAGATCACAGCTTACTAACAGTATTAGACACACGAGACAGACAAGGGGTAAAGTAAATACTGCCTGGCATACAAAAACTACAACACAGAGGGAACACAAAAGGTAAAGGAGATAAACAATAAGCGAGGAGAGGATTAACCACAACAGGCACTCTTAGCTTAAGTCTTCTCAGAAACGATCCGCTCTGCTGGCAGAATGAATGCTTTCACCGACATCTCCCAAGCAAACTGGCAGGTATATGAAGGGAGCTAATTAGTGCATAATCAACTGCAGCCGGGCGGGGCTGGACCTAGTCTTAGCACAGAGCTAGGTAGAATTAACTCCCTCATTGCCAAACACAAAGCACCAGCAACTCAGCTGCGAGAAGTCAGAATGTGTAATCGCGACGATCTTCGTGGCGATACACCCATGACAGTACCCCCCCTTCTACGAGGGGCCTCCGGACCCTCAGGGCCAGGTCTGTCCGGGTGAGTTGTGTGGAAGGTCCGAACCAAACGATCTGCGTTAATATCAGACGCAGGAACCCACGTCCTCTCCTCAGGACCATACCCCTTCCAATGAACCAAGTACTGAAGGGACCGGCGATTCCGACGTGAGTCAATGATCTTCGACACCTGAAATTCCAAGTTACCATTGATCACCACTGGAGGAGGTAGAGGTGACGGTATAACTGGTGCCACGTACCTCTTAAGCAACGATTTGTGGAACACATTGTGGATTTTAAACGTAGGAGGGAGGTCCAGACAAATGCCACAGGATTAATTATAGAACTGATCCTGTACGGCCCGATGAACCTGGGACCCAGTTTCCAGGAGGGAACCTTGAGTTTTATATTCTTGGTAGACAACCATACCAGATCGTTCACACTAAGGTCCGGACCAGACACTCTCCTCCTATCAGCCATACGTTTGTAACGGTTCCCCATAGCACTCAGATTATTCAGCACTCCTCTCCACACTGAAGCAAGTGACGACGAGAATCGTTCCTCCTCAGGAACCCCAGAAGGGCCCCCCCCATTGAAAGTACAAAACTGGGGGTGAAAACCATATGCCCCAAAAAATGGGGACTTACCAGTGGACTCGCTCCGCCTATTGTTAAGAGCGAACTCTGCCAGAGGCAAGAAAGAAGACCAGTCCTCCTGGTTCTCTGAGACAAAGCACCGAAGATATGTCTCTAGGCTCTGATTCAGACGCTCTGTCTGACCATTGGTCTGCGGATGAAAAGCCGAGGAAAATGACAATTGCATCCCCCGACGTGAACAAAATGCCTTCCAGAACTTGGACACAAACTGAGACCCCCGATCTGACACCACATCAGAAGGCAACCCGTGAAGTCTCACAATCTCCCCAATGAACACCTGCGCTAGAGTTTTAGCATTAGGAAGAGCAGGAAGAGCAATAAAATGTGCCATCTTACTGAACCTGTCAACTACAACTAGTATGACAGTTTTCCCTGACGACGGAGGGAGGTCCGTAATGAAGTCCATTGACAGATGAGTCCATGGACGCTCCGGGATTTTCAAAGGTAAGAGGGCCCCAGAAGGAAGGGTATGTGGGGTCTTAGAGCGCGCACAAAGCTCGCAGGACGCGACAAAAGTAACCACCTCTTTATTTAAGTTAGGCCACCAAAACCGGCGTGAAAGGAGATCCACAGTTGCTTTACTCCCTGGGTGTCCTGCCAAAGCAGAATTATGATGTGCCTCGATAACCTTTTGTCTTAACTGATCTGGAACAAACAGTCTCCCTGGAGGTCCTACAGGGGCGTCCCCCTGAGCCTCCAATACCTCCTCCTCAAGCTCAGAGCATACAGCCGACACAACAACTCCCTCCTGAAGAATAGGAACCGGGTCATCCGTCTTCCCGGCCCCTGGGAAACTACGAGATAAGGCATCAGCCTTTACATTTTTTGACCCAGGACGATATGTGACGACAAAATTAAACCTGGTAAAAAACAATGACCATCTAGCTTGTCTGGAATTCAGACGTTTTGCCGATTCTAGATACAGCAGGTTCTTGTGATCAGTAATGACGGTGACCGGGTGGACTGCCCCCTCCAAAAAGTGACGCCATTCCTCAAAAGCCAACTTAATGGCCAAGAGTTCCCTATTGCCGACATCATAATTCCTCTCGGCGGACGACAATTTTTTAGAGAAGAAGGCGCACGGATGCCATTTACCAGGAGACGGACCTTGAGATAATACCGCACCCACCCCTACGTCAGATGCGTCTACCTCCACAATGAACGGTTGTGATGCATCTGGTTGAATGAGTATGGGTGCCGAAGCAAAACATTTTTTCAAGGAGGAAAATGCTTGACAAGCTTTGTCAGACCACCTAGAAAAATCCGTCCCTTTTTTAGTCATGTCAGTGAGAGGTTTGACAACAGATGAGAAATTACGAATAAACTTCCGGTAGTAGTTAGCAAACCCCAGGAAACGCTGCAGTGCTTTAAGATCCTCTGGCCGATCCCATTCAAACACAGCTCTTACTTTCCCAGGGTCCATACGGAAACCGGAAGCTGACACCAGGAAACCCAAAAACTGAAGTTCCTGAACGGCGAATACACATTTTTCCCATTTGGCGTACAGTTTATTGTCTCGCAAGATCTGCAACACCTGTCTCACATGCTCCTGATGAGACACAAGATCCGGCGAGTAAATTAAGATGTCATCTAAATAAACGACCACAAACTGTCCCACAAGGTGGCGAAAGATGTCATTAACAAAATGTTGAAACACCGCCGGAGCAGTAGTCAGACCGAAAGGCATGACAAGGTTCTCATAATGTCCCTCCGGAGTGTTAAACGCCGTCTTCCACTCATCCCCCTCCTTTATCCTAATCAGATTATACGCCCCCCTGAGATCCAACTTAGAGAACCATTTGGCGCCCACAATCTGATTGAAGAGATCAGGAATAAGTGGGAGCGGATACGGATCTCGGACCGTAATCCGATTAAGCTCACGGAAATCCAGGCAAGGGCGTAGGCCTCCATCTTTTTTCTTCACAAAGAAGAACCCCCGGCCACTGGGGAAGATGAAGGTCTAATATGCCCCTTGGCCAGACTTTCCGAAATATAGTCCTTCATAGCCTGCCTCTCAGGACCAGAAAGGTTATATAACCTAGATTTAGGTAACTTAGCATCAGGAAGCAATTTTATAGAACAGTTATACTCGCGATGAGGAGGTAATTCTTGACACCCCTCCTCTGAGAACACATCCTCAAAGTCCTCCAGAAAAGGAGGTAAGGTTCTAGGCACGACCGCACTGATGACCGTGTTCATGCAGTTACTATTGCAAAATTCACCCCACTGGCTTATCTCTCTGGTTTGCCAATTAATAACTGGGTTATGTTTAGTTAACCAAGGAAGACCCAACACAATAGGAGTGGGGAGACCCTCCAACACATAACAAGACAATAGTTCTTTATGTATTGCCCCCACTCGAAGGTCAATGTTATGTACGGCTTGCAAAAAGCTACCTTGACCGAGAGGCCTGGCGTCGATAGAGAATATGGGGATAGGTTTGGCTAGTACACTCAGTTGCATACCTTGAACCTGGGCAAACCGAGCGTCCACCAGATTAGCCCCGGCCCCACTATCCAGAAGAACAGAAATCCTCTCAGTTCTCGTACCTACCACAACCTCCGCTGGTACGAGAAACTGAGACGGACTTGGGGACGAAATACATACTCCCAGATTGCCGTCCACCACACAACCTGGGATTAATAGTTTTCCGGCGACTTCTTGCTCAGTGCAGTACGGGATGGACACCCCTCAATAAAATGTCCCTTTCTCCCGCAGAAGAAACACCTTCTTGTTTTGCGACGCACCGCCGACCCCCTCCCTCGGTATGATGTCCCTCCCAACTGCATAGGTTCCTCGGAACAAACCAGGGGAACCTCAATATTAGGGACTTTAGAAGGAGGTGGAGTCATCACAGGGGGCGGAGTTACCCCACACCTCTCCCAAAGCCGTCTATCAATGCGAATTGCAAGAGCCATAGCGGCCTCCAGTGACGGGGGAGAATCATACTGAGCCAACACATCTTTTAATTTATCTGATAAACCTTGACAAAACTGGCTCCTAAGAGCCGGGTCATTCCACTGAGTATCCGTGGCCCACCTACGGAACTCTGAAGAAAATTCCTCCGCCGGACGATCTCCCTGCTGTATCCTACGTAACTTAATTTCAGCAAGGGAGACCCGATCCGGGTCATCATATACCAGACCCAGGGCTGTAAAAAATCGGTCCACTGACTGGAGAGCCGGGGAGCCCGGGGGGAGAGAGAACGCCCAGGATTGAGGGTCCCCTTGTAAGAGCGAGATGACAATTCCCACCCTCTGATCCTCACTACCCGACGACCGCGGCCGCAGCCGAAAATACAATTTACATGCTTCCCGGAAAGTAAAAAACTTGTCCCGCCCACCAGTGGGAGAGCCACTTTAGGTTCAGATCTGGCTTGCTCCCAAGGGTACAAAACCTTGGATTTAACGTCCGTCAGCTCCATGGACAAACTCTGCAACTGCTGAGCTAAATGGGCTACTGGATCCATGGTGGCTGGGGAGAATCTTTAGTATGGTCGGTGAAAATGTCACGCTGTCTCAGGATAGAGGTGGACCGGGGTCTATGCTGACCCTAAACTGGGGTCCTGACTAGTCCCTCTACCTGGAGGTACTGTTAATGGTACAGAGGTCCAGGCCGCCAGCCTAACCCTGTCTCCTGTAGATCCCTGACCACTGTAATCCAGTCCTGAGAAGGACCCTGATTACCACCAAAGGGAATGGGCAGATCACAGCTTACTAACAGTATTAGACACACGAGACAGACAAGGGGTAAAGTAAATACTGCCTTGCATACAAAAACTACAACACAGAGGGAACACAAAAGGTAAAGGAGATAAACAATAAGCGAGGAGAGGATTAACCACAACAGGCACTCTTAGCTTAAGTCTTCTCAGAAACGATCCGCTCTGCTGGTCAGAATGAATGCTTTCACCGACATCTCCCAAGCAAACTGGCAGGTATATGAAGGGAGCTAATTAGTGCATAATCAACTGCAGCCGGGCGGGGCTGGACCTAGTCTTAGCACAGAGCTAGGTAGAATTAACTCCCTCATTGCCAAACACAAAGCACCATCAACTCAGCTGCGAGAAGTCAGAATGTGTAATCGCGACGATCTTCGTGGCGATACACCCATGACATCACCCAAATAATACCCCATGCAGGATGTCACCCCCCCATCCCCCATATAATGCTCCATACAGAATACTGGACCCAATATAATGCTCCATACAGAATACTGGACCACATATAATGCTCCATACAAAATATGGAGCTCTCCTCTACACTGTGCTGCATTCTGCACTGTTACGGCTCAGGAAAGGGCGCTGTGGAAAGACTCCCCATTATCATCATCATTGCCTGCCCATCATCATCATCATCATCATCATTGCCTACCCATCATCATTATCATCATCGCCTCCCCATCATCATAACCTCCCCATCTTCATCATCATTGTCTCCCATAATCATCATTGCCTCCCCATCATCATCATTGCTCCCCATCATCATAGCCTCCTCATCATCATTGCCTCCCCATCATCATCATCATTGCCTCCCCATTAATATCATCATCATTGTCTCCCCATCATCATTGCCTCCCCATCATCATCATCATTGCCTCCCCATTAATATCATCATCATCCTCCCATAATCATTGCCTCCCCATCATCATCATCATCATCATTGCCTCCCCATTAATATCATCATCATCGCTCCCCATTATCATTGCCTCCCCATCATCATCATCATCATTGCCTCCCCATTATATCATCATCATCTCCCCATCATCACCACCATCACACATACAGCACCGCAACACACACACACACACCCCTCTCACCTGTCCGGCGTCCGCGCCCTCTCTGCCACAGCCAGCCGCTGAATGATGACGTCATTCAGCGGCGCTGCTGTGAGAGAGGAAGCGCCGGCGCCCTGCAGGCGCCCCTGGAGCCGGAACTGCGGGAGCGGAGGCACGAGGAGAGGTGAGTATTGCGCGGCTGCTGCCGGGCCCTGAGCAGCGAGGGGCCCAGTGTCGGCGCTGGCACCGCTACGGGCGCTGGGGTGCCCGACGGCGAGTGGGCCCCCCGCTGCTCAGGCCCGGCACTTGCCGGGTATGCGGTGCTGACGCCGGCCTGTGTACACTGCTGTCAGATTGCTTTTTTTACACAGCACTAATACATTTATTCTTTTTTTCTGCACAGTTACCGACCGTTCATTTTTCCCACACCGTATAGAGCTGTAAGCTCCTCACACACTACCGTGTACCGGCTGGTATCTCGGACAAATACATGCTGACTATCTGTGTGTGACTCTGGAAATATATACGGAGATTTAAATTTTTCCCTACACCGTATACAGCTGTACGCTTCTGATACAGTACCGTATTTCTGGTGTTTGTATTAAGGTCAAATCAATACTGAGAAAGCGTCTGTGTGTGACTCCGGAAATATATACGGAGATTTAAATTTTCCCCTACACCGTATACAGCTGTACGCTCCTCATACAGTACCATATATATGCTAGTATTTTTGGTACATTTTCCCAAGCATGAGGAAGTATGGTGGAAGAGGCTGCGGACGTGGGTGGGGTGGGGGGCAGCTGGTACTGATGGTGGTGGTGGTGCATCTGCTGGTAGTGCCAAAAGCACAATAGCACCTAAGGCAGGAGGTGTTGAGCCTGCGTCATCGTCTGGCTCCAGAAGGCCTGGAAGGCTCCCTTTTCTGGGAGTGGGTAAACCACTTTTAAAGCCGGAGCATCAGGAACAGGTTTTGGCTTACACTGCCGAAACAGCCTCCAGTTCTATTGCCTCCTCTTCTGAAGTTTCAAAAAATGCAAGCACTGAGTCATCAGGGCTGGCTCCTGGTCAGGAACAACACCTTTCCTTGTGTCCTTCACCCCACCAAAAGTGAAGGTTGCGGCAGGCCACACTTCAGATTAGTCCCTGGAGCTCTTTTCACATACCATGCCTAACTTATCAAGTCAAATCCTGAATTACCAAGTCCAAGATGAATATGACATGGAGTGCACTGATGCACAGCCACTGCTAGATGATTCTGCTGGTACATTCACCCAAAGCACTGCATTGACCTCGCAGTCTACTGAGCCAGAATCTGACCCTGATGAAACTTCGTTCGTCGTGCACACAGCCGAAGTGGCGTTGGAGACAGGCATTTCATGACCATGTTGTGGACTGATTTCTCGAGTAACGCTCACACGACTGGTAATACTGAAACGATTGCAACAGACAGGAGACAGCAGTTGTCAACTATGGTTCAAAATTACCTTCCTCCCCTGTCGATGTTCTCCCTCACATTACATTCCCTTTGTCTACTGGGCCTGTAAACTCAGGGGTGGGATTTAGCCGGTTCTCCCCGGTTCGATGGAACCGTTGTTAAAAAAGCTGCCGGTTCCCCGAACTGGGGAGATTCACAGCTGCGATCCGGTACTATGTTCCCCTCCGAGTCGGGCTCTGCAGCCTTCCTAGCCTGCACAGTGCGCCCAGGCAGTCGGAATCCGGATACCGCGCACTGATACAGGCGCACACAGCACACCCCGCCGGGCCCTGGCCCCCGCGCACTGATACCTGCGGCAATTGGGTACGTACTCCATCCACTCACAAGAGCCGCACCAGGCAACCAGGCAGAGCTGCAAGCGCCCCGCTTATTAGAGGATGTGAGTACATGGGAGGAGATGCTCGGGCTGCTGTTGGCCGTGGGTCGTGTTATACTATTGTAGGAACTCGAGGATTCTGATAGCGTGGGGCAATGAACAATCAGAGACGGGTTTCTTTGAATGCAAATAGTGTATTTGTGAAACAGCAAAACACCCAAAAACAATATACAAACAACCCGTAGTGACATGCAATGAAACGAGTCCATATATATATATATACAAGTCCAGTTATATGAATCCAGATATATAAGTCCTTGAACCTCTATAGCGAGGGCGGTAAAGTTCTTACGACGGAGTCCTCACACAAATGTGACCATAAGGTAAGTCTGATGCACAGGTAACGTGGCTGGATTCACACACTGCTGGTGTATGAAGAGTCAGATCCAAGTATGCAGTAGACACAGGGAGGTCCAGGAACAAGTTAATCTCAGTTGTGGCTTAATTCAGTGAAGTCCAACAACAAGTTCATATGTCAGTAAGATTCCAGTAACAGTTCCAACAGCTCTCACCAGAGGGAGTGAACGAAGGGTTAAACAGCAACACAGTTCAAAAACACAGTTCTTACCAGATGGAGTGAACCAAGGGTTAAATTCCAAAGTCAACAGGTTAATGATAATACAGTAAGTGCAGCTTACATATGCAGAGACAGTCCAGAGCCATGGGTAGAAGCTGCTGTAGCTGAGAAACACCTGAAGATAACCTGGTTATGCACTTTCCTGGTAAATACACAAAAGATCTGTGAGGAACAAAGCAGCTGGGTTGCAGGGAAACGGAAGCAGAATACTCCAGCAAGGAAGCCAACACCTGAGCCGGGTTTTAAACAAACGAACAGGAAGTAGGGCACACAAAACAGCAAACTCCATTTTAACAAAGGGCAAAATCATTGACAAAGTTACCTAGAAAACCCGGAATACTGACATTACTCCCCCCTAAAGACGGCCTCCGGACGGTCCTGGACCAGGCCTGTCCGGGTATCTCAGATGAAACTGAGCAATCTTCAGGGGCGCATTGATGTTACTTACTGGTTCCCAAGAATCATTTTCAGGAGAGTAACCTTGCCATCTAACTAGATACTGAAGCCGGTTTCTATGAAGTCTCGAATTAACAATATCCTGTACCACGAATTGTTCTTCACCATCAACCAACACTGGTGGAGGGGGGAGATACGATACGTCCCTGAAACGTGTTAGGAGAGACTGGTTTTAATAAGGAAACATGAAATACTGGGTGTACCTTTAAAGTCCGTGGTAGCTTCAACCGACAGGCAACAGAGCTCACAATCCCAGTGATCTTGAATGGACCGATGAATTTCTGTCCCAGTTTCTGCGAAGGAACACCCAATTTTAGATTCTTGGTGGACAACCAAACCGAGTCTCCTACCTTATACATAGGTGCTGGTTTCCGGAATCTATCGGCCGACTTCTTGTAACGCTCCTGTGCTGTGGTCAGGGAGTCCTTCAAAACTTCAAGATTACGTTGCAACGCCGTCACTCTGTCTTCAACCGCTGGTACCGAAATAGTAACCAGAGACCTAGGCAAAATACTTGGATGATAACCCAGGTTGGCAAAAAAAGGCGTTACCTTCGTGGAACTGCTTTGGGAGTTGTTGTAGGAAAATTCCGCTAAAGGAAGTAGCTTCAGCCAATCGTCCTGCAAATGACTGACGTAACAGGGTAGATATTGCTCCAAGGTTTGATTTGTCCGTTTGGTCTGCCGTTGGTCTGAGGATGGTATGCAGAAGACAAGCAAACATTAATGTGGAGCGCAGAACAAAATCCTTTCCAAAATCTAGAGGTAAATTGTATTCCCCGGTCAGAAATGATCTCATCTGGTACCCCATGCAGCCGGAAAATGTTCTGGATAACTAGATCTACTGTCTCTGTAGCTGAGGGAAGACCAGCACACGGAATGAAATGAGCAGCTTTCGTTAAACGATCTACTACCCCCAAAATAGTATTTTTGCCACCAGAGGTGGGTAACTCCACAATAAAGTCCATCGAAATAGACCCCCAAGGGCGAGACGGTACAGGTAGCGGTTTAAGAAGACCAGTAGGTAAAACGCGAGGAACCTTGTACCGGGCACAAACTTCACAAGAGCGGACATAGTCTGTAAGGTTCTATGTATATATTCCTGAAACTCGGTTTGTTCGTCGGCCATTTTGCTTTCTGTCTTTCTGTAGCTATCTTGCCCTCAGTCGAAATGGAGTTTCCAGCTTGCATGTTCCCGCCCTGATTCTCTCCTTTGCTTCTTGGGCAGCCACAGCTGAGCAGTCAGTGCTTCAGAATCTAGCCTGCAGTGAACCTGTGACTTGACTCCTGTAAGCCTTGGACCTTGTACTCCAGCTATTCCTACTGAGGAACTCTGAAGCACTTGTGGACTCTGAACCCTGCTCTTTGAAAGACCCACGTTTGCATGGACTTACGGTAACAGAGAAGAAGATCCTGAATCTGTGTTGGAGAGTGATTTGCTGAGCTTAGTTTACTCTGGCCTGCTGTGTCTCCTGCTTCTGTGTCTGCAAACTGTGTGACTATTTCTGCCAACTTGTATGAAGTAATACAGGACTTTTCTATATCAAACCTGTGTCTCATGTATGTTCATCGCACCCAAGCACAAGACGCTATATGAACTGTACTACATACATTACAAGATTCTGAAGCCAAAACGTTAGTGTCTGCTGGGTCTGGAAGGCTGTGTCTGCTGCAACTGTGGATATCAGACGTCCGGTTGTACTTTCTGTGATGACAGTGGTTGTGACTTCTCACAACCATTCCAGGTGAGCAATTCCCTTAAGTTTTTTCTTTCTGCAGTGTTATCACAGGTAAACACTATTGTTTTTTTTTTTTCTTTTCTCTTTTTTGTCTGCTGTAACTCTGGATATCAGATGTCTGGTTGAAACTTTCTGTGATGATAGTGGTTGTGACTTCTCACAACCATTCCAGGTGAGCAGTTCCCTTAATTTTTTTTTCTCTCTGCAGTGTTGCCACAGGTGAACACTATTGTTTTTTTTTCTCTCCTCTTCTTCCAGTAATCCTGTCTTAAAAGATCTGGAAAATGGAGGCCCGCATAAAGGAACTTTGCGGAGTGACTGATAATATCCTTGCAGATTTGCAGAATATAAAGACCCGTTTTACAAATCTACAGGACCTCAATAATCACAATTTGCAAGTGGTTGGACAGACTACCCAGGATTTGCGAGCCAGGATTGAGGTTCTAGAGGGGCGAGTCCAGGCTCCTGCCGTAGCCCCGAGTGCTGGGATTCCCAAGTTGCCCCCTTTTCGTTTTGGCGGTGAACGTGAGAATTTCAGGGGATTTATTAATCAATGCAATCTTTTTTTTTCTGCACATGCTTCACAATTTCCCACTGAACGATCTAAGGTGCTTACTATAATTATGTTGCTTACCAACAAGGCTTTAATGTGGGCAAACCCTCTGATTGAGACTGAGGATGATTGTTTGAATCACCTTGATGATTTTATTTCAGCCATGGGGCAGGTGTTTGATGACCCCAATCGAGGTGCAACAGCTGAAGCAGCCATGTTAGCTTTGCGCCAAGGTAAGCACTCGGTAGCTGAATATGCCTTGGATTTCAGGAGATGGGCCCTTGATACCACCTGGGACAGTTCCGCCAAAAAATCTATTTTTCGAAAGGGGTTATCTCCACTGATTAAGGATGAACTTGCTCGTGCCGACCCTCCCACTGCGTTAGGTGACTTTATTAACTACTGCATCCGTATTGATACTCGTCTGACTGAACGCAGGCAAGAGAGATGGTTCGAAAGCAATCGTACTAACCTTTTCCTACCTTCCTCTCCAGCTAAGGAACCTTTGAGTAGGATTACACGGGAACCTGAACCCATGCAGGTAGACTCTTTACAACGACGGGTTAGTGATGCACACAAGGAACATCGTTTTAAGGAGAATCTATGTTTCTATTGTGGTAAGTCAGGGCACTTCATTATAAACTGCCCCAGCCGTTCTCGTAAGACTACTGCAGCACTCATTCATTGTGAGTGTTGCGAGAGGGGATCTGTCAGGTCCGAGCCTCAGGCTCCAGAGAGATCTGCAGCAACAGATCTTGATTTCTCGGACTTAAACTCCGTTACCTCTGAGGACGTTGACTGTGTAAACGCTGCCATTTTTCAAGTTTCCTCAGTGGTGTCCCAGCTGAGTTGTAAGAAAAACAATTCTCATTGCTTTCTTTCCATCAAACTCTGGGTTGACTCAGCTTGGGTGTCTAGCTCTGCTATGATCGACTCAGGGGCAAGTGGAAATTTTATGGATGTCTCCTTTGCTCTGAAACAGGGAATACGTTCAGTGAAGAAGGCTACTCCAGTACAGATGGAAACTGTGGATGGCTCCCTGCTGACCTCTGGACCAGTGGATCAGGAAACAGAGCCTTTGAAGGTTCTTATGGGTAAAGATCATCAAGAGAAACTATCCTTTATGCTTATCTCTTCTCCCCACTTTCCCATTATTCTAGGGCTACCATGGCTGCAGGCTCAGAATCCTACCATTAACTGGGAGACCAAGGAATTACACTTTCCAGAGAAACAGATGAGTCCAAAAGTTTCAGCTTGCTCTGTTCCTAAAGGAATCATGTCAGTCCCTGAACTACCAGCTGTATACCAGGACTATGTGGATTTATGTGACAAGAAGAACGCTGACCAGCTTCCTCCTCACCGTCCATATGATTGTCCAATTGAATTATTGCCTGGAGCAGAGATACCTTTTGGTAAGATCTACCCCCTGGCGGGGCCCGAGCTAAAGGCTTTAAAGGATTACATAGACGAAAATCTAGCCAAGGGCTTCATACGCCCCTCTTCATCTCCTGCAGGTGCACCCATCTTCTTTGTAAAGAAGAAAGATGGATCTCTGAGACCATGCGTAGACTATAGGGAACTCAATAAGGTTACTATTAGAAACCGTTATCCATTGCCTTTAATCCCTGAGTTATTGGAGAGAGTGCGACATGCCAAAATTTTTTCTAAACTAGATCTTCGTGGGGCCTATAACTTAGTCCGTATTAGACCTGGGGATGAATGGAAGACTGCATTCAGGTCACGCTATGGACACTTTGAATATTTAGTTATGCCTTTTGGTCTGAGTACCGCCCCAGCCACTTTCCAACACTTGGTGAATGACATCTTCAGGGATCTCCTAGATACATTCGTGGTAATTTATTTGGATGATTTCTAATTTTTTCTAACTCCACAGAGGAACATCATGGACATGTGAGAATGGTCTTGGAACGTCTAAGACAAAATCATCTTTACATCAAACTTGAAAAGTGTGAATTCCATAGGACCGAAATTCAATTTCTGGGGTATGTACTGTCTACACAAGGAATTAGTATGGATGGAAGCAAAACCCAAGCCATCAAGGATTGGCCAAGTCCTAGAAATGTGAAGGAGGTACAGCGCTTCATCGGGTTTGCCAACTTCTATAGACGTTTCATTAGAAATTTCTCTGAGGTAGTGTCACCTATCACTCAACTTACCGGAAAGAGTCTAGGTTCTCCTGGACTCCCCAAGCCCAGGAAGCATTTTCCCGTCTAAAAGATAAATTTACCACTGCACCTATCCTAGTACATCCCAACCCCGAGCTTGCCTTTATAATAGAGGTGGATGCTTCAGACTGTGCCGTTGGAGCTATACTCTCTCAGAGAACAGGTGAGAAGAATGTCTTGCATCCCTGTGCCTTCTTTTCCCAGCAGTTGTCTTCGGCTGAGAGGAACTACGATGTGGGCAATAGAGAGTTGTTGGCCATTATTGCCGCCTTCAAGGAATGGAGACACCTTCTTCAGGGAGCTGCACAGCAAATAGTCGTCCTGACAGACCATCGTAACCTTGAGTTTATCAGGTCGGCTAAGTGTCTGACTCCTCGCCAGGCTCGCTGGAATCTTTTCTTAAACCAATTTAATTTTATCATTTCTTATAGATCAGGATCGCGCAATGGAAAGGCTGATGCACTCTCTAGGATTTACTCAGCAGAGACACGTCCAATTACTCCTCCTAAGACTATTCTTCCTGACTCTAGATTCCTAGGAGTAATTCATAATCAAGACCTACTTAAGGACATCAAGGAAGCATACCATGCGGATTCCTTTTTGGCACAACCCCCAAGGGACGTAAGTCTTGTCTTTAAGAATGGTGTGTGGATTCAGGGACAACGCCTGTATATTCCTGAACCAGTCAGATTGAGAGTATTGCAACTCATTCACGATTCCAAGATAGCTGGGCATAGAGGAATTCTAAAGACACAGGAATTTCTTTCTCGTTTCTTTTGGTGGCCCACTTGC
This sequence comes from Oophaga sylvatica, assembly GCA_033576555.1. Classification (NCBI taxonomy): domain Eukaryota; kingdom Metazoa; phylum Chordata; class Amphibia; order Anura; family Dendrobatidae; genus Oophaga; species Oophaga sylvatica. The sequence goes on along the minus strand of JARQOD010000001.1, from coordinate 955,462,072 downwards.
AGGAAGGATGTTTTGAATTATGTCACTTCATGTGAGGTCTGTGCAAGATGCAAAACACCTCGCTCCTCACCAACTGGTCTGTTACAGCCTCTTCCACCCCGTCCCGCCCGTGGGGATCCATTTCTATGGACTTCATTGTGGAGTTACCAACCTCTCAGGGAAAGAACACCATTTTAGTGGTGGTTGACCGTCTAACAAAGGCAGCTCATTTTATCCCTTGTGTCGGCTTACCCACTGCAAAACAGACATCAGATTTGATGATTAAAGATGTGTTTCGCTTACATGGAGTACCGGATGAGGTTATTTCGGATCGAGGGGTGCAATTCACTTCTAGGTTTTGGCAAAATTTCTGTGCAGCATTGGACATTAAAGTAAACCTTTCTTCTGCTTTTCATCCCCAGACTAATGGACAGACCGAACGAACCAATCAAACCCTGGAGCAGTATCTCCGCTGCTTTATCTGCCACCTACAGGATGATTGGGTGGATCTACTTCCATTAGCTGAGTTCTCGTATAACAACTCTCAGAGTGCCTCCACTAAACAGTCTCCTTTTTACTCTAATCTAGGTTATCATCCTAACATTCTACCACGATTTCCCATAGAAACGCCTTTACCAGCAGTGGCTGAAAGAATCACGTCTTTACAGAAGAATATGGATCTTCTAAAGGAAAATCTGGAATCGGCTCAAGAAAGGTACAAGAAAGCAGCAGATAAATTTCGTAAACCTGCACCAGCTTTCAAGGTAGGAGACTTGGTCTGGCTGTCAACCAGAAATCTTAAGTTAAGGATTCCATCGTCTAAGTTGGGACATAAGTACATTGGACCCTATAAAATCAGTAAAATTATAAGTGCCGTTGCTTGTCGTCTTCAACTGCCCAGAACTATGAGAATCCACCCTGTCTTTCATGTATCCCTACTAAAGGCTGCAACACCCAATACGTTTCCTGGACGTTCTTCTCCTTGCCCTGACCCAGTGCTAGTCGATGGTCAGGAAGAATTTGTGGTGGAAAGGATTTTAGATTCCAGGTTGTATAGAAATCAGTTACAATATCTGATTAAATGGCAGGGCTACCCAGTGGAAGACAACTCATGGGAACCAGTCAATAACGTTAATGCTCCTCGCTTGCTCCGTCAGTTTCATCAGAGGTACCCACACAAGCCTGGTCTGAGGTCATCCGGAGGTTGTCCTTAAGGGGGGAGTAATGTAAGGTTCTATGTATATATTCCTGAAACTCGGTTTGTTCGTCGGCCATTTTGCTTTCTGTCTTTCTGTAGCTATCTTGCCCTCAGTCGAAATGGAGTTTCCAGCTTGCATGTTCCCGCCCTGATTCTCTCCTTTGCTTCTTGGGCAGCCACAGCTGAGCAGTCAGTGCTTCAGAATCTAGCCTGCAGTGAACCTGTGACTTGACTCCTGTAAGCCTTGGACCTTGTACTCCAGCTATTCCTACTGAGGAACTCTGAAGCACTTGTGGACTCTGAACCCTGCTCTTTGAAAGACCCACGTTTGCATGGACTTACGGTAACAGAGAAGAAGATCCTGAATCTGTGTTGGAGAGTGATTTGCTGAGCTTAGTTTACTCTGGTCTGCTGTGTCTCCTGCTTCTGTGTCTGCAAACTGTGTGACTATTTCTGCCAACTTGTATGAAGTAATACAGGACTTTTCTATATCAAACCTGTGTCTCATGTATGTTCATCGCACCCAAGCACAAGACGCTATATGAACTGTACTACATACATTACATAGTCATTCACATCCTTTAAGCAGGTAGGCCAAAAAAAAAACGAGTTAACAATTCCTGCGTCTTCTGTACCCCCCTATGACCAGCCAATTTAGAGTCGTGGACCAATTTGAGAACTCGAAGTCTTACAGCCTCTGGGACATAAATACATCAATCTCTAAGCCACACACCATTCCGAAGGACAAGATTCACGTTGTCAGGTGGAGCCGCAAGAAATACGTCACCGTCATAGGCCAGCTTGATCTCCTGCCACAAGTCCGGTTCCGGAGCACTCCAACGAAATTGGCCTCCGACAAGATGGTCTTAGACGGGGTCCCAAGCACGGAATCCACGGTATGGATTCGGGATAATGCGTCAGCTTTCCCATTACGTGAACCTGGGCGGTACGAAATAATAAAATTAAACTGGTTCAAGAACAAACTCCACCTAGCTTGTCGAGGAGAAATGGTGTCTCCATTCCTTAAAGGCAGAAATAATTGCCAAAAGTTACTTATCTGCCACATCATAGTTCAGTTCTGCAGAAGATAACCTACGAGAGAAGAAGGCACACGGGTGCAGCAAACCTTTGTCTCCGGTACGTTGTGAGAGGATAGCTCCCAATGCACAGTCAGACACGTCCATCTCCACGATAAAAGGCAGTGCAGGATCCGGATGCATCAATATTGGAGCCGTGGTAAAACAACCCTTCAGGCGATCAAAGGCTTCCTGAGCTTGCGAAGACCATTCAAACTTCTTACCCTTCTTAGTGAGGAGAGTGATGGGACGGACAATTTCTGAAAAATTTCGGATAAACCGTCTATAAAAGTTAGCAAAGCCAATGAATCGTTGTACCTGTTTCCTGGTACCGGCCAGTCCAAGATTGCCTGGATCTTGTTGGACTCCATATTCAGTCCCTGAGGCGAGATAATATAGCCTAAAAATTGAATTTCAGAACAATGGAACTCACACTTTTCGAGTTTGATGTACAAATGATTATCTCTCAAACGTCTAAGTACGGTTTTGAAGTTGAGAGTCCTCAGTGGTTGACACCTTTTAATGGCTAACTGAAAAGATGGTAACAAATTGCAAGCTTTCGAGACTACTCAGGTCTCTTCATCAGGCAAAGACTAATACAACATATGAAGAATCACATATTTATACACAAAACAGCACAGAAAAAATGCAATAGGTAAGACAAGTGACGTGAAGCAGAATAGTCATTATGGCAGAGGGATGAGCATAGATATTGGAACAGTTCATAGATAAGGAGTTTGAAAGTTTTATTACCCTCTGATTGGGGTCTGGTAATGTTTTGTGATGTTTTCACAGGGTATTTGGAGTAAATTCCTTAATTGATGTAATAGGCCATAAATCCATGTGATAGGTTCATTCCAGCATTAAGAGTGTCAAAGGTCACCATCAATTTGTATTCCCAAATTCTTCTTTGTCTCAGAGATGTGAAATTGCCTCTCAGTACAAGTATTTTCATATTTAACATGCTATGATCAGGGGAGCAAAAAACTCTAAATATTTTTCTATCTACTGGCTAACACGGTACAAAGATATACATCTTTACTGTAAGTACGGTTTTGACATGTTCCTGATGTTCCTGTAAGGAGTCAGAAAATATTAAGATGTCATCGAGGTAAATTACCACATATTGGTCCAATAAATCCCTGAAAATGTTGTTGGCTAAATGTTGAAAAGCAGCAGGAGCGTTACAGAGTCCGAATGGCATCACCAAATATTCAAAATGTCCATACCGGCATCTAAAAGCTGTCTTCCATTCGTCTCCGGGCCGTATACGGAGTAAATTATATGCCCCATGAAGATCTAATTTGGTAAATACTTTGGCCTGGCGAACTCTTTCCAACAATTCTGGAATTAGGGGCAACGGGTACCTGTTACGAATGGTTACCTTATTTAACTCCCGGTAGTCAATGCAGGGTCTTAGATTACCATCCTTCTTCTTTACAAAGAATATTGGAGCTCCCGCTGGTGAAGAAGATGGTCGGATAAACCCCTTGGCTAAATTCTCATCTATATATTCTCGTAAAGATTTTAATTCCGGAGCCGCCAACGGGTAAACATGGCCGAAAGGAATCGCTGCTCCAGGAAGCAATTCTATGGGGCAGTCATACGGTCTATGTGGGGGAAGTTGATCTGCCTTCCTTTTATCACAAATGTCTGAGAATTCCTGATAAATCAGAGGGAGAGTAGGTACCTGTATCACCTCTTCCAAGTTCTGGGTAACTGGAGCCTCTACAGTTGAACTGATGGCAGGACTGCACTTCGGGAGAAAGGATATCTCCTTGGTTTCCCAATTGATGTTTGGATTTTGTGACCGTAACCAGGGAATTCCTAAAATTACAGGAAAATGAGGAGAAGATATTAACATGAATTAACATGAATGAAAGTGTTTCTTGATGGTCTGGTTCCATCTTACACTCCAGAGGCACTGTCTCCCGATCTACTGGTCCAGAAACGAATGGGGAACCATCCACCGTTTCCATAGTGATTGGTGAAGCTCTTAGTTGTGTCTTTATACCATGTTCCTTGGCAAAAGAAGAATCCATTAAATTCCCACCAGCTCCAGAGTCTATCATGGCAGAACTTGATATCCACTGTTCCTCCCACTGAATCTGAATAGGAAGAGAACAATGTGAATATTTCTCCCCTTGATCTTTAGGGGAAGTCGGCATCAGTACTGGGGGGAAAACCGCATCTAGATGTAGACTGGTCTCCAAAACTTCAGACTCAGCGTCTGTGTTATCATAATCCCCTACTAACGCCAACACCTTGTTGGGTCGGCTGGGACATTTAGGACAATTGATGAGGAAATGGTCCGATTGACCACAATAGAAACATAAGCGCTCACGGAGACGGTATTCGCGGCGTTCATTACTTTCACGTCTCTGCAATGAGTCCACCTGCATAGGCACCTCCTCAGCCTCTCCTGTGGTTTCCCTGGACGGAAGAGAGAAATTAGTAATGCGATTTACAGCGGCCCATTTTTCTTGTCTGCGTTCAGTTAAACGGATATCAATACGTACACAGTGCTGTATAAACAATTCAAACTCCTGTGGAGACTCTGAACGAGCTAGCTCATCCTTGATTGCATTGGACAAACCCTTTCTAAAGACTGGTAATAAAGCATTGTTATCCCACTGGGTGTCAACCACTAACCTTTTAAATTCAGTAACATATTCTATGACTGACCGTTTCCCCTGGCGTAAGGAAAGCAAGGCAGATTCAGCGGTAGCACGGCGGTTGGGATCGTCGAACATTTGCGCCATGGCTGCCAGAAAATTGTCCAAATTATTTAGACGGGTATCGTGACTTTCAACCATAGGATTTGCCCAAGCCAGTGCCCATGATGTCAACAACATAATAATACATAGAACCTTAGATCTATCAGACCGGTAATAGGAGGCATGTACATCAAAAAATAATATACATTGATTAACAAACCCACGGAATTGACTTCGGTCACCATTAAAACGGAATGGAGGCAATTTGGGCATACTGGTGGATGAGGTAGGCTCAGTAGGTAAGGCCTCCAGGACTCCTAACCTAGAACGTAGATCTTGGAGAGCCTGACCAAACCCCTGTGCATTGTGGTTAACCCGAGACTCCAAGTCTCTAATCTGATTGTGTGCAGCCGCCACCTCCTGCTGCCCGTGTCTCCGTCATTGCCCCAGCAGAATCCCCTTTTTAGGCTGGAGTATCCTGTTATACTATTGTAGGAACTCGAGGATTCTGATAGCGTGGGGCAATGAACAATCAGAGACGGGTTTCTTTGAATGCAAATAGTGTATTTGTGAAACAGCAAAACACCCAAAAACAATATACAAACAACCCGTAGTGACATGCAATGAAACGAGTCCATATATATATATACAAGTCCAGTTATATGAATCCAGATATATAAGTCCTTGAACCTCTATAGCGAGGGCGGTAAAGTTCTTACGACGGAGTCCTCACACAAATGTGACCATAAGGTAAGTCTGATGCACAGGTAACGTGGCTGGATTCACACACTGCTGGTGTATGAAGAGTCAGATCCAAGTATGCAGTAGACACAGGGAGGTCCAGGAACAAGTTAATCTCAGTTGTGGCTTAATTCAGTGAAGTCCAACAACAAGTTCATATGTCAGTAAGATTCCAGTAACAGTTCCAACAGCTCTCACCAGAGGGAGTGAACGAAGGGTTAAACAGCAACACAGTTCAAAAACACAGTTCTTACCAGATGGAGTGAACCAAGGGTTAAATTCCAAAGTCAACAGGTTAATGATAATACAGTAAGTGCAGCTTACATATGCAGAGAAAGTCCAGAGCCATGGGTAGAAGCTGCTGTAGCTGAGAAACACCTGAAGATAACCTGGTTATGCACTTTCCTGGTAAATACACAAAATATCTGTGAGGAACAAAGCAGCTGGGTTGCAGGGAAACGGAAGCAGAATACTCCAGCAAGGAAGCCAACACCTGAGCCGGGTTTTAAACAAACGAACAGGAAGTAGGGCACACAAAACAGCAAACTCCATTTTAACAAAGGGCAAAATCATTGACAAAGTTACCTAGAAAACCCGGAATACTGACAAGTCGCTTCTTCCGCACACGGGATGGGCGAAAACGGTGCACGGCAGCTTTGACAGCGCCCTGGCGTGGCACAGCCGGGGCAGCACATCTTCACCTTCCTCTTCCATGGTGGGTATACGGTGGCAGCTGGGGACACTGTGATCGTGTTGTGCCGCTCCTGGGCCTAGTGCTGGAGGCGCCTGCAGTGCCCGAGCGGTGCGGGGGGTGGCGCCAGTGTGGCTGATAACAGCGAGCAATCACCCTAATAACACAGAGCCCATTCATCCAGGGTAATAAGCAAATGTTTGCCCCGTGTATAACACGGCTCATATATGTGCCCCAGTGTCTAGTATCACACATACCCATCCTGTGCCCCAGTGTCTAGTATCACACATACCCATCCTGTGCCCTAGTGTCACATACCCATCCTGTGCCCTAGTATCACACATACCCATCCTGCGCCCCAGTGTCTAATATCACACATACCCATCCTGTGCCCTAGTATCACACATTCCCATCCTGTGCCCCAGTATCACACATACCCATCCTGTGCCCGTGTCTAGTATCACACATACCCATCCTGCGCCCTAGTGTCACACATACCCATCCTGTGCCCTAGTATCACACATACCCATCCTGCGCCCTAGTGTCACACATACCCATCCTGTGCCCTAGTATCACACATACCCATCCTGTGCCCTAGTATCACACATTCCCATCCTGTGCCCCAGTATCACACATACCCATCCTGTGCCCTAGTGTCACACAGGGGTGGGATTCAGCCGGTTCTCCCCGGTTCGATGGAACCGCTTGTTAAAAAAGCTGCCGGTTCCCCGAACCGGGGAGATTCACAGCTGCGATCCGGTACTATGTTCCCCTCGAGTTGGGCTCTGCAGCCTTCCTAGCCTGCGCAGTGCGCCCAGGCAGCTGGAATCCAGATACCGCGCACTGATACAGGCGCACACAGCACACCCTGCCGGGCCCTGGCCCCCGCGCACTGATACCTGCGGCAATTGGGTACGTACTCCATCCACTCACAAGAGCCGCACCAGGCAACCAGGCAGAGCTGCAAGCGCCCCGCTCATTAGAGGATGTGAGTACCCGTGTGATTGGTCCGAGTGGTCCGTGATCTGCTGCTCTCCCCGGTGCTGGTTACCAGGCAGCGGCTGCAGTCGCCGGTGTGCAGTCACTCATGACACAATCTCAGGGTGCCTGCTAATGTCTTCCTGTCCCACAGGCTCCCAGAGCGGTTCTGTGGGCACAAGGCACACGGGTTACCTCCCGCTATGGCGCCCTCCTAACAGAGCTGGCTATGGGCATTGTGTGCCCTGTCCTGGTCACCTTGTGGTAGGGGCAGCACGGTCGCCATTGCCCACCTCACTGTTTGTTTTTTCTGACCGATTCTCCAATAAGCACGGACACAATATTCCTCACTGACACATTAGGAAACCATAAGGGCTCGGTGTGAGTCTGTGTAGTGCCTGCAGCCCCTAAATCCTATATGAGGCCGTGAGCAGCGTACGTACCCAATTGCCACAGGTATCAGTGCGCGGGGGCCAGGGCCCGGCGGGGTGTGCTGTGTGCGTCTGTATCAGTGCGCGGTATCCGGATTCCGGCTGCCTGGGCGCACTGTGCAGGCTAGGAAGGCTGCAGAGCCCAACTCCCGAGTGCAACATAGTACCGGATCGCAGCTGTGAATCTCCCCGGTTCGGGGAGCCGGCAGCTTTTTTAACAAGCGGTTCCATCGAACCGGGGAGTACCGGCTGAATCCCACCCCTGCGTACTCCATCACAGACAGTCACGAGGCAGGCACAGGCGCTCAGCTACTATGCGCACGCCACCTGCAACCTACCAGTGTGACGCTGAGCTGTGCAGCACACCGCTGTGGAACTTGGCGTCGGTAAGGTAAGTAGTAGTGGGAAGTGCACCCCTAGCCCCATATATCACAGCAGCCCTCTGCACCGCCAGTTCTATGGGTCAGCATGCTATATCCTGCCTGCTATGCCCAATGGTGCTGAGCCCTGAGGGCCTGTTAGCAGTGGCCCTGTGTTATGTGCCCACAGCCACCAGACCAGGCCATATTCCCTCTTCTGGGCCTATGTTTACATTAGTGGAGGAGCCGATGTAAATTCTGTGCAAAAAAGATCAGAAATTCACCCTGAAATGTTTCTGCTTTCCAGGCATCAGTCACAGAGCCACCACTTATATTATCGGCAAAGTATGTGACCCCCAGGTGAAAGAAGAGCCCACGTCTGCTGCCAATATCTGGCCTGGCCCGGGAAGTCCGATATTAGGAGACAAATGACTGACATTAGTCTCATAAAGTGTTAAATCTGCCCTATGGTGCTCGGTGAATAAGCCGGGGGCCGCTCGGTGAATAGGCCAGGGGCTGCACGGCACATGACGTCATGGCATGGCCTCAGATGATTGCCCGTGTGGTGACGCTCGGCTCGGGCACGCGACACGACATAACTATTACAAAGTCAAGCTTGGAGTTTTGGTTGCAAGCCGCGAGCTACCTTGAAATCATAGACGGCAATATAATGTTCTTGTGACGGTGACGTGCTGCAGATTTGCTTTTCATTTATTTTTTGCGCCCTACTTGTATATGTTTGAGGAAAAGGTGTGTGTAAATGGGTGTGGCTTTAAAAATGGGTGTGGCTGAAAAATGGGTGTGGTTTTCTGACGCACAAACACAGAACCTGTTGTTAAAAATTTGAATCCCACCCCTGTGTAAACTGGACACCTGGCCTGAATTGGCACAATATGCCTTACAGGAGCTCGCTTGCCCTGCTGGTAGTGTGCTATCAGAAAGAGTCTTCAGTGCTGCTGGATCAATCCCGACAGAAAGAAGGACCCGGTTGTCGACCCAAAATGTAGGTGATCTCACATTCATTAAAATGAACCATGCCTGGGTTTCAAAGGATTTTGTACCACCTTCCCCTGATGACACATAGGTTGCCAGCAAAATGGCTCGCTTTGTCCTCCTCTTCCTCCGACTTCTCCAATTCCTCCATTTGCAGCTGCTGAACGTCCAGCCTACACCTCAACATATGCCAGTTTTCCACCTCCCTAACTGGGCTGTACCCCCCTCAGGGCCGGTGTCAGCACCTGGCGCACCCAGGCAAGTGCCGGGGCCCTGAGCAGGTGGGGGGCCCACTCGCTGTCAGAGACACCGGCGCACTATGAGGGGCCCTGTGCCAGTTCCGGCGCCCACGAGTGGGCCCCCCCTGCTTAGTCAGGGCCCCAGCACTTGCAATACTTACCTCACCCTGCTCTACCGCTGTGATGTTTTCCGCGTTTCCTGACAGTGACATTCAGGTCAGAGAGCGCGATGACGTCACATCTGTGCGCCCTCTGCCTGAACAGTCACAGTGCAGAGAGCTGGAAGATGGTGACGCTGAGGAGTCCAGAGTAGAGCAGTGCCCAGCGAGGAGAGGTATTTCATTTTTTTTAATGTTTGGAGCAATATATGGGGAGCATTATACACTGGAGCATTATAAATGGGGCCCATTATGCACTGGAGCATCATATGGGGCCCATTATATATGGAGCATTGTATAGGCCCATCATACACTGGAGCATCATCCATGGGGCACATAATATACTGGAGCATCATATGGGGCCCATTATATATGGCGCATCATATGGGGCACATTATATATGAAGCATCACATGGAGCCCATTATATATGGAGCATTTTATATGGGGACCATCATACACTGGAGCATCATATATGGGGCCCATCATATACTAGAGCATCATATGGTGTTCATTATTTATGGGGCATCATATAGGGCCCTTTATATTGGAGCATCATATGGAGCACATATGGGGCCTATTCTGTATGGAGCATTATATGGAGCCCATTCTGTATGGAGCAATATATGGGGCCCATCATATACTGTATGGAGCTTTATATGCGACTCATTATACTGTATGGAGCAATATGTGGGGCTCATTATACTCTATGGGGACCGTCCTAAACTGTATGGCACATTATATGGGGACCATCATGTACTGGAGCATTATGTGGAGCTCATCATATACTGTATGGAACATTATATGGGACCTGGCGGTGTGGCGTGGCGTGGCGTGATCTGTTCATCGCCTGTGTCTTTTGCAGCTGAGCTCCTGAGGACCTGATTCTGTATCTGTACTGGTGGCCATCTAGAAAGGGACCCACTCCTGCTCCGATGCTGCACTGATCATCTCGGCATCGATGCTGTCCTACCGGTAGCTGAAGCCTTGGAGCTGTAATTCACTGAAGCCCTCTGGGTGGGTGACATCCACGGTGCTTATACCTCTTGCTTATCTCCGACACTTTTTACCTGTCACTCCTTGCACCTTACCTGGCCAGAGACTGCTTCTTCGAACCAGGTACTGCCCACATTTTCTGATCTGTCTTCTGGACTGACTGCCATATTAGATATAAGATACAATGTTTGATGCACTCTGAAGAGCCTAGCTCTTTTTTTTTTTTTTGGAGTAGGAACACCGTGGGTGGTGATCATACAATCCATATATTATGCTTTGTAGCTATAAAGTGACCATTGGTGGATCTATTTTGTGAATGTGCATTCTTTGCAGACAGTGCATTGATAGGAATATAATTCTTGTCCTCTTCCACCATCTAGGGGACATTCTTTATAAGTGCAGACTTGCTGAAAATCACTGGATTTTTCCCTTTGTCTTGTTCTGGATTACCATGCTTATTATCCTGATGTCACATTAACACCACCAGTGGGGTATCATCCTGATATCTCTCTTGGGCAGTCAGGTGTTGTGAATAGGCTGGAGATGAGTTCTGAGCAGAAGCTCCCTCTGGTGGTTACAAACGGTACTGGACTGTCCAGTGAAGATTGTGAGGATTGGGAATCAGGTGTTACTGACTGGTCTTATATAAGGGAGTCGCCTTCCCATCAGGGTTGCCGGTGATCAATTGTTCTGGTCTCAATCCTTGATTCCTGTTTCCTTGTTAGCCTGCTGTGTCGTGTCTGAATCTCCTGCTAACAGATAAGACATTTTCTTCTTTTTGTTTTTGTGCTTGATTTTTGCATTTTGTCCTGCACTTCTGTGGGGGCCTTCAGGGTCCCCTCTGGGGGCTTTTGCCCTCTCAGTTCAGTTCAGCCACTGATGTTTGTACATTTGCTTTTTCCAGTTTTTTCAGTGGCTGCTGTTTTGTTTTTGGTTACACCAGAGAACTAATTTAGGTGGTAGAGGTCGAGTGATCTCAGGTGTTTTTGAAATTAGTAGAGTTGGTGCTTTTCAGGGTTTTTTGGGATTGCAGTAAGTGCCATTCCTATCCTTTTCTATTTAGTAAGTTTGGGCCCCAACGTTTGCTCATACTATTTTCTGTCTGTGTCAGTATTTCTTCTTGTCTAACCGCCATTACATGTTTGGGGGCTTTCTATGTTCTTTGGGGATCTGCTCCGGGGCAGATAGCTTTCCTCTTTCTATCTTTAGGTGTAGTTAGTTTCTCAGGCTGTGACGAGGCGTCTAGGACCAACGTAGGAACGCTCCACGGCTGCCTCTAGTTGTGGTGGTTAGTCAGGGTACTGCAATCTCATAGTTTCCAACTGCTCTGGTGTATTTCCTTTTTTGCCTGCTCTCCTCAGCTACCAAATCATAACAGTATCACCGGCCTAAACTGAAAATTATATGGTACTCACAGAAGGGAAAAATATTGTGGAAAGAAAAAAGTTGTCAGAGTTGTCAGAGATTTTTTTTTTCTGTTTGTTGCATTTTTTTTTCCCTCTGTATCTCTGGGTGCTGAGGAGGATTTTTTTTTTCTCTCTCAATGGAGTTTGCACAGTTGTCTGGCCGTGTGGATCAGCTTGCCACTGAGGTTCGGAGTATTGCTACCTATCTTGCTGGGTTGCCTGTTGTGGAACCTAGGATTCCCATGCCAGATTTGTTTTTGGGGGATCGAGCTAAGTTTCTGAATTTCAAAAATAACTGTAAATTGTTTTTTGCCTTAAAATCTAAGTCCTCAGGGAACGCAGCGCAGCAGGTTCAAATTGTCATCTCTCTCCGGCGACCCTCAGGATTGGGCTTTTTCCCTGACACCTGGGGATCCTGTTTTGAGTGATGTTGATGCGTTTTTTCAGGCTTTGGGGTTATTGTACGATGAGCCTAATGTCACTGATCAAGCTGAAAAAACTTTGTTGGCATTAAGTCAGGGGCTTGAGGACGCTGAGTTATACTGTCAGAGATTCCGTAGGTGGGCAGTCCTGACCAAATGGAATGACGACGCTTTGGCAGCTCTTTTTCGGAAGGGACTGTCAGATAATGTAAAGGATGTTATGGTGGGATTCCCTGTTCCCTCTGGTCTCAATGATTCTATGTCATTAGCGATTCAAATTGACAGACGTTTGCGTGAGCGGAAAGGTATGCGTGGAATAATGTTGCCTTGTGAACCTGCCTCTGAATCCATGCAGTGTGATAGAGTGGTTTCTGGGGCACAGCGTCATGAATTTCGAAAGCGCAATGGGTTATGTTTCTATTGTGGTGATGCCTCTCATGCTATTTCAGTCTGCCCTAAGCGGGGAAGACGTTTTGCACGCACAGTTGTCTTGGGTAGTGTTCAGACTAAGTTTTTATTAACTGTTACCCTGATATGCTCTCTGTCCTCATTTTCTGCTCAGGCTTTTGTTGATTCTGGAGCAGCTATTAACCTGATGGATTTTGAGTTTGCTAAACGTTGTGGGTTTCCCTTGATACCCCTACGGAAGTCTATTCCCCTACTGGGGATCGATTCTACCCCTTTGGCTGAGAATAAACCTCAGTTCTCTACTCAGGTGATAATGAGGGTAGAACCTGATCATCAGGAGAGTTGCAAATTTTTGGTTCTGTATAATCTGCATGACATTATCGTACTGGGTTTCCCTTGGTTACAGTCTAATAATCCTGTTTTGGATTGGAAATCTGTGTCTGTTACCAGTTGGGGCTGCCAATGTGTTAATACTAACACTCCTGTTTTTTCTGCCTCCCCCAGGCTCAGGATGTTCCTGACTTTTTGATTGATTTTTCTGATGTGTTTAGCGAAAGTAAATCTGCATCCTTACCTCCCCATAGGAGCTATGACTGCGCTATTGAATTAGTGCCTGGTAGTAAATTCCCTAAAGGTCGCCTTTTTAACTTGTCTGTACCTGAACATGACGCTATGCGGTCTTATATCAAGGAGTCATTGGAGAAGGGTCATATCAGACCATCCTCTTCACCCTTAGGTGCCGGTTTTTTCTTTGTGGCCAAAAAGGATGGTTCATTAAGGCCGTGTATTGATTATCGTCTCTTGAACAATATTACTGTGAAATATCAATATCCGTTACCCTTGATCTCTGATCTGTTTTCCAGGGTGAAAAACGCTACTTGGTTTACCAAGCTTGACCTCAGGGGGGCATATAACCTTATTCGCATTAAGCACGGGGATGAATGGAAGACGGCATTTAATACCCCTGAAGGGCATTTTGAGTACCTTGTGATGCCCTTTGGGCTCACTAATGCTCCTTCTGTCTTCCAGTCCTTCATGAATGACATTTTCAGGGATTTTGTGGATAAATTTCTGATTGTTTATTTGGATGATATCTTGATTTTTTCCAATGACTGGGACTCTCATGTAAAACATGTTCGGACTGTGTTCCAGATTTTGAGAGAGAATGCTCTGTATGTGAAGGGATCAAAGTGTCTTTTTGGCGTTCAGAGGATCTCATTTCTGGGATTCATTTTGTCCCCATCTGTTATTGAAATGGACCCGGTCAAAGTTCAGGCCATCTGTGATTGGGTCCAACCTACTTCATTTAGGCTCTTCAAAGATTCTTGGGTTTTGCCAATTTTTATCGTAAATTTATTGGTAATTTCTCTGTTATTGTTAAACCATTAACTGATTTGACCAAGAAGGGTTCTGATGTGGTGAATTGGCCTCCTGAGGCAGTCTCTGCATTTCAGGAACTTAAGCAGAGATTCACTTCTGCTCCTGTTCTACGGCATCCTGATGTTTCTCTACCATTTCAGGTGGAGGTTGATGCCTCTGAAATTGGGGCAGGTGCCGTTTTGTCCCAAAGAGATCCAGAGACCTCTAAAAGTAACCCATGTGCCTTTTTCTCTCGAAAATTTTCTCCCACTGAACGTAATTATGACGTGGGTAATCGGGAGTTATTAGCCATGAAGTGGGCTTTTGAAGAGTGGAGACATTGGCTGGAGGGAGCCAAACATCAGGTGGTGGTCCTTACGGACCATAAGAATCTAGTTTATCTGGAATCTGCCAGGCGACTTAATCCTAGACAGGCAGGTGGGCCTTGTTTTTCACACGTTTTAATTTTGTGGTTTCATTTCTTCCTGGCACTAAAAATGTTAAGGCGGATGCCCTCTCGAGGAGTTTCCTGGCGGACTCTCCTGAGTTATCTGATCCTTCTGTTATTTTGAAAGAAGGTGTAGTTCTTTCCGCCATCTCGCCCAATTTGAGACTGGCTCTGGAGGGGTGTCAGGAGGATAAGCCCGAGCGCTGCCCTGTTGGGAAATTGTTTGTCCCGGACCAGTGGAAAAAGAGTGTAATGTCTGAGATTCATTGTTCCGCGTTGGCCGGTCATCCCGGAATTTTTGGTACCAGAGACTTGGTTAGTCGGTCCTTTTGGTGGCCTACCTTGTCTCGTGATGTCAGGGAGTTTTTGCAGTCCTGCGGGACTTGCTCTCGCTCCAAGCCTTGCTCTCGTTCTAGTGGTTTGTTGATGCCATTACCTGTGCCCAAGAGACCATGGACCCATATCTCTATGGATTTCATTT